>OZ004680.1:1911205-2435330 GCA_963924505.1 Agonopterix alstromeriana
AAACGAAGTCTGGTGATATTTTCAATACTAACTAATTAAACTCAATGAAATTTTGCAGAAACAATCTAGAATCTATGCTTGTATCGTGTCCGATTTTCGTTAAAATATACAGTTTCAATACTAGGATTAATCTAAGATTTGTATGGAAATCTTTGAGGCTCTGTAACTTTAAAATTTTTATATTTTAAGGAAATTCTGACACGATACAAGCATAAAGATTTGATTCTAGATTGTTTCTGCAAAATTTCATTGAGTTTAATCGGTTAGTATTGATAATATCACCAGACTTCGTTTGTATGGAGCGCGCCAACACTAATATACCCTTCAAAAGTATTGACGTTTAATAAGTGTGCTTCAAGCTCCTATATTGAATAAATTGTTTTGACTTTGACTTTGACTTTGACTTTGACTTTGATTTTGACTTTGACTTTGACTTTGAATTTGCCTTTGACTTTGACCTAAAGACTAAAAATGCCGAATTGGGTTAGAATTCAGATTGTCGCAAAAATGTTTCTCTTAAGCCGGGTCCGCTGCACCGTGTTTTCGTGTTTGCTAACAATGTTATCCGCCGCGAATGTATAACATCACCCGCGTTCGTCTGCGGGAGGAGGGGAATCGGTTAGCAAACATCGTGTTAGCAAACACGAAAACACGGTGCAGCGGACCCGGCTTTAGTAATAAGAAATTTGATATTACGCCCAGCAGTGGGTAGATTCAGGCTGATTTTTAATGACGATGATACAACCCACGCCTGATCGCCCGATTGGTGATGGCGATGGTCCGTCACACTGGACAGAGTTTCGGTACTACTGGTGAAATGTGGATGTTCTGAGGTTTCAGAATATCTCTGACTACCCCCTCGGGGAACATAGTCGTGAGCATTATGCTTATGCTTATACTATGATACATAAAACATGTAGGTATTTGCATTCCTTCTCTTCTCCCGTAAACGTAAACCAAAATTCATTTTTATTTAAAAACAAACGTCAAAGTTCAGCAGGCCGGATCGCATTGAGCCGTGGTGGCGTTAAAAATGAAATTTCCATTTTCAGATCTGATACGTAGGTACTTTGGGTCATTCGCGAATGATATAAATTTTTAAAGTTTCAAATGATATTTATTTCTTTATTGAATGCGAATTAAAAAACTGTTCAAAAATGCAATTATACAGGGTGAAATTGATATCATTCGCATCCTTTTAAACTAAGAGGCTACCCATCAAACTGACCAACTTTTAGTATGTGAGGAAACAGATCAAAGCAAAAAAAAATCTGCTGTTGCATACATTTGAGTCGAGTAGGTATTGCAGTTTAGTATGGAACAGCGGATTTTTTTTTGCTCCGGTCAGTTTGCTCCCCTAGTAAAAGTTGTTCAGTTTGATGGGTAGACTCTTAGTTTAAAAGGATGCTAATGATATCAATTTCACCCTGTATAGAAAATTAAGAGATGAAGAAACAAACTGTGAAAGAGTGTTGAATTTTACAGCTGTTTTTTTAAATCGCTATTTCGATTTTGGTCCCATAGAGAAAGTTGTTCAGTACAGCTGTTTTTTTAAATCGCTATTTCGATTTTGGTCCCATAGAGAAAGTTGTTCAGTTTGTTGGTCAGATCATCCCCTTAAAAAAGTGTTAGCATATTAAGAAGAACACTCACTCAATCACTCACATTTCAAATTTCATTCATTCATTTCCATTCAGCCGTTTAGGCATGATTGAGTCAGTTGAGGCAGAAAAGTGAAGAAAATAAATATATAGGGGTCAACACAAAAGAGCCCAAAAAACATTGACTTACCACTACTGGACGGAGGGTCCCAAAAGCGCACAAAAGTATCCGAACAAAAAGAGAACGAAAACGTAAAAAAGAGAACGAATAACGAAACAGTCTTCGTTTGATCGGCCGACTACGCGCACGAGTGGGCGCGCGGCGCGCGCCGTGCCTCCATGGGGGAATGGGACGGAAAAGAATTTAAGCATTTTCAATGTTTTTAGTTGGTTTATATTAGTACGTACTTAGGTTTGTGTATTTTAGTCTGGGACACTTTATTCGAGTATTTTGTACTAGACCCGGCGTCCATAGTATTCTACGTCAATGCCAGAAAATAATAAATTCAACTGGTCCAAGTTAAGTAAATTATAATTTCAAGGTGATTTCAAACGTTTTCTAAAAACATCCATATTGAACAAAACCTTTTCATATTCATCATCATTGCTGCTTATTATAATTATAGTACCGTTAATTGGGTAAATAAACGAGTTTTCGTTGATTCTTACATCTTTTATTTAATTTCTTTTTTCCTCTAAGTTGGTATAAATATAACATAGAATAGGCTTAAGACTATATTCCCCGAGGGGTTAGTCAGAGATATTCTGAAACCACAGAACAATCCACGTTCCACTAGAAAAAAAAAACTTAAAATAAAATGTGGTATAAATACACACGACAACGTGATGCACACACATGCGTGTGTGGTGTGGTGTGTGTTGGGGTATAAATATTTATACATAAATAGAACAAAACCAGCGATAATCCATTTTAAATTGAACGTCAAAACAAATCTGACCTAAAAACTATTTCGTAACAAACAATACGGAATTCTTCGGCCATTCATCCAATTAATTCTATCTGACATTAGTGTTGCCGTTTGATAGGCGACAAACGATAGTATACCGATTTTCTATCGATATCAGACCGATGAGCAAGACTATCTATCGGTACTAATAATATTATCGATAGTTCCGATCGTGACAATAATATCGGCGAAGTGCAATACTATCGATCGATACTATCGAAGTTCTGAAAAAAATACGCATAAACATACATGCATATGCTCAAGACTATATTCTCCGAGGGGGGAGTCAAATATATTCTGAAACCACAGAACGTCCACGTTTTATTAGTACCGAAGCTCTGTCCAGTGTTAGGGGGCGTGAGCCCAACGACGCTTGTAATGGACAGTGGGTAAAAATACATGCCTCGAAATTGAAGCACGCAGGTTTCCTCACTATGTTTTCTTTCACCGAAAAGCCAGTGGTGTTACAAATCGTACATAAATTCCGATAAACTCATTGGTACGAGTCTCCCTGGATGGGGAATCAAACCATCGCCTCCTGCACGGCAGGCATTGGTTACTCGCCACTGGACCGCCATGGTTTAAAACAATACTATCGATAGTCTAAAACAATCTGCAGGGTGTAAAAAACCCTGTTGGAGCCTTTACTGGGTGCTTCAGACCATCAAACTGAACAACTTTTGACTTCGAAGTCACAAAAAAAATCAGCTGTCCATTTGCATTCATTAGAGTCGAGTTGGTACTGCAGTTTTGAATGAAACTGTTGTTTTTTTTTTCGAGATTTCGATGTTGCCTCCACAGTAAAAGTTGTTCACTTTGATGGTCTGAAGCACCCCCTAAAAGCTCACACATGTTTCTTTTACAAACTGTATAGTATCGATATAAGCGATGGTATTGTATTTCAGAACTTCGATAGTACGTGTATCAATAGTTTACAATTTATGAACAGCAATACTATCGATACTCGTGGAAATCCGTCACAAATATTGTCATATTACAACAGCATGGAGCTATCGATAGCGTTGCTATTTTTAGATAAAACTATCGATTGTAAAACTATTGAACGTCCGGCAACACTATCTAACATCACTAGAAACAGAGCTGTAAATTAAAAATCACATCAGACGACGAAGCTTTGATGTTCACACCACTATCTTTAGAAATGTTTATTTTTGTAAGACATGCGATTGATATGTGTGTAAATATTTAGTTTCTTGGACTGTGGCCTTTTATTGTACATACTTCAAAGCTTTGAAACCTAATTAGGATGTGAAAATTTTCGTTTACTTGCGGTCTCTAATAGACTTATCCACTAGTAGTAATCTTAAAGTGTTAGTTCTAATTTTAGTTTCGATTTTGTGAGTTTGCCGGTCACTAACCAGAATTGCTTGTAGATGTTCGACAGATTAAATTAACAGAGTACCATAACAGAGTATTGGGTCTATTCTAACTAATATGCTTCAAAACGTTTTGTTTTGCCTTTAGCTTTGGTTAAGAGGATATAATTCGTAGCGCGTCCATACAAACGTACTATGGTGATATTTTCAATTAAACTCAATGAAATTTTTCAGAATCAATCTAAACACAAATTTCTGTGCTTGTATAGAGTCCGATTTTCGTTAAAATGTATAGTTTTAAAGTTACAGTGCCTCAAATATTTCCATACAAATATTAAATTAATCCAAACATTGAAACTGTATATTTTAACGAAAATCTGACTCCATGCAAGCATAGATATTTGTTTCAAGATTGTTTCAGCAAAATTTCATTGACTTTAATTGGTTAGTATTAAATATACAGAGAATATCACCATAGTACGTTTGTATGGAGCGCGCTCCGAATTATATCCCCTTAAGTCATAATTTTAATATTAGGAGCTTAACTTTATTCAAAATTGTATTGTATTGTATTCAAAATGTACAGTACATTTAAACAAACACTGCAATTTTTATTTAAATTTCTTTTTGGTTTCTTAAGTTTGAGCAATATATCTAAATGTAATTTCTATTTTGGCTAATTCTTTGATTAAGTTTTGTAGACAAGTGTAAATATTAATGCTGTATTTTTCTCTAATCCAATATAAAAATATTTAAAAAACCATTGATCGAAACATTTGCGGAAAGAGCAAAGGTCATCGGAAAAAGTGACTTATTTAAACAACAGCCTTCTGAATAGTCTAATCTAGATCTGATCCACAAATTCCACGATCTAAACGGAGAGAAATATTCTGTAATTATGACAACTATTTATATTAGTAGACTTCTCTACAGCGACAACACGTTCCGACGCGGTGGTAGCTTTAAAAAAGATTTGACGTTTGATAAGTGTGCTGTAAGCTCCTATATTGAATAAAATTATATTGAATTGAAAAAGACGTTCCTAGAAAATAATTATGTTTTGATAAATCTAATTCTGGTACAACTAAAATCAACTTATACTGAGCTACTAGCTTATAGTTTGTTTGCTTTACTGTATGGTATCATTATTTTATTAAATATACTATGTATTATTGTATACATAACTTTAGCTTAAGAATTTATATTGTAATAGTTATTAAGTCGTGTTATGTTGTAGAGTTTCTCGCCGCATCTTCTCTACAGCGACAACAAGTTCCGACGCGGTGGTAGCTTTAAAAAATTATATATATTGAATAAATTATATTGACTTTGACTTTGATACCAAAAAATCTAGTTTTAACTTAATTACATGACTAGATATTTTTCTCTTTATATTTAACGCAATAATTTTGAATCTTTTTCCTTACGATTGTGTACTGTAGTGTACAATACCTCAGAAATAACAAACATAACTACAGTAGGAATCGGTAAGTAGTAACTAATAATCGATAGCAACATACTATTTAAAATAATAATTATTATTATTATTTTTTTATGTAAACAACTTAGCCTAGGGTACAGTTTTATGACAAAGATAACACATAACAGTAAGGTTATATAACAAGTCTTTAGAAAAAATATCGAGACAACGAATCACCTGTTAATTTATAATCATAGGCTAACTACGAATCAGATTTACACTACCCTCCGTAATTGCATAAAGAGCTGTTTGACGGTAGGTTGGTATTCCTCGTCCCCGAGCAGCGCGTAGTAACCGGGTACTTGTTACTGCAGGCAATGCATAGTATATGCACAACCAACAGATAAAACATTTATACATGAAATATTACATTTTAAAAAAATGAGAAAAGTAACTTTACAAAATCAAATTAAGCATGTTGATTTAGAAATTACAACTTATGGTTTCAGTAAATTTAAAAGTGACTTATAAAGATTTAACATGAAATAGATAATAACTAGTAGCAATTGAAGATCATGCACTGGAACTACAGTTAATTCAACAAAATAAATAAACAAAATGTTTTTGCTGAAATAAAAATTAATAATAGCATTTCAAGTAAGTATCTACTTTTTTTTTTTTTTTTTTTTTTTTATTTTCCTTACTAACATTGTTTAGGGTCTTCATTATCAATCTGTGTATTATACAATTTCTTTGTGTTTTATTTATATAATTGTGTAGTGTATTTGTATTATTCTGATTTGTGTGTATGTGCGCTTGCCGGATTATTACTTAATTGGTTTTAAGATTTTTTCTGATTCTTCATATGTTTGCGATTTTAGGTAGCCATTAAGGAGGTTTTTACAATTGAAAACGTTAAGGTCCCTGATGGTAATATACGATGAGATTTTATTATACAGATATGGCCCAAGGAACGCAATGAAACTCTGTCCGAATGATGCCCTATAGTATGGTATCTCATACACTATGTCCTTCCTACGTTTGTGATAGTTACTAGAAGGTGTCTTATGTTGCATTAATACAATTTGTTTAATGAACAGTTGCCTTACAGATAAAACAGGGGTCTCTCTGTCCAAAGTGGATGTGGGGTACAGGAACGTCTTAAACATCATCACTTTTAATACAGTGCGCTGTGCCCTCTCCAATGAGATAAGAGTAGACTTTGCTGTTCCTCCCCAGGCACTGATCCCATATGTTAATATGGATTGACAAAGAGCGTAGTAAACGGAAAACAGTAGTTTACTGTCGCACACATACCTGAGTGTTCTAAAAATATAGTATATTACAGAATTATTTATGTTACTGATTAATTGTAAAACTAGTAGACTTTTTTGAGTGCTTGACCTGCTTGATGGTGTATGATTGCGATATATTGACGAAATTTCTAAAGTCATAACTGTGTCCTAATTGCACGGTGCTTAGCACCCTCGCTGCGTTCGGGCACCGTGCAAATAATGGACTGATGATACGTGTCGTAATGTACTATTATTAGATACAACGACTTGACTATGTCATAATTGCACATTTTTATGAATACTTACCTATCTTTAAAACTACAAACATGCTATATTCGAAACAATCAAAACATTATTGGCAGTTATCCAACTGCAGATAGGTTCTAATTTTGAACAAACAGAAATACCTTCATTTAATAGCCGACTATAACTTGTGCTCATTCCTTCCGTCTTTCTGTCATAGATTAGTTTTATGGA
The DNA here is from genome assembly GCA_963924505.1 of Agonopterix alstromeriana. Classification (NCBI taxonomy): domain Eukaryota; kingdom Metazoa; phylum Arthropoda; class Insecta; order Lepidoptera; family Depressariidae; genus Agonopterix; species Agonopterix alstromeriana. The sequence continues at coordinate 1,918,304 of OZ004680.1, forward strand.
GCGTCTTGGAGACGCTCTAGCTGATATAGATTCAGATATTAAATAAGACATCTCAAATATATATGGTCCTTTTTAATAATTATGCTGACACTTTCTTAAGGAGATGATCAGACCGTCAAACTGAACAAATTTCTCTATGGGACCAATATCGAAAACGCGAAAAATCTTTTAGCTGTCCCATACATTTCGCTCGAGTTGGTTTGCAGTTTTGAATGGATTTTTTTTTCGCGATTTTGATGTTGGTGCCATAGAGAAAGTTGTCCAGTTTGACGGTCTGATCATCTCCTTAAAAAGTCTCAGCGTATTAAGAAGGATCCGGTATACAGCGTGTTAATGAATTAACGCAAAACTAGAAAGTAGTTGGTTTCAGAGCAGAATCGAATTATCATGGTTTCTGAGTTTTTCAAATTATGAAAAGCACTGGAAATACCCGTAGGTAAACAAGGATCCAAGATTGTTTTGACGTTTTCAACAAGCTGAAAAAAAGAACGAAATAATAATTTCTATTGAGATAATAAGTGAAACATTAATATAAAATCTATTTCAATGCACCCTTTTGTTTACCCTATTGTATATTATTTGAAAAAGAATTTCGCAAACATCTCTTTGATGTTTGGAATTTCTGTTCAATGTCGCATCTGTCAATATTATCTTTTTTTTACTCTAAATTTCTTTGACACGTTGTAAAATGAATGTCGGTTATGATACGAGCGTTTAAATGTAGCTTTCTATATTAAGAATAGTCTTTGAAGAGCGCTTAAGCACGCTGCATACAAACAAAGTTAGATCCTATTTTCAATACTAACTAATTAAAGTAAATTAAATTGTTTATACAGTTTCCATGGAATTTAAGATTTGTATGGAGATCTTTGAGCCACTGTATCTTTGTAACTTTACACAGGCGCATAAAATTAGTTTTTAAACCCTGTGTAAAAAATTAACTTGCATATTGACTTTAATAAGTTAATATGCAAAACATAATTAAACTTCGTTTCTATGGAGCGCGCTAATGATTGTTAATCTTTTAAGAGGGTTTTATTTACCCGCGACTTTGTACGTACAAATTATACAGGGTGTAAGGAAACTTTAAACCACATACTCTATAAATCAAACGGAAATTTTTTTCTATGGGAGCAAATCTGTCAGAAAAAAAAAATCAGCTGTCTCATACATTTGAATCAAGTAGGTACTGCAGTTTTGTATGAGATAGCTGATTTTTTTTTTCGTTCTGACAGGTTTCACTACCGGAAAAGGCCTTCTTCCCCCTGTATTAATGGCAACATTGTTACATTAAATAAAAAACCTTAAGAGTTTTGCTTGGCGCCATTGCTCTTGCAGTGTTTCGTTGTATTTGAAATTCGAAAAAAAATGGTTTTAGTGATATTTGTGACATAATTTCGTGCGGATTGTGTACAAACAGTTGCGTAAAGCGACCGATGTAACAGGAATCTCAAATAAATACGATAACAGAACATAACTTTTGGTTCAAGTTAACTCGTACATGGTCATTTTGGAGGCAACGCGCGAGCTTACGAAATCGACCACAGATTCATCGTCATCTATCATCCCTTCATCAAAATAAAGAATGTAAAGAAAAAAATTACGAATGGCTCAAAAGGACTAGTATCCAGGGCCGTTAAAGACCTTATAAAAAAAACGTTAAAAATAAATCGCTTACTGTTTGGGATGGAAAAAATTAAAATGACATATCGACTATGTATTATTTTCCAGCCCAGTTTGCAGTGATCCAGTAACCTATAACTTACAAAAAAGTTAAACCTGTATGGACGTTATATTTATCAGTATCTAAAAATTTGGCATACGAGGTTGTGTCACAAAATACACTTATGGTATTGTGCCAAATATACAGTATTACTGCCATGCCAACTCTCTAGTCACCCGTGGGGACCGAAAGGCGCTTAGCAAGGTCTTTGCAAACAGTCAGTGCATGAAAACTCCGGTCAAGGTTATGTGGAACGCACCAATAGTATCTATTTGTTTGACTTAGGATATACTTTCTGGTCATTGACGTAGAATACTATGGACGCCGGGTCTAGTACAAAATACTGGAATAAAGTGTCCGAGACTAAAATAAACAAACCTAAGTACGTATAGTAATATAAACCAACTAAAAACATTGAAAATGCTGAAATTCTTTTCCGTCCTACTCCCCCATCGAGGCACGGCACGCGTAGCCAGCCGATCAAACGAAGACTGTTGCGTAATTCGTTCTTCTTTTTACGTTTTCGTTCTCTTTTTATTCGGACACTTTTGAGCGCGGACCCTCTGTCCAGTAGTGTTATGTCAATGTTTCCGGTGGTATTTTTCTTTTAATGACTTGAAAAATTATTCAGTCTAAAAAAGAGTATGTAGAAAGGTGTTTATTGATTAATTTCATTTTGTTGCAACACTCACTACATTATTTTAATACTGTCTTTAGATATTTTATCTTATTGGCTATCTTGGCCCCAGAATTCACTAAATCGAAGATGGGTAGAGCTCTCCACTCTACCCTCTGTTAAGCGTCTAGAGCTGGGCGGATCGGAGACAAATGGAGCGAAGTGCAGATGTGTGCTGGCTTGTTGACAAGCGACGAGCGGCTCGCTCGCCCGCCACACACCGCTTACTTCTTCGCTCGACTCCATTACGCCCATCTCCACTCCGCTCCGCCCTACACCGTTTTGATTGCGTCATTCAATTATGAGAAATCTCTCCTCAGCTCTAACACGTTTGAACCGTATCTACTAGACCAGAGCGAAGAGATGGATAGATCCTAACACATCTCCGCTCTTATTCGCTTCGCTCGGCTTTGGTGTTGTCCTGTTAACTTCAAGAGTTCCATGCGCTCTACTTTCCATCACTAAAAAAGTGAGCAGCCTGTGTATTTTTCTATAGCTTTAGATCTAAATAACCGAAAAACACTTAAAGATGGTCACTTTACGGTTAGAGTATTAAAACATTAAAACAAAAAGTAGAGAGGAGAAACAGAAGTAGATGTAGAGAAAAGTGGTAAGAGTGTGTCTAACCATCAAACTGAACAACTTTTACTACGGGAGCAAACCTGTCAGAACAAAAAAAAAATCAGCTGTCAATCGAGTAAGTATTGCAGATTTTTTTTTGCTCTGACAGGTTTGCTCCAATAGTAAAAGTTGTTCAGTTTGATGGGTAGACACACTCTACCCACTTCTCTCTACATCTACTTCTGTTTCTCCAGTATATTTTATCATCATGTAAAGTATTTTATGCATCGTTAGCCGAAACATTATTTTCAAGGCTACCATTTCACAATTACAGTTTCCAACAAAAGTACGACAGCAACGTTCAGCTGAACCGCATTGTATACGACCAAACATCTCATACCCATTGTAACCTTTCAGTTCAAAGTAATAAAACGATATTTGTAAGAGGGATGATGGTTATTATAAAGGTATAGGGTAACCCTCGGTCGCCCTTGGTGCTTTAATTCCTTTTAAGAAGGACAAGTATTTTGTAAGAGCGAACATAAAATTTATAAGGTATTGTGATTTGAAAATCCCGTGTGATTCGCGGCTTCGAATAGAAGCCCATTTTGTTCCCTTGAATATCGTTTTAGGCGACTTTCGAACGGTTTCTTTTGCATTGTTTTTATCATGATACACTGCCTTCGTGGTCTAATGGGTAAGAGCATTGGGTTCTTGACACGGAGGTCGTGGGTTCGGTTCCCACGGGGGACACCTAGTGATATGTCACTTTGTGCGTTTTACCTCAGTTGGTTAGGACATTGCAGGCTGAATCTCCTGATTGTCTGAAAAGAAAGATGATTCCGTTCTTCGGAAGGCACGTTAAGTCGTTGGTCTCGGCTACTATCTCTCGTGGTAGTAGTCATTACATAAAAACCACGTCAGAGGCCCTAAGGCGGTCTGAAAAAACTCTGTCACCAGGACTTGACCACACGATAAGAAGAAGAATTATGATGCAAGAACTTTTTAAACGTGAATAGATAACCCGTATCTAACAACAAATAAGATTCACAATCGACTGCAGTACCTAAATCGCACTAGAGAAATTATCACAGGTATTCGATAACATACAAGGTCCAACTAACAACCGTTGAACCACGGCCGGTCCCCAGGCATCAAACCTTTCCTGGCGAAAGATCTTCCCTTTTCTATCGAAGAACAATCCGCCTTGTTCCAAATCCCTCAGAACATCCACGTGTCATTACTAGTACCGAAACTCTGTCCAGCGTGATGGGTAGTGAGCCCGTCGCCACTTATAATGGACAGACAAATGTACCTCGAAATTGAAGCATACAGGTTTCCTTCACCGAAAGCCAGTGGTGTTACAAATCGTACATTAAGTCCGAAAAACTCTTTAGTACGAGTCGACCTGGGCAGGTATCGAGACATCGCCTTCTGCAACTGCAGACATGGTTAATTGCCACTAGACCACCACGGCCAAAATATCTACCTATCTACCAAAATGCGAGTTTCGGAAGTTTTATTGAAAATACCTATATTAAATAACAAGAAAGTGTCTGCCTTTTCATCAACAATCCTCGCCAAAAAACTGCAAAAATCAAACCGAGAACACCCAACAAAAAGACGTATTTACCACAGCAATTGCCCAAAAAACGTTACCTTTTCGCGTGATACTTATTTTTTACGAAATTCGTTTCAGCATTTTCTTCACGTTCTTTTTAAGCCCTTTTTCACGCGACGTTTCTTCTAATTAATCCCTTTTATACGTTTTTTGTTGCCTACTCTCGATGTTCGACGGATATCTTGCTGGAAACATGCTTACATAAGCGTCTTAATCGTTATTTCCTGCTTATTTTACTGACGGAAATATTTGAAAAGGATGTTGAAGATCAGATTAACATAACCTAATGTAAATACTTAGGTTAAAGAGACGTAATTCTTGTCTTTATTGTCATTAAAATTTGTCCGTATTGAAGATTACCTACAATTTATACAAAGAAAAAAAAATACATTAATATAATTTACTTCAATTGTGTCGGTTAAAAAACTTTGTGATAAATCTGTCAATGTCAGTCTGTCTTATTGAGGACCGTTTTTCAACTTTTAAGCTTCGAATTTACAACTCAAATGCTTGATTTTCTCTAGAAAATTGTGTGATCCTCAATAAAAGAATAGTACAACTTGATATGAAAGCTGGTTGGTTCTTTTTTATTATTTTTCTTTTATTTTTAACTCGCTTGAGTGCACACGACGACACATAAAGCTACGCAAAACCAAAATAAGCTGGCCGCGCGTAGGTAGAGTAATGTTCAACGTCGCGCGACCAGCTTATGTTTGTTTTTCGTAGCTTGATGTGTCGTGGTGTGTACGTTTTTTATTTTATCAGACGTATAAAAACAATCGTTTGAAAATATTTTCGTTTAAAATATTGTCACATTAAATACGTTGAGATTATGATATTTTAGTATAATAATTACTTTATAAGTAGGTACTAAGCTTTTCGCATCAATAATGATTAGTATTTCTAAAAAATGATGGATTTTTATAATTTCTAACATAGATAACGTTCATAAATTTTAATAGGTAAGTACTAGAAATAAAATAAACTAGTATTCCCACATTTTCGACTTTGTAAGGTCATATACATCTTTCATAGGATCATGGGGCACTGTATACGCTATATACATAAAGACAAAGACAAAAAGTTTAAGTTCCATGTAAAGCAAGTCCTCTGTGAAAAAGGTTACTATAAACTCGATTATTATGAATGACCAAAATGTCTGGTCTTGACAATCGTACACTATGTAATTCAATATTGTATTAAAATTGTACTTTGTACATTTTGTTTTGGTTCAAAGATGTGTGTTTTAGAATCATCTTCTCTACATCAGAACACCTTCCGACGCGGTGGTAGAGTCCAAAAAAACAACGTCGGAAAGCTATTCTATGTGATATTATTTTGAATAAAATGTTTTCTTTGATAAATTACATTTTAACTTAGATAAATAAGAGCAAAAAATTGGCTCTAACTTGTACTACAATAGTTTTAAACCATCCCAATTTTTCACGTTACGCGTGACAGTCAAACTTCAAAAAGCAAAGCGACAACCATACCTCAAAAACGTGCATGTGTCCACAATTTATGCATTGCGCAATATGCTAGAGAAATAAATATTTTTATGGGAAAATTCTGGCTAAAATTATGGCACCATGGTAAGGAGGGGGGAGGTAGGGACCACGCACGCTCTGCTCTGCGTCCACAACCCGCCTGGGTGGCGTCCCGATCGACCGCGTATACCGCTTGCGTCTACAATTCTCATTCTGTAATTCGACAATTTAAAGTTCATCTCAGTGTTGTGAACGTGATGTGTAATAAAAAAAATATACGAACAAATGGTTTGATATAGTGATATTGTAAGACTATGGAATGCAAAAGTGTTTTTCTCTAGGAATCTTTGGTTCCTTCCATGGTAAGTAAATTTTTGGAAGTATTATTTTGCGGTTTTGTGTATTTTTGAGGATTTTCCTCGTGATTAAATAACTTCTTGGGTCTGTGTTATCGTAATCTGTCTTCTTTATATTTCGTAAAATAATGAACTGTTTGATATTTATTCTGGTTACTTTTTCTTGAGAAATTTTCCGGAATATTAGGTAAAAAATGTGAGTCTCGCCTTTTTGAATGTTATGTAGGTACCTATACCTACAAGATGTTAATTTAAATGCATTTCATATGTAGGAGGTTTTAAATTAAATTAAATGAAATTAAAAATCATTTATTTGTCTTTACATTTGTACACAGACAGAAGTAGGTATTACGTGGTAGGTAGGTAGGTAGGTAGGTTATTACGTTTTCGGCAAAAGTATAAAAAATTTTTAGTAAGGTGATTTGGATCATAAATCTGAAATAACATTTACATTTATACGTCCTGTATTCATACTACTTTTATTTACAAATTTTAATACACAGGGCATCAAATATTTGGAATTTTCTTTTGGAAAATTTGGTTTCGCTTGGAAAGGTTTTTTGCTGTGAATACGAGATCATACGTACCTACATTCAAATTTGGTTTCTATCTTGAACCAAGTGTTCATTTTCATCTATTGCAGTAATACCCTGAAAAGCGAAAAATATTTTAAGGCAAGTTTTTTTTTTTTTTTTTATTCTATATATATATATATATATTTTTTTTTATAGGGGCTTTTAACCCAGAGGTTATGCCAGCCCCATCGTGTTTAAGGCAAGTTGTAAGTTGAAATTACCTAAGTAAATTAATTTATGGTAACGAAACAAAAGAATAAAATATTATGAATAATCTTTAGCTGTGGTGGTCCAGTAGCGAGTAACCTTGCCTACCGTGCAGGAGGTGATGGTTCGATCCCCGTCCAGGCCGACTCGTTCCAATGAGTTTTTCGGAATTTATGTACGATTTGTAACACCACTGGCTTTTCGGTGAAGGAAAACATCGTGAGGAAACCTGCATGCTTCAATTTTGAGGCATGTATTGTACTCACTAACCATTATATATGGCGACGGGCTCACCCCCGTCACACTGGATAGAGTTTCGATACTACTGGTGAAACGTGGATGTTCTGAGGTTTCAGAATATCTCTGACTACCCCCTCGGGGAATATAGACGGAGCATATGCTATATGCTATTTTCTCAAATATCTTCTACTTTTTAAACAAGTTCTTGACATATAAAACATGTAAGTACCTAAATCTCAACGATATGATATTCTAAATATACCTAAGTATATCCCAAACTCTCGGGAAATAAGGAAATAAACGAATATCAAAATTACAAAACTCTTCCAATTAACAAAAGCCTTGAAGCGTAAAAATACTACGTGCTTGTAACTTCAAATCAAAATCCTCCAACACATAAATAGTTAACCTTTGATCATTTACCTCAAAAGCAAACAAAAAGGGCTCTTAATTTCAGGAAGTTTCAAGCGTTTTTCAGTTCAAACGGCTTTCCATCGAATAATCCTCTACCGTTAGAATTTCAGGGGCTGTTTGATTCAAGCTATCGTTCGTTATTGGCGATTAAGAGTTTTAGTTTTCAATCTAAAAACTGTTAGTCTCTAACTAACAGCTTTAATAAATGTATTCGTAAAAGGTAGGTCATGAGTTCCGGGTTCCAATTCGCACGGAAGATATGGCATGTATCGTCCATATCCATAGGCATGTATGTAAAACTCTAAATTTACTATTACATCTCCAAAGTCAATATAATTTATTCAATATAGGAGCTTACATCACACTTATCAACTTCCTACTTACATTCATCATCCGCCTATATGCGTCCCACTACAGGACACAGGCCTACCCCCATGTAGGATTTATCGGCGTTAGTCAATCACGCATTCCTACAGCGAATTGGTAGACTCCACATACATATAAGAATTTCTTCTTCAGCGTATGCACTAGTACCTCACGATGTTTTCCTTCACCATTTGAGAGCATTAAGTTAGAAATACTCTGAGTATTTCTAAACTGTGCCCTGTAGTGGGACGCATATAGGCGGATGATGAATGTTGGTAGGGAGATATAATAGTAAATACACTTTTTATCTTTAAAAGAGTACCTAGTTCTAAAAATCTTGGTTAGTTGGTGTTGATCCATGCTCTTTAGTCAGCAAATAGAGTTGTATAAATTTGTGATTACTTGGAAGTTAAACTGTCTCTCCTAACTATTTCAAAACACAAGAATCTTGGAAGCTTTTTAACGGATGGTTACTGAAAGCATTCATTTGTGTGTAGAGATATTTGGAGTCGAGTTTTGAGTAAGTAAGTTAGTCTGCAGGATCCCACTGCAGGGCAAAGGCCAAACTTTGCCTGTAAGATTCCACTGCAAGTGGGCCAAACACGACCACGCGGGGCCTTTCAACTTGCTGATCAAAAATTCTCAAGCCTCCTGACACTATCACACACATCACATAGCATTAGCATATGCTCACGACTATATTCCCCGAAGGGGTAGTCAGAGATATTCTGAAACCTCAAAACATCCACGTTTCACCAATAGTACCGAAACTCTGTCCAGTGTGATGGGGGGTGAGCCCGTCGCCACATAATGGACAGCACACACAATACACACACATAACATATACACACATAAAACACGCAAACACACAGCCAGTGTGACATTTTGCGTCAAGAAGACATTTTATGAATGTGACATTTTGTGCGCCTAATCCCTTTTAGTTGGCACCATGTGAATGAGCCTTAGAAATTGATATGCGGAGTTGGGGGATCATGATGAACTGATGAGGTTCACAGGGATCCCCAGAGGGAAAGGCAGGAATAGAATATACATAAACTGACGACCCAAAGGGTAGTTATTGAAGTAAAAAACAGCCGTTGTAAAAAGTACCTAGAAACATTTTCCAGAGACTGTTTTATTAACATTTTAGCAAACTTTTACGGGTTTTTCCGACATAAATACAAATATGTCAGGGTAACAGTGGAATGTCTCACAAACAATGTCCCTATGGGATAGTTAACTTTTACAGCTTGGGTAATCGGAGTAAACGAATACCTTTACCTGTTCATTTTATTTTTGTTACTAAAAGCAATTATGCTATTAGTCACAGACAGCTATTAGTGACAGTTTTCGGTTCGCAATGATTATATTATCTACAGGAACTTTGATAGTAGTGCCTGTGACCGAAAAAATTTATTCGTTTATCGTGGTATGGCATGTGATACGAAGAGATAAGTGTCATATTGGAATTAGAGTCATGTTGCAAGCTTTTCGGGCGGTTGTCATTCGCGTGGTGTTCTAGTTTGTCACAAGAATAGACCAATACAATTTATAACAAGAATGAGAAGGGTACAAAGGGCTATCTTACCACTAAAAGCGATTTCTTCCAGACAAACATTGGCTGGAAGAACTATTTACAGAGACAAATGCTACGGCGGTGCACTATTAGGTACCTATGTGGATCTGGGACATTTGAGCGAAAGACACTTGCGCGAAGGACATTTGCGCGAAGGACAATTGAGCGAAAAACTTTTGCGCGAATGGACATTTGAGCGAAAGACTTTTGCGCGAATGGACATTAGCGCGAATGGACATTTGCGCGAACGGGACATTAGCGCGAATGGACATTTGCGTGAACTGGACATTTGCGCGAACGGGACATTTGCGCGAACGGGACATTTGCGTGAACGGGACATTTGCGCGAATGGCATATTTGCGCGAAAAACGCCCTAGAGCCCAAACGGCTTGATGGATTTTGACGTGTGAGGTATCGTTGGATTTGTAAAAATTGTGAGAATGTATTTGAAATCTGCTCGTCACTAGTTTTCGTATAATACCCATTTTGTAATTTTTTACAAAGAAAATTGTTTATTCTCACTCTCTTTTTAGATTCGTAGACGCCATATTAATATAATATACCCTATGTTATTTCCACAATTTTTACGAATCCAACGACACCTCACACGTCAAAATCCATCAAGCCGTTTAGGCTCTAGGGCGTTTTTCGCGCAAATGTCCCATTCGCGCAAATGTCCCGTTCACGCAAATGTCCCGTTCGCGCAAATGTCCCGTTCGCGCAAATGTCCCGTTCTCGCAAATGTCCATTCGCGCTAATGTCCCGTTCGCGCAAATGTCCATTCGCGCTAATGTCCCGTTCGCGCAAATGCCCATTCGCGCTAATGTCCATTCGCTCAAGTGTCCTTCGCTCAATTTTTTTCGCGCAAGTGTCCTTTCGCGCAAAAGTCTTTGCGCTCAATTTTTTTTCGCGCAAATGTCATTCGCTCAAATGTCTTTCGCTCAAAGGGATTCGCTCAAATGTCCTGATACCCACTACTCTGTCTTAATAAAATTGGGTAGGCTGTATCAGGAACGCAGCCGCAGTGTACGTGAAACATCTTGTACCGAGTAATGGCTGATATCCTCTAAATAATGGTAATATAATAATGCTGGTAGATGCTATACTTCCGAAGGAATAAGCGATCCTGTCATAACATATTTCGTTACATATGGTTTTTGCTAATGAGCCTGAACGAAATGAAAGACGTCAAAACATCTGTGTCCTTAAGAGAAGTTTATTCCGAATGCGTAAATTCGCCCTGCATACAAACGAAGTCTGGTGATATTTTCAATACTAACCAATTAAAGTCAATGACGTTTTGCGGAAACAATCTAGAAACAAATAACTATGCTTGGATGGTGTCAGATTTTCGTTAAAATATACAGTTTCAATGCTATGAATAATTTAAGATTTGTATGGAAATCTTTGAGGCCTTGTAACTTTAAAACTACACAATTTAACGAAAATCTGGCAACATACAAGCGTAGTTATTTGTTTCTAGATTGTTTCTGAAAAATTTCATTGACTTTTATTGCTTAGTATTGAAAATATAACCAGACTTCGATTGTATGGAGCGCGCCAACGGTAATATACCCTTAAGGCTTGCCCGGGAACACGACTCTCCATACTAATCGATGTGAACGAGCGCGTGGCTCCAGTCAGAATTTAGCCGTTTTCTTTGAAAGTTAGATAATTTATTATGAATTTTCAATAAATAGGAAAACCAAATCATTCTATGTTGTATTGTGAAGTATATTATAAATTTTCATTTTCTTCCGATCAACAATGTATGAGTAAAATGGTTACAACTGAAAATAAGGGGTGACTTCAGATTCCTTTTTCTTCAGTTTTATCAATTAAAATAGATTTCGATAAAAACCAAATCACTTCTCATGTCCTGTAAATTGTTCAGTTTTGTTTTATGCTTAAAAAGTGTCATAGTTAATGAATAAAATGGTTACAAAGTTACCCAATTTTACGGTAAAATCAGGCGGTAGAGCCATAAAATAGATCTAAAATCATACTAATATTCTGGCTGTAAAATGTGTCTGTACAACATGCTGTATTTCCTCGGCAAAGCTATGACTTTTTGACATCCAAACTGCACTCCGAGGATGGAAACTAAATGAGGAAGCGCTGCATCTGACTTCGTAAAGTGAAACGACTGCAGCAGAAACGGTTGAAACAGGCACAATAATGTTTTAGGTTTTAGTCCAGAGTAATATAAGAATTCAGAGTTTCGGTTCTACTAGTGAAACTCGGATGTACTGAGTTCTGAAGGAATACAAGGTGTTACAAAAATACAAATAAACATTTAAGGGGGTGACAGACCATCAAACTGAACAACTTTCACTATGGGACCAACATCGAAATTGCAAAAAAATAACGGATGTTCCATACTTAACTACAAATCTACACGAGCTACGGGACAGGTTTTTTTTTTCACGATTTCTTAGTTGGTCCCATAGTGAAAGTTGTTCAGTTTAATGGTCTAAACAATCCCCTTAAAAGTTTAAATGTTTATTTTTACTTTTGTAACACCCAGTATAGTCGTGAGCATATCTTTAATCTAAGAATAGACAAAATCTTTAAATACGTTAGAAGACAATGCGGGTTAGGTATGGAAGGTAGACATCTTATTTTTTGACGTTGTTTTTGGCGCGGCCATCAACCAAACATGAATATTTTAGTTCAGAATAAAGTAACAAACAAAACTTGTTCTTCCTGTATATTCCTAAACTCAGTCCGAACGGAAATATAAAGGCTTGAAGTTGAAAATATATATTCATTACGTTTACTTCAAGCCTTTATATCTCCGTTCAGACTGAGTTTAGAGATATACTTGTCATAACAAGTTTTGTTTGTAACTTTATTCTAAACTATAATATTCAAGTTTGATTAATGGCGACGCTCAAAAAAATAGGCGCCATTTTTAGTCATTGGCTTTTTGGATTCAGATATGTATAGTTTGAATGTATGGTACTTATTAGATACATAAAGGATTCAACTTATTATTCTGAATGTTTTTTAAGAGAATCAGTAGACCATCAATCTGAAAAACTTTTTCTGTGATCAACATCGAGATCAAGAACGAGTAAAAATTTCTGCAATCGCATACATTTGGGTTAAGTAGGATCGAATTTTTTTTCTCAATTTCGAAGTTTTTCCCATAGTTGTACACAAAAACAACATCCCTAATTATCAAAAATTAAGTAAAGTTTTCAAAAAGACTATCCCACCATCACACCACAGACCATATACCAAATCAGAAAACTAGTAAGCAATGAAAACCAATTTAAATCTTTGAAAAAAAATCTTTAAAATAAAGCAGAGCTTAACATAAGTCGAATTAAACAGGGAATGTCGGAAATACTACAATAATTCAAAATCTGTAAGAAATCGCTTCGGTAAGACTTCAAATTTATTTTCAGTTTTCATACTCATTTTTATCTTAACACCACGACCTTTCTTACTTCTACACATTTAATGGTCATCTTTCAAACAAAATACAAATTATACAACTTGTTAATGAATTAACGCAAAACTAGAAAGTAGTTTGTTAAGAATCGAGAGCAGAATGGAATTATCATGTTTTCCACATAGGTAACTTTTTTCAAAATATCAAATAATTTGATTGCAAAATTTAAAATTTACTCAACTCGATCTCAACCCACCGCATGGGAACACTCACCCTACTTACTACCAAAACAAGATCCTTAAAAAGTATCCACGAGCACGCTAGCGCCTCATTCATTGCTGAAATGATAACAAATCATTTTTGCCTGAAAACCTAAAATGCGAATAACTTTAAATTTTAACTATCAAAATAATGAAATTATTGTTTCAATCTAATTATTTTGTTATAAATCAGTTGGGGTGTATGAGGTTTTGCGCTTATTCATTAACACGTTGTATATCCTATAGTCATGAGCTCATGACAAATTATAGCTTTAAATTAATTTAGTAAAACATAATCCGCCCAAACGATCCTAAAGGGAATTTCGGTTTCACTCGAATAAAGTAACGTTGCCCAATAAAATACATTCAGTGGAAGCTTTTGATTAATTACAAAACTTTGTTAATGCTGACAGGGTCGCAACGTAACGACAAGCGTGCGGTAATTATTTTTAGGGAAGGAAATTTTAGGTGAATTCCACGGAAATATATCTTATTGCGGAGTTAAGCGTTTGAATAATTGAAAACGTATGGAATGTATGTTAAAATTGTATATGTGTGAGCGTGTGGCCTTTACACACGTGTGTATACAATACTAAAATTGTAATTTGTAGCTTCATTACACTGAAAGAAATGATTTGTTAGATATAACCAAACATTGCGAATCAAAATTTGGGGTATAAATAATAAAATGTTTTGTGACTTATAATTATAGCAAATCACTGAAGTATGGTATTATTTAAAAAACTTTCAATTAAAATTACTAAACTTAAACTAAACTTATTTTTTTAGAGTAATAAGACCAATTTGATTTATTCTAGAAAATGCAAAATTTTATTTCGATCATAAATATAAAAAAACCTTGATCATTCGTTAATTATTTAGTAAATTTGATATTAACTGAAACGGATAAACAAGATATTACACACAATTATAAGTAAAGTACAAACGTACAGTTTACTAAATATAATTAAACCAAAGTAATTTCTTTGATTGTTTTATTTGCCTAAACTAAATTAATCATTCAGTTAAGCCATTTGTTTTTTGTGATTTGTAATTTGTACATCGATCGCCATCTCTCTCATTTCATTACTTAATATCTTAAAGTTCGGCCGTTCAGATAATGCGTTTGACAGTTACCATAAAATTGTAAAAAACTGAATGAAAATATTGTTTACCTGTGCTCACTCTAGTACACAGGGCACTAGCTGCCCTTTTAAGTTCAAAAGCTACTAAATAATGATCGGCATTTATAGTTTTCATTCAGTTTTTACAATTTTATGGTAACTGTCAAACACAATCTTTCAGCGGCCGAACTTTAGTTACCAATTTAAGAGGATGTCTTACATTGCTATCTAAAATATTAAGAATCAAACTCACCAAGAATTTACGGATAAAACACAAGTCACGAATATACTTTACTTTGGTAAGAGGATGATCAGACTATCAAACTGAATAACTTTCTCTTCGCGATGTCGATCTTTGTTCCATAGAGAAAGTTGTTCAGTTTGACGGTCTGATCATCCCCTTAAAAAAGTGTCAGCAAATTAAGAAGGACCCTGTATTACCTGACGTATACAGAGTTATTGTAAAAATGCTTTATTCAGAATATCCGAATGTTACTAAAGGTGATAAAACTTCTACCAACTTAAACTAAAACTATCTTGGACTGAATCGGTGCACAAAAGGCACAAAATGAACGACAAAATTCATCACAAGCGAAATGTACCTTTTCGCTTCGCACCTCTAATGTCAGGTTCATTTTTTATTTTCCTGACTATTTACGAGAAGGAAATAATTAAAAAGGAATGTTGATGAAGAATAATGATACTTGTACAGGTTAAAATAATGTTTTTCAGGAATAAATAATGTAAATCGAATGCAAATGCTGTTGTGGTTTATTTTCCACAGCAGTTAAATTCTGAGTTGTTATGAAACAAAATATTATTTCTTAATTATCGTAAATACAAATCTGGACTTAATTTTGATACTTACCTACATCAATTGGGAGGAGCGATGATATCTCAATCAAGAGGCGGCGGTTCGATTCCTGGCCTGTACCACTAAGTTCCACGGAATTTATGTACGGTTGTATTTGTCATTATCACTAGCTCGGCAGTGAAGGAAAGCGTCGTGAGGAAACCTGCATACCCGAGAATGAAGAAAAAAAATAGTTCGGATGTATGTGTAAAATATGGGTGAGCTTGGGGCGAACACAATAGACCAGCGATGGTCGCAGTGTTGCATAACGAACCTTGCTTGCAATAGCCCAGTCAACAATAACACTTCAATTGGGACTTAGTGTTCAAAATATTTAAGACTATTTACTTCACTTTACTTTTTTTTTTAAATGTAGGTTTAAAAGAACATTATAGTTTTTCTCATTAAATACACCGCAATATTTATTGGTAATAGGCCTTTATAGCCATGATGATGATGACAAAGATTATTTTCCGAAATATACAAGGTGAAAAAAAAACACTCCATCAACCCGCACTGGGCCCGCGTGGACCCCGCTCACCCTTATTCGTGAAAGGAGGCCTTTGCCCTGCAGTGGGATTCTACAGGCTATAACTTACTTACAGGTCAAACTGAACAACTTTGACTATGGAGCCAAAATCGAAATAGCGAAAAAAAAAATCAGATGTTCCATAGAAAATGTCAACAGCTAATCGACCAAAATATATGAAACAACTGATTTCTTTTTCGCGACTTCGATGTTGGTCCCGTAGTAAAAAAGGTTTAGTTTGATATTCTGAAGCACCCCATAAAGTATGTAACGCATTTAAATTTACATCCTGTACATACCATTTAATATTATAAATATACATAAAAATATAAACATTATAATATACAACGTGTTAATGAATAAGCGTAAAACACCCCAACTGATTTATAACAAAATAATTCGATTGAAACATTAATTGAATTATCTTGATGGTAAAAATTTAAAGTTATTCGCATTTTATGTTTTCAGGCAAAAATGATTTGTTATCATTTCAGGAATGAATGAAAGCGCTAACGTGCTGCTCATGGATACATTTTAAGAATCTTTGTTCGGTAGTAAGTAGGATGAGTGTGCCCCTGCGGTGGGTTTAGATCGAGTTAAGTAAATTTGAAATTTTACAGTATATTTAATATTTTGAAAACAAAAACACCTGTGTTGAAAACATGATAATTCGATTCTGCTCTTAATTCTAAACAAAATACTTTCTAGTTTTGCGTTAATTCATTAACACGTTGTATAAAAAGAATCTTAAATTAAAAAAACAAACAATAGAAACACGAACCAAATTGAATCACCTCTACATCGATCGAATACAAATAACGAAAAATAGAAAAAAATCGCAATAATCATCTACACGGTAACTTAGAATAACTTTCCTATGTAAACTTTAACTTACGACCAAACAAGTCTAGCCGGAGCCAACTAAAACTTTTTGAATTTAATCAAAGTTCTGAAATTTAAACAAACTGGACCAGGTTATGTTAACATTGAATCTAAAAGTAAATACTAGTAGAAATGAGGTGAAAGTCTAAAGTACGAACATTCTTTTGAAACTGATTACGTATTCAGTCATTTGGCTTCTAGAACTCATTAAGTATGAATGATATTCGAGACTGGAGCAAGAACCGCGTTATGAAGTAGGTTGAAAAACAGACCTTGAAGATATTTTTTATGAAATACTTGAAAATAGAACGTCAGTAGAAGAAAATAATCATACAATGGAACTTTTGGACGCTGTTGGTACTGATGTCCGTGTGACAAAGTACTGGGATGGAAAAATAAAGAATGAGATGTCTCAATAATAATATTTTCTATGTGAGAGATTTTAAAATGAAAGGATTCAAGATATTTTTAATGAAATAACGTCGTTTTTCGGTCCGTTCAGTGAAGTCACTGGAAAACCTGTGAACTCCTTGGTAAACTTAAAATCAACTTAAACTAACTAGCCAATAAGAAAAAAAAGTAGATTCCTAATGTCAGAATTTGACATTTTGATGTTGTCGTTTCTGTTTCTAGCATAGAGTTAGAAAGAGAAGGCAGACTTTTTTTTAATAAAGCACTAGTTTTTCTCCATGGAGTTCGAATTATTTTCTCTCCACCATTTTTGTTTTTTTATAATTTTAGAGATTACAGATCAAACTAATTTAAAAATTAAACGTTTATTAATAAATTCGATGAAACGCAATAAAAATGTAATTGGATTCTTAAAATTATGTCTTCTATCCGTAAAAATATAAAATCAAGACCAAAAAAAATTGTTTTTGCTTCCTTTTATATCCGCGTTTACTATGGAGCCACCATAGTGAAAGTTGTTCAGTTTGATGGACTGACGATACATGAATAATTGTTATCGGACACAGACGTTCCGCTGAGGTCTGTCTAGATAATAATATAGTAGGAAGTTGGATATAATTCTTAACCATTACAAAACTTGTGTGTCTATTATGTCGAGCAGCATGCAAAAACAGGAGAACAGATTTTGATTAAACTTTTTTCATTTGAAATAAAAAATATCTCGATGAACAAACTCGGTGTCTAGATCTAATGTCGATAATTAGTAAATCGATACTATACAACGTGTTTATGAATTAGCGCAAAACCTCATACACCCCAACTGATTTATAGCAAAATAATTAGATTGAAACAATAATTTCAATATTTTGATAGTTAAAATTTAAAGTTATTCGCATTTTAAGTTTTCAGGCAAAAATGTTTTGTTATCATTTCAGCAATGAATGAAAGTGCTAGCGTGCTCGTGGATACATTTTAAGAATCTTGTTTTGGTACTAAATAGGGTGAGAGTGCCCGAGCGGTGGGTTGAGTTCGAGTTAAGTAAATTTTAAATTTTACTTACAAATCATTTAATATTTTGAAAAAATTACCTATGTTGAAACCATGATAATTCGATTCTGCACTCGATTCTAAACAAACTACTTTCTAGTTTTGCGTTATTTCATTAACACGTTGTATAATAAAATAAATAAATAATAAAAGCATTTCGCAAGACTAATAAAAAAACATAGCAACTTTTGGATTTAGAAAAGTAGAAAAGCAGGTAGCTTTGAAGCAACGTAGGTTTTTCTAAAGCAAACAGACCCAATTCCTTCCTATCCGTCTCATGTGGAATCACCCATAACGATTTAATCCACTTTCCAATTTTCGAAGTGATGCGAAACGATCTATTTATTGAAATCGCTGCGTAGGAGATCCCCCTAAGCTTTATAAAGCATGGGGAGAAATATCACGTCTTAGGGGATTTTCATATTTTTTTGTTAAAGGAAATTCTTTGATACTCTATGACAATAGGATATTTTATAACATGTAAGAAAAAATATAAAAGTATATTTTTACTATAGATTTCGAAAAAAGTAAACGAGAAACGTCGATATTAATTCATAAAAATGCAGTGTACATTTTATAATTCCATTTTAAAAATCGTGTTTTTAAATCTGTTTTTCAAACTTTCTAAAACGCCATTCGCCATATTGGATTCCGACGTGACGTCACTCCGATAGTACACAATCTAGATATTGTCGTGCTCTGTGTTATTTCTGTTAATTGGTCTTTCGAAGTCGTATTGTTTACTAACGGAGTGACGTCACGAGCAGAAACAGCATGACGGCTAGCTTTTCCACGCGAAAATTGAAAATCATAAATAAAACATAAGTTTTAAAAGCATTTTCCCACTTTACAAAATTTAAATAATAATTCTACTGGTTCTTTACGATTTCAGGATTACTTTAAACCAGTTTTCAAAATAAGGTGAAATAAATCAATAATAATTCAACTGGGGTAGTTAGTAGTACATTTAATATAACTATGGAGTCAGCACAGATACGTAGTCTGTTAACAAAATTAATTTTAAATAATTTATTATCACAACTATAAAATCCCATATCTATAAAAAATGTTACGAAAACTTTTCAATAAGTAGGTAGTTAAAAATGCATAATACAATGAATTACATCGGTAAAGTCTAATGAATTATACTTACAGGGTCCTTCTTAATATGCTGACACTTTTTTAAGGCGATGATCAGACTGTCAAACTGAACAACTTTCTCTATGGAACCAACATTGAAATCGCGAAAAAAAATCACCTCTTCTTTGTGGTAGCTACGTAAGCGTATTCTCAAAATAAACGAAGTCTTTAAACTCGTCTGACCCCATCAAAGTCGAGGTAAGGAGACATAAGTCTGTCGCAAATTTTCATAAAACGCTCGTCAGTTTTAGGGACTAGCTACATACAACTTTTTCTTATTAGATTTGGTGTATTATATTAAACCGAAGCCTACTATATTATTATTGTTATATAAAACGATCAGCTTGTTAACCTTTTCAACCTAGAAATTATATAAGACATTTCAGTAAAAAGGAAAATTTAGGTTGGCTTCACAAAAACGTACATTTACGGTAAAATATTATGCTGTCAGTATTACCACAGAGTACTATAATTACCTATTATTATGAGTAGTATGACAGATAACGCCAATAAATACGATTAAGCCTAAAAACTTATTGTTGCACCTTTTCGGATTCCCAGGCACTTTTCCATTTCTTGAGTAATCATTTCCAGCAAAATGTTACTTTTTTAATTAATAAATGGCGTTTGCTAAACGAAAGTAGCAATGAGCGGGGTACAGCAAAAACCGATGGCCGTTGGGGCCGAAGAGTTCTCGAGTGCCGACCGTGTACCGGAAAGCGCAGCGTGGATAGTGGTAGAAATCAACCGCTTTCAGATGCTCTTACTGGATCTTCCTACTATAAATCCATATCCATACTTTGACATGGGAACAAGTGGGGATAATTTTTTTTCTCGTCTATCCCATGGTGTGGAGAATCGATGGATAGGTTTTTTAAAAATATTGTGAGTGTGAGAAAACTATTTTTCGATTTAGGGATCCGTTAGCGAAATATTAAGCAAATAAAAATTATTGTTAGAGTCAAGTGTAACGCACGCACACGCACGTGGCCTGATTTTTTTCCTCTAAAATATGATACAAAGGTAAATTTTTATTGCCTACAATCTAACCTAAAATCGACCTCTGTAACATGCTCTTACTGGGCCCTCCTACTGACAGAAGCACGTGGGCTACTAATTATATCCTCTAAATTTTGACAAAATGGTCAATTTTGAATAGAATGTTATTGCCTAAAATCAACCTTTCCACATCCTCCTACTGGATCTTCCCTACTATATTCCCCGAGGGGGTAGTAAAAGAAATTCTAAAACCTTAAAACACGTTTCACTAGTAATACCGAAACTCTGTCTCAGTGTGACGGGAAGTGAGCTCAACGACGAAGGACTAATATGTCCTCTAAAATTAGACACTAAGGTCAAAGTAACTGATATAGCTAAATGCACATACGTCCATAAATGTTTACGTTCCTGTCTGTACCATAACTCGCGTCCGTGAAGCTCTGGCTGTTAAATCTGTTTTTATGGTCTGTAATAAATTATATCGAACTCGCCTCTCTTATTGCTAGTGATCGCTTTGTTATTACAGCTTTTATTTTTTAATATTTAAAACTCTTTCACTTCGTGCTTGATGGACAGGCCCTTAATAACTGTAGACTGTTTTAATTGTCGTCGGTCACGTCGCTTAAAGACGGCAGATTGAAAAATTCAGAAGCAATCGGTTTGTACGGGTAGCTTAATTGAATGAACGCTCAGTCTCGGATTAGCAGGTGGTGGGTTGAAGTCCCGTCCATTACTGAATTTTTCAATATCATTTAAAATGTATTATTTAGGACTTTTACAGTTTTGGCGTTGTTACTCTTCGAGATGATGTTAGGGTAAACTGTTGCGTTACTTTTTTTGTATGGGGGCTTTTAACCCTGAATCTATGTCACCCAAACAAATCTCAAGTACCAATCCGATTCTGTCATCCAACAGATTCAGGAAGGTAAGCAATAACCAGTTGGTAGAGGCCTATGTTCAGCAGTGGAAGGTGATAGGCTGATGATGATAAACAACCAGTTAATTTGTTTAGCAAGTACACTAATCCCATAATAAATCAATAAACGAATACTGTAAATGTCAAAGTTTGTTTGTAATGTTGTGGCCGAATCACGCATAAACGGCTGAACGGATTTGAATGAAATTTAGCACACAGATAGTATATGGGATCCTTCTTAATGTGCTGAAATGTTTTTAAGGGGAATATCAGACCATCCAACTTAACAAGTTTCTCTATGGGACCAACATCGAAATAGCGAAAAACAAAATACCTTTCCCTTACATTTGGCTCAAGTAGGTTTGCAGTTTTGTATCGAACAGCAATTTTTTTTTTGGCTTGATCGGTTTCTCCCATACTAAAAGTTATTTAGTTTGATGGGTAGATTCTTAGCTTGAAAGGATGCTAATGATATACATTTAACCCTGTATAAGTTCAAAAAACTCATCGACTTATGTTTGAGCCAGGGTGGGATCAAACTGCCATCCCCTGCATGGAGGAGAGGCTACTAGCCACAAGATTACCACGTCTTTTTAATAAGGAAATCTTTGTATTTTATAGCATAAGCATAGCATAAGCATATGCTCACGACTATATTCCCCGAGAGGGTAGTCAGAGATATTCTGAAACCTCAGAACATCCACGTTTCACCAGTAGCACCGAAACTCTCTCTCTCTCTGTCTGTTGTATTTTATTCTGTGGATTAAATCAATTTCAAAGAAGCTTTAGAAATTACCGAACTCGTTAACAAAACACAATTAAGTACCTTAGTTATTGTAAAATGAAAACGAAGAGTTACATAAAATCTAACTAACTTCTACTGTCAGGTATAAAAGGATCCCTTTAGGTGGATATCTTAGATAATAAGATTATATTATTGTTCCAGATTCTTCCATTATCTCAACCGGCTCGATTCCCGTAATCTGATAGTCCCTATTATTTTGGTAGGTTTCTATTTAGTCTGAGACGAGTTCAAAGAAGATTTTCTTTAGCTATTTTATGTACAAGAATATGGGGTTATTGTTTTGATTGTAATATTTGTATTTCTTTTTCTGTTGTGGGTAAGGTCTATAATCCAACCACTAGATAATTCAGTTTGCCTGCTAAACCAGGCTTTGTGCTTTCGCCCAATTAAGCTACCCAGCCTATTGAACTAATTTCTTTAACTTATAAAGAATTACAATTCATAACAGGCTCGGTAGCTTAAGAGTTACGACACATTGATCGACGGCAGCGGATTTCCATACAATAAGGAAGATTCGTATGAGACGTCGTTTGCAACGTCGATGTGATAGGATGTCCTTAACTTACCTAGTCATACTAATTGTCCTTTTTTTATCGACAATCGTCGATCAATGTGTCATAACCCTAATTTGACTAAAGCACAGCCCGGATTGACAGATTTCGGGTTTAAGTTCAAGCAAGCAATGTCAAAATTTCAACCTGGCCACGACAGCACGCTTCAAACGTTTATTGATTAGAATATCTGAGGCTTCAGAAAGGGACTCCTAATTTTATGCACGTACCTAGCAGAAAAGTACATACCCTCTACGAAATTCTCATACAAACTTTCCAATCAAATTTTCACACGAAGTCGATGTCGAAGTTCGAAAATTCCTTTCTTAAGAGGATATAATTCGGAGCGCGCTCCATACAAACGTACTATGGTGATATTTTTACAAATTTCTATGCTCGTATCGTGTCAGATTTTCTTAAAAATGTATAGTTTTATAGTTACAGTGCCTCAAAGATTTCCATACAAATCTTAAATTAATCATAGCATTGAAACTGTATATTTTAACGAAAATCTGACTCCATTAAAGCATAGATATTTGTTTCAATATTGTTTCTGCAAAATTTAATTGAGTTTAATTGGTTAGTATTGAAAATATCACCATAGTACGTTTGAATGGAGCGCGCTCCGAATTATACCCCCTTAACCACATAACAAAGTAAGATTATTTATTTTCAAATCGAAAATACACAAAAATAATTCCATTAGGTACGTGTTTTATCAATAACTAAAAGATATTTCTTCGAGACAACCAGTGGGAGGAAATATAAGCATATGCTCACGACTATATTCCCCGAGGGGGTAGTCAGAGATATTCTGAAACCTCAGAACATCCACGTTTCACCAGTAGTACCGAAACTCTGTCCAGTGTGACGGGGGGTGAGCCCGTCGCCACTTATAATGGACAGTGGGTACAATCCATGCCTCGAAATTGAAGCATGCAGGTTTCCTCACGATGTTTTCCTTCACCGGAGGAAATATAGGTACACTTTAATAAGTTCAGATTTCTATTGTGGTTTACTATAAGCACCGATGAAACCTAGATGCTAAAAGGAACGTAAAATTTACGTTTGCGGTATTCATACTTTTGCAAATGAGAATCCGTGCAAGTTTACATTCATTTTCCGACCTCACAAAATACCAACTATGTAATACATTGAAGTAATATACCGTCAGTTTTGCACTTCCTGATCACAGGTCAACTCATCAAATTCCAATCAACTCGTACTTCAATCAAAGAACCCTATCAGTTCATCACAAAGGGTCCCCAGGCCCATTTTTCCTGGTCGTAAACACTTCCGACCATAAATTTTCTACTAATCTAATCTACTTTACTACTAAGGCACCAAGATATCCAATCTGCAGGCCCATAATTGTACGATTCAGCCGTAACCAAAAGGCTGACGAAGATTTTCAAATGGCACGTCAAATTCATTCCGTTTGATCCATATCCAAAATCCCTGTAACCAAGCCATTTTCACACTTAATACTGAGGAATAACAGTTCTGAAAGAAGACTTCTTTGTGTTGTGTGGACTGTAAAAGCGATTCAGTCGATATGAAAGGCAGATTTATGGAGTCAATAAAAGATTAAGCTCGTTTGGTAGATGTTGGGTGGCCGGGCCGAGTTCTAATTGGCCGGAGCGTAGTCGCACGTATCACTTCGACCGCAGTTTGGTTGATGCGAGGGAAGGTAGCGGTGTTTGAAGCTTTGAACATAGATAACGATTGGGAATAAAATACAGGGTCCTTCTTAATATGCTAACACTTTTTTAAGGGGATGATCAGACCGTCAAACTTAACAACTTTTTCTAAGGGACCAACATCGAAAACGCAAAACACGTTGTAAACACGCAAAAAAAAATCAGTTGTCTCATGCATCAATAGCACAGGCAGGTTGTACCTGCCTTTTGATGATGTCAGCTGTATCTAACAATATTATGATCCATACGCATAGTTTACCAATAGTACCTAAATAGATTCATAATGTAAAATGGTTTTTCTTATGTGAATTTAAATAAATATTATTATTATTATTATTATTTGGCTCCAGTAGGTTTACAGTTTAGTATGGAACAGCAGTTTTTTTTTCGCGATTTCGATGTTGGTGCCATAGAGAAAGTTGTTCAGTTTGACGGTCTGATCATCCCCTTAAAAAGTGTCAGCATATTAAGAAGGACTCTATATATTCAAATTGCGTTTTCAAGATATTTTCTTATTTGTCTATATAGTTCATTTGTTTTTACTTTGGGCGTTGAACTAGCGGAGTTCGGTCCATTAATACAATTATTATTCAAATTAAGTCATACGACGATTTTCTATATCAAAAATAAAATCGGAAGTAATATCCCGACTGACTTTATTGCTCAGACGAATGTGATGTCAATACGAATTTATTGAGGCGATGAATCTTTTGATAAACTAATATCGATTAGCATGTCACCAGCACGAGTTAACATCTAGTCTGAGCTATGAATTAATAAACGCGATGAAAATTTTCAATCCCTCAAAAATCTATCGGGAAGAATTTTGTACTCGGAAGCTATCGAAAAACAAAGTCAAAGTTACTTTATTGCATAACTCCAGGTTTAAAAAAGATCTTAATAATGTATCTCCATCGCTTACCAGTTTAGGTGTACAATAATAAATCGTATTGTAGTAGAATTTAAAATTATTACAATTGTTGATGATGTAGGTACTTAAAATGTCAAATAGTTAAAATACAGAATTAACAACAGAATGCCAAACAAAAATTAAAAATTAAATTTAAAATGAATGAATGTCATGGGAGAAAATAGAATGTCAAGACAATAAGTTCTTATCAATTAGATTAGATATACATATGATTTAATTCAATGTCAGTTTTACCCAACGATTTAACCGCTTCAATAACTGTCAATTTGCCTTATTGCCATCCAAAAACTCTTGGACACTGTAGTAGAGTTTCGAAAGCAACCATTTGTTGATAGCTTTCTTGAATTTTAGACAATCTAGGTCTTTAAAACGATCAGGAACACTGTTGTTGCCTTTTACGGACATAAAATGAATACTTTTATGGTAGAATGCTGATGTGTACCCACAAAGAAAGAAAATTGACGAATTATTTTATGACTTCCATTTTCCCCGGATTAACAGACGTACAAAGCTTTTAAATTAGACCAAACCAAATCAGTGGCTTGTGGTAGCGTAGGGAAATCGGGTCAATTATTACAGACATTTTATACATTTAGTGAAGAAAGGCTATTAATTAGTGTCTTTTAACAAAATTTATAGTAGAAAACAACAGATTTTTGTCGAAATCGTCTCAAAATATCGTGACATGTTGACGTGTGATCAAGGGATATAAAATCTATTTTATACGATATAAAAGGCTGAAATAAAAGATTTTTAGTTAATTAACCGTTAAATAGCGAGAATAGCGACCTAGTTTCAAAACATAAATACTTTTAGAATTTACGTAACTAAAGAAAAAATAGAAAACCACTACCACGACCAATAGCTGCAGCGACCAAAGAGATTATACCTAATAGAGTGAGCCATACCAATTGTAAAGTGTCAACTTTTTTTGACGTTTAGGTTTGAGTGTGTGGTGTCAAGTAGTATGGACAAAAGGCACCAAGTGACATATGGCCTTATGTTTACGGTCACTTTTCACACACACTAGCTCTTAAAAAAGTGGACAGCCGCATAAACAAATATTCCATCTCCTTCTACTATTAAAGGTACGTCATAAGACAAAAGAGACTAACTACAATCGTAAATTTATGCGGACTCTATGGAGATCCTTCCTTTGAGGCAGCGACCAAGTAATCTAAAGAATCTGGTCGTGATCGTCTAGTACCAGATTCTATGGTCTATTTGGTCGGGGCGTGGTTGTCTACAGTGCGAGGTCCCTAAGGCTCAGAAAACTGAAAGAAATGGGAAATAGTGCTCTTCAACTTTTTACTGTAAAGGACATTTAAGACGACTTTCTATACCAATTTGTCAAAAGCAGTTTTGGTGTACACTCTGCGTTATGTTTACCTATAAATAGCATAGCATAGCATATGCCCACGACTATGTTCCCCGAAGGGGTAGTCAGAGATATTCTGAAACCACAGAACATCCACGTTTCACTAGTACCGAAACTCTGTCCAGTGTGATGGGGAGTGAGCCCGTCGCCACTTGTAATGGACTGTGGGTACAATACATGCCTCTAAATCGAAGCATGCAGGTTTCCTCACGATGTTTTTCCTTCACCGAAAAGCCAGTGGTGTTACAAATCGTACATAAATTCCGAAAAACTCATTGGTATGAGTCGGCCTGGACGGGAATCGAACCATCGCCTCCTACACGGCAGGCAAGGTTACTCGCCACTGGACCACCACGGCTACCTATAAATAGCGTGAAGATATTACGAAAATAATTAAATATCATTTATTTGGAGTTGCGTTTTAAACTCTAAACACCACTCGAGTTATCACAACTCTTGTTATTATTATCGTCAGGTAAAAATGTAATAATTTTCAAAACGAATATTACACGACTTGGTATCAAAAGCGGATAGGGCGCATCCGGAGCGCTGTTGAGCCAAAATTGTATGGTTCTGTATGGAACGAAATACAAATAGCAGTCGGCGCGCGCCATACATTTTGTCTCACAGCGCGCCCAAATCCCACTGTGCGCTTTCTTTATCAAGTTCCATTTTTTAGGGTTCCGTAGTCAACCAGGAACCCTTATAGCCATGTCGGTCCGTCTGTCCGCGGCTTAGCTCAGAGACGCTTAGTACTAGAAAGCTGTAATTTGACACGGGGATAGATATTTATCACGCCGACAAAGTGGTAAAATAAAACTGAGAAAAAAGTTTTTTTTTGGTGTACCTCCCCACACGAAAAGTGGGGATGACATTTAGTTTTCTCGTCTATCCCATGATGTGGGGTTTTGTTGGATAGCTCTTTTAAAAATATTGTAGGTGTGGTAAAACCATTTTTCATGTCTCCCGATTTAGGTTTCAGCGGTTATATGCACGATATAATTGGTCGAAATTGTGGCGTTATGGCCTCTCTTGTGCGTCTAATGCACACACTCATAAAATAAAACACCAGTCAAGTGCGAGTCGGGCTACTCGCGGACCAAGGGTTTCGTACGCCACAATAAAATAAAATAACCTTACAAAAATGTTTATTTTTTCCGGGACCCTTAGTGCGAGACCGACTCATACTTGGCCAGTTTTAATTATTTGTTGTTATATTGTGGAGTTTGCACTACAATAACACCAAGTTTGACGCTTGTATGTCTGTTTAGAGATTATATTATAAATAGGAAAAAGCTTTGATTAAAACTAGTTTCTTGTATGGGGGGAGGGGGGGGCCTTAGCGTTTTACTTATTGTTTTTTTATTATTTTTCATCAAATCCAATACAATGATACTCATTCTGAATATTACAACTGGCTACCTATTACAGTTCAGAAGATACTGCTCTGAAACTAGGACAGACGGACGGACGTCGCGTTTTCCTCCCTTTGGATACGGAACCCTAAAAATTATATGGCTTAAAAAGAAATACAATATGTATGTAGGAAATGCGGCGTTGCGTTGCCAACGGTCTACAATAACCTTGTTAGTATCTGTCCAGGTCGATAAGTTCATTTTGTTCATTCAAGAGACAAGACTACTATTGGCGTCGGACCAAAAACTCTAGATTGTAATGCCAGACTTTACTGATTGTGCGCCTATATACAGTTGGATAAAATAAAAAGGAATGTAATGATATAAGATGCCTAGAGCTACGTGACTGGCAATTGTTATTGTTGGTATTGTTGTGAACATCCATACATTGTGTTAAGTTAAAATGTATTACGACGGCGGACATTTTTAGGAGTTAACAGTTTGGAGATCTCTCGTGTGACGCCTCTCTCCCTTTATAAGGACTAGCTTTGCCGATGAAAAAGGTTCTGACTCTGCATTTATGCTGAAGCAAAAGCTGCCGCGCTGTTAATTCTGCCAGAACACTATGGTTTGAGCTTTGACTAATTATTATAAGGACTAGCCTTGCGGTAGCATTTCCCCTCTGCCACGGTATAAGCACAATTGATCTTGTGCATTTACATTCAATTTTACACCTTATCACTAAACGAGACAGCCTATAATTGCGAAATGATAACTTCGAACTTAGAACGTTTGGGGTTCACACGAGACTACTTTTCATGATTTTTAACATTCAAAATTAGAATCTAAAGTTATGGGGAATAAAATCCAAAGTTGCGGAATTCATATTACCTCGCCCCCCGCAAAAAGTGGCAGAAATGTTTGTTAGTAGAATTACACGCGTAACCACATATAAATAGTCAAAGCTCTCTCCACACTCTACCTCCTCCGTTGCGGTGGTGGTTAGGGCAGAGTAGAGAAAGGTTTTTAGTCTCAGTGTGTACTGGTTTATTTGCTCATTGGAGCCTTGTTAATTTACAAATTACCTTGTAAATGTACATGTGGGTATCCGCCAATATAATCATATTCTTTGGGAGAGTGAGCTCTGGTACGCCAAGCGCCAGACCATGTTAGACTCAATAAAATAGTTTTCTGGTGTCCAACTAGGGATAACTTCCGTGCGTTCAGATGTTTTTACCATACTTATTACTGGAAGCAAAATAAGTTATAGTTTCAGTACAATGTTAGGTTCCTCTAGGTTTCTTTTTTTTGTAATAACCAAAGAGATTATACCTAATAGAGTGAGCCATACCAATTGTAAAGTGTCCACTATTTTTGACGTTTAGGTTTGAGTGTGTGGTGTCAAGTAGTATGTACAAAAGGCACCAAGTGACATATGGCCTTATGTTTACGGTCACTTTTCACACACACTAGTTAAAAAAAGTGGACAGCCGCATAAGCAAATATCTAGTTAAATATATAGTTCCATCTCCATCTACTATTAAAGGTATGTCATAAGACAAAAGATACTAACTACAATCGTGAATTTATGCGGACTCTATGGAGATCCTTCCTCTGAGGTAATAACATACTATTTTAAATTTTTTGGTGCTTTTGCGGTAGGGTCCTCAACTCTGTCATAAATGATCTCTGGAATTGGCTCTCTAATAGCCATGTTTTTTCGTTATTGCTATCTCCCGTTCGCAATGGAGGGAAGTCGGATATTTCTTTTTCCTACTCCTCTTATCTTCTCTGATTAATTCATTGCGGGTTCCAAGATAGATTAGAGTCATCCAGTGTTGTGAATGGTCACCGCTGTTAATCCTGGTTTACAGGAGTTACAGGGGTGGGAATTTGTGGTGGGCCTATGCCGTAAAAAAAAACCTATTAACTAGTCTGCGCAGTTTCGTATGGGATAGCTGATCTATTTTTCACGATTTGGATGTAAGTCCAAGACAGTTGGGTTTTTCGTCTTCATCTGAAAATGTTGTATGTTATTCAGAAGACACAACACAGGGTACAACTTAACAATGCTGACGGTTTTTAAGAGGATGATCAGACCAACAAACTGAAAATTTCTCTACCAACATATAATTCACGAAAAAAAAAACAGCTGTCCCATAAATTTGAGTGGTACTAGGATTGCAGTTTTGGATGGAACAGCTGATATTTTTATTTCGCGATTACGACTTTAATCCCATAAATAAAGTTTGGTCTGATCATCCCCTTAAAAAACCGTCCATATTAAGAAGGACCCTGCTGTGTATACAGGGTTACAGGTTAAGTCGACCTAAATCCTTTAAGAGGTGATAGTTTCCATCATTCCTGACTGATTTGACTATGGAACCCCATACCCTAAACTTAACCGTTCTCAAGTTATGGGACTTTGAAGTTTTTTTTAAAAAAATCCAGATTTTTTTGTCTAATGTCCCCTTTTTTTGTGTTTTGTACATCTAATGTTTTTGTTTTTGTATTTTTTGTGTAGCAGATTAGCTGCTTCATTATTTTAAACACAAAAACTGCAAGTAACTGTACCAACTGAGTCGTATTAGACGATTGATAGTTAAAAAAAGAAATTAATTTGTGAAGAGTTTTTTTTTTCTTTCTTTTGTATTTAAAAAAAAATCTATGACAGT
Organism: Agonopterix alstromeriana; assembly: GCA_963924505.1. Taxonomy (NCBI): domain Eukaryota; kingdom Metazoa; phylum Arthropoda; class Insecta; order Lepidoptera; family Depressariidae; genus Agonopterix; species Agonopterix alstromeriana. Next base: position 1,949,062 of record OZ004680.1, read on the forward strand.
TGTGCTGCAGATGTGCTTAAAAATATCTACGGTTCTTCAGCTTTCCGATAAGGTATAATACAATAGGGTATTATTGGAATTTTATAACAAAAACATCGATGATATGCTACCAGGTAGTAGTAAAAAATAACGATATTTAAGCGTCAAATTTAACTTTACTCAGAAAACAAAATAAAACAATCCAAATAGGTAACGAATGAGGTTTATTAATCATTTTTACAATACATGTTCCACATGTCCGCCCCTATTTCGCACACATACACGCATTCTGTGCCTTAAGCCACTTTTCACTACCCCAGTTGTGAGTCCTCTTCTTATTTCGTTAGCAGCATCAATTATTTTCTGCCTCAAAACATCAACAGATGTTATTGGGTTAGGTTCATCGTAAACCAAACTTTTCATGTGCCCCCACACATAAAAATCCATTGGTGTCAAATCTGGACTTCTAGCTGGCCACGGTGTAGGCCCACCTCTCCCGATCCACTTATTTGGGTAATTAGTGTCTAGCCACTCTCTGACACTCCTTCTAAAGTGCGCGGGGCACCCGTCGTGCTGAAACCACATGTTTCGAATGAGGTTTAATGGTATGTCGTCGAGCAAATCGGGTAAATCTTGCCTTAAAAAATTTTCATAGGTCTCTCCATCCAAATTTGGAGGAAGAAAGTAAGGCCCAACCAGATGGTTTGAAATTATTCCCATCCATACGTTAAGGCTGAAACGTCTCTGTGACCCCTTTACCCTTTTCTTATTAGGATTTCTTCCTGCTTTCGGAGCCCAATGATGGGCGTTATGATAATTGGTTATCCCATCTTGATCAAATTTGGACTCGTCAGTCCACAAGATGCTTCGAAAAAACGAAGGATCTTCCAAATCTGCATTCAACATAAACCTGCAGAAATCCAGCCTCCTCACAGGATCTCCTTCTTCGATAACATGCACTGGCGTGTAGTGGTAGGGGTAGAGACCGGCAGTATGCACAGTAAACCACACTTTCCATTGTGAGATTCCAAGTTCTCGGGCAACAACGTTGGTTGACGTAGTCGGATCCAGTCGAAATCGTCGAACAATCTCATTATCTTCCTCTTCATCATCATCATTAATACGTGGTCTACCCAGGTCTGTTCGTCGCCTCGAAACAGAGCCAGTCTCTCTAATTCGTCGGTAAACTCCGTCGAAGACACTAATATCCGGAATTCGGCGGTCAGGAAAACGTGCTATGTATTCTTGACGAGCTTGTAAGGATACACAGTTGCAGTACCCATAACAAATCAAAATATCAGCATATTCTTCGTTCGTAAAGGTCGCCATCTTCAACAGTTCCAAATCAGAAGCACAAATCAAGGTCCAGTTAACAAGCACAGTCACGAATAGGAGGAAACAGTCCAGAAAAACAAGCTAAGTCGAGTAAAAAACGAAGAGCACCAAGTATCGCATCTACCACGGACGAATGGCGTAAGCAGACTAACCATAACCAAACACAATAACAACAAAATGGCGTTTGAAATAACTTGTCTCTCTTGCACCCGTTTACATTGTATGATATCCCGCTCGCACGTGACGCGCTACCCATTGTACCCATTGCAAGACAATGGGCGTTGCGAGCAACTTTACGAAATACCGTTATTTTTGTTATTACCTGGGAGTCTTTCATCGATGTTTTTTCCGAGAATCCTGATAACACCCTAGCAAATTATACCTTATCGGAAAGCTGAAGAACCGTAGATATTTTTAAACACATCTGCAGCACAACTGTCTTAGACTTTTTTTAAAATACAAAAGAAAGAAAAATAAACTTTTCACAAATTTATTTCTTTTTTTAACAATCAATCGTCTATTACGACTCAGTTGGTACAGTTACTTGCAGTTTTTGTGTTTAAAATAATGAAGCAGCTAATCTGCTACACAAAAAATACAAAAACAAAAACATTAGATGTACAAAACACAAAAAAAGGGGACATTAGACAAAAAAATCTGGATTTTTTTAAAAAAAACTTCAAAGTCCCATAACTTGAGAACGGTTAAGTTTAGGGTATGGGGTTCCATAGTCAAATCAGTCAGGAATGATGGAAACTATCACCTCTTAAAGGATTTAGGTCGACTTAACCTGTAACCCTGTATAATGCCATTGAATGAATTTCTTGATAAAAATGATAATTTTCTATACATTGTATTATTTCTTCATATCGATTTACATTGTAAACATGCAGGAAATGGAACATGAGACTTGTGTTCCCGAAAAGCAATCTTGCTATGTATCTTCCGATGTGCATCGTTGTTTGTTTACGACATGTTCTGTACTTTTACCTTCGTTTCGTCTTGTATTGTAAGTGCTTTCTGCCGTCATACATTGTGTCACACATATAAGTAACAAATAACATTTCTCAGAAATCAGAAAGTTTGTTTATTCATAGAAAAGGGTATAAATATACGAGGCAACTTACTGTCAGAGAATTTAAAAGTCACCTGAAATAAGACTCATGCAGTGCTAACGAACAAGCAATAAGTCATTTAATTTTAAATAAAAAAATTATAATAAGACCTGGCTCCATGATTATACTATATAATATAGGGTGTAAACTTAAAAGCGTTCAACACTTAAGGGGATACTTCTGACGATCAAACTGAACAACTTTTAAGGAACCAACCAACATTGAAATAACGAAAATGACAATACATTTTGGTCCAGTAAATTGTCATTTTCTATAGAACAGTAAAGTGGTTTTTTCGCGATTTTCATGCGGGCGAGTGAAAGTTGTCCATTTTGATGGTCTGAACCCTGTTCGATATGTAACGCATTTTTACACCCAGTATGAACATACAGGGTGTAAAATTTCCATAAAATAAAATTCCATTCTGAAATAAGGATTTAAAGTTACATTTAGACATTCAAATTAGAATAAAACATGATTATTTCTAATTCTAATTTGATATTTGGGTTATCTGGGATCAGGGATTGTTTTAGTACAAACACACACTTCAGCCACAAACTGAAGGAGCTTCATTGCAAGCCGGGGAGAAGGCAACCAACACGCGACCACCCAGTAGCAGACTTGTAGCGCGACTCCTATAATCTCATAACCACAATTGCAAATAAATGAAATATAGATTTGTGGGCACTTGCCACAGATGTCAATACCCACAAGTTATAGCAACGAAGCTAACAGATGGCGCTACAATTGCACTCGCAAATGTGCACGAAAGACAACTTGCGACGTCACATTGGTAACCCGTTAGCCGCTACACATAAGGTTTACAATCGTATACAAGACATGAATCGCGCAAGAGAAATAATCACAGAGATTCGATACATATACAAGGTCCAACTAAGATCCGTTGGACCACTACCCGTCCCCAGGCTTCACACCTAGCCTGGCGGAAGATCTTCCCTTTTCATCGGAGGAACCTTCCACAATAGTTCCTCCACAGATTTATACATGCTGGTACTGGATCTAATTTGTGTATAATTATAAACAATCGGATACTATGTAACCCTACCTTTTTGAGCATTTACAATAATAACCAAAGTAAAGATTTTATCAATTATACAACGTGTTAATCAATAAGGGCAAAACCTCATACACCCCAACTGATTTATAACAAAATAATTTGATTGAAACAATAATTTCATTATTTTTACAGTTAAAATTTAAAGTTAATCGCATTTTAAGTTTTGAGGCAAAAATGATTTGTTATCATTTCAGCAATGAATGAAAGCAAAAACGTGCTCATGGATACATTTTAACAATCTTGTTTTGGTAGTAAGTAGGGTAAGAATGCCCGAGCGGTGGTGTTGAGATCGAGAAAAAATTAAATATTACAAACAAATTAATTATTAAATATTTGTAAAAAAAATACCTATGTTGAAACCATGATAATTCGATTCTGCTCTCGATTCTAACCAAATTACTTTCTAGTTTTGCGTTAATTCATTAACACTTTGTATAAACATAAATGCATTTTTATATTTATAGGTGTAGGTAAGACTATCAATCCAAAACTTTCAAAATGGGACTTACAACATTAAAATAGTAAACAAATCAGCTATTCATTGTATTGGAGTATTTCGTTTTTGATTGATTAGTTCGAGTTGACGTTGTCCATGAAACAACATAAAAAAATTGTTTGTCCTTCTTAATATACTGATGGTTTTTGAGCAGATGCCAAGACCATCAAACTGAATAACAAGGCACCAACATCGAAATCGCGAAAAAAAATCTGCTGTTCCATACAAAACTGCAAACTTACTCAAGCCAAATCTATTGGATTTTCATGTTGGTCCTATAGAGAAAGTTGTTCAGTTTGATGGTTTGACCATACCCGTAAAAAACAGGCAGCATAGGTATTGAGAAGGACCTGTATATCCAACAATTTACCTCATTTTTAGGGTTCCGTAGTCAATAAGGAACCCTTATAGTTTCGCCATATCTGTTCGTCTGTCCGCGGCTTAGGTCAGAGACGCTTAGCACTAGAAAGCTGTAATTTGGTATACATATTTATAACGCTGACAAAGTGGTAAAATAAAATATTGAAACATAATTTTTAGGGTACCTCCCCAACACAAAAAATGGGGATGAAACTTTTTTTCTCGTCCATCCCATGGTGTGGGGTATCGTTGGATAGGTCGTTTAATATTGTGGGTGTGGGAAAACCAGTGAAATTTTTTGTTAGAGTCATGTGTGTGTGTGTGTGTGTGTGTGTGTGTGTCCTCTAAACGGTTGTTTCTGGATACGTGAAAAAATTCACAGCAGTAGTAGCTAAGACGGCTTTACAAGTTAACGAGTAATAGTCGACCAACCTATAAAATGTACTTTTTAGACTTTATTAGCCATTAAACCGTAGTATAAAACAAAAAGCCCCCTTCTAAGTCCATATTGTGACGGAGAACTACGGAACCCTACTCTGCGCGTGGCCCGACACACACTTGGCCGGTTTTATTTTTTAATAGTTCAAAAAAAATTTAAAGTGAAAAGATCAACGAATTTAGACTGAAATTGTTAAAACGAAAATCCTGAAAATATTAAACTTTTTGTATGTAGACCATTAAAAAGGGAATTTTCGCCAACTCGACAAGAACAATAGAAGGTTAACGAGCGACGGATGACAGATCCACTTGATAAATACGGCGTTGATATTTCAAAGGATGGCGAAAAACAGCACAATTTTTATTAGGTAAGGTGTTATCAAAAGAACACAATTTTTTAAACATATTCAATAACTTGCATAGTTTTCAATTTTTGACATCATTTCTAAATTCGTGTTAAAAGACTTGTGGTTTTTTCGTACAAATACACATATCAGCTGTTCCATATTAACCTGCAATACCTACTCGATTCAAACGTGTGAACAGCAGATTTTTTTTTTCTGACCGTTTTGCTCCCATAGTAAAAGTGAACAACTTTTACTGTAAAGTGAACAACCTGTCAGAACAAAAAAAATATCAGCTTAAACGTATGGACTTTTACTATGGGATCAAAACTGTCACAAAAAAAAATCAGCTGTCCATACGTTTGAATCGAGTAGGTATTGCAGGTTAGTATGGAACAGCTGATATTTTTTTTGTTCTGACAGGTTGTTCACTTTACAGTAAAAGTTGTTCACTTTTACTATGGGAGCAAAACTGTCAGAAAAAAAATATCAGCTGTTCCATACTAACCTGCAATACCTACTCGATTCAAACGTATGGACAGCTGATTTTTTTTTGTGACAGTTTTGATCCCATAGTAAAAGTGAACAACTTTTACTGTAAAGTGAACAACCTGTCAGAAAAAAAAAATATCAGCTGTTCCATACTAACCTGCAATACCTACTCGATTCAAACGTATGGACAGCAGATTTTTTTTTCTGACAGTTTTGCTCCCATAGTAAAAGTTGTTCAGTTTGATGGGTAGAGTACGTGGTTTAAAGGTTAATGATATTTTTTCTTACACCTGTATACTATTCTCATTTATCTGTGGCATATGCCCCGTGTGTTATGACTGTTCGATTCCTGGCCTATGCCACTAAGTTCTACGGAATTTATGTACGGTTGTGTTTGAAATTATCACAGGTTCGACGGTGAAGGAAAACATCGTGAGGAAACCTGCATACCTTCCCGAGAATGGAAAGAAAATTCCATGAGTTCGGATACATGTGTAAAAATATGGATGAGCTTGGGGTGAACACAATCGACCAGGAATGGTCACTGTGTTACATTACACTGTGAACCTTAAAATAAATTAGACATTGTCACACAAATTATCTAGTCACATTTAAAGTACCAGAATCTAGCCTGGACTTGTGTTACGATATATAATACATATATACATACAAACATCCATGACTCGGGTACAAATATTCATATTCATCATACAAATAATTGTCCCTTACGGGATTCGAACCCGTGACCCTCAGCACAGCAGGCAGGTTCACTACAGACTGTGCTATCGGGCCGTCAACCTTGCTTGCAATAGCCCAGTCAACAATAATCAAATGTCAATCAAACGAAAAAACCAACAAGTAATTTCTTTTTTTTCTTAATGAAAAGGACGTATACTTTCCAACGTAATCCAGGAACATCAATTATTTTTCCAAACCTGACCCAAAACTTATAATTACCAGTTCAAGAAACAAAGTCGCTTCATCCGATAACACAAACTTTCTTTCTGTCAGTATCTTGCGACGTACGTGATTCAATTAAGCAATTAATTTGACCGCCGCCGGCCGCAGGGCTCCCGTTTCTGTGGAGTCATGTCATTCATTATTATACCAGTTTAGCTGTGTTGTGGTGTAAATTGGAGTCTGGGGGTCTGGATGGATTTTGTGTTGACATTATTGTAATTGATAGTTTGAATAAATAATTATATAGCCGTGGTGGTCCAGTGGCGAGTAACCTTGCCTGCCGTGCAAGCCGACTCGTACCAATGAGTGTTTCGGAATTTATGTACGATTTGTAACAGGCTTTTCGGTTAAGGAAAAACATCATGAGGAAACCTGCATGCTTCAATTTCGAGGCATGTATTGTACCCATTGTCCATTCTAAGTGGCGACGGGCTCACCCCCCGTCACACTGGACAGAGGTACAAATAAATAGGTAGGTAAACATTGATTGTCTTACCCAAACAAAGCACCATAATGCACTCACATTTTTGTGCAGTCATGCCATTCATTATTATAGCCGCATAGTTAATGTAACTTTTTATTACACCCTGTATAATAGTTTTACAGAAATCATTGTTGGGGGGTTAAAATACAGTCAAATCTTAACCTAATTATTTCAATATCTCGGAAAATAACAAAGTTTTCAAAAAGACACAATCTGTGAAGATTTTTTCTTTATACCGAGTAGAATTTAGGCATACCTTATAATGCATAATTTAGTGAAACCTTTTTAAAATCCTTGCCTCTAAAATATTATTCAAAGAGTGGAAGTTCGTAAAATATCAAAAATACCTCATTTTCCAGGCTTAGGCGTTTTGAACTTTTGACATTATAGAAAGGTAATTAAATTGTCTAAGATAAAAGGTAAACAGGTAACGTATGGACAGCAAATTTTTTTTTCTGACTGTTTTGCTCCCATAGTAAAAGTGAACAACTTTTACTGTAAAGTGAACAACCTATCAGAACAAAAAAAATATCAGCTATTCCATACTAACCTGCAATACCTACTCGATTCAAACGTATGGACAGCTGAATTTTTTTTGTTCTGACAGGTTGTTCACTTTACAGTAAAAGTTGTTCACTTTTACTATGGGAGCAAAACAAAATTTACAATCTTAAAAGCTTTGTCTCCAGATGCTGGTCATACTATTTAATTATTATTTAGGCTTATTATATTATATCACCCGCCGCTGTCTCATTGTTGGGCAAAGGCCTTCTGTTCTCTCCATGCGTCCCGTTTTTGCGCTTCGATAGACCAGGAGGCCTAGAAAAAGTACCTTTCGATTAACGTTAACGACAAAAGAAAACATAAAAAAATTATGGGACTGTAGAAAAGAACGAAAACGAATAGAAAAGGCCTAGACAATATGCAATTATTGACAGTTGCTACCGACAGTGAGCGTTTCGAATGCTTTTTGTCGATCAACAAGACCTTGTAGATAACGCTAGAAAATGGCGGGCGGAAAATTTGACGGCAATTTCAAATTTTCAAATTCTTTTGAAAATCGAACATGATCCAGCATATAAAAAAGAAAAAAGAGTGAATGATTGAGTGAACTGAAGGCTAATCATAGAGCAGATTTAGCTTTTTTTCTCTAATAAGCGATCGTCAATAATTTGTGACACTGTCTAGCATTCTGTCAATTTTATATCGTCGATAACGCTGCGTTGAACGACCCATAGCTTTTGACACAATTGGTATTGCGCTAATCGCGGTACAGCTCATGACAGCCGTTAGAGCCGTTTTGACGGATCGCTGAGACGTTAAAGGCTGTCAGTTACATAGAGTTCAGCGCGATGCTAAATTCAGCACAGTTGAAAAGTAATTGCATTGCAATGTGATTAGAACTGAAATTGGATAAGAATAGAACTTATATGTTTTAAATTAACGCAATCGGGCTCCATTTCGTTAAAATTATTTAAGATAAAACATAATGCTGTCACTGACATTAGTAACAGCAGAGCATTTTAAATAAGACATTAAAATGACATGTACTTACCAAAAGACTGGATAGACGTCTTATGCTTATCACAGTCTTATTGTAAAAGTTTTACATTTTATTTATTTTAGTCTATTTATCCGCAGTGACCTACTTCATAGGTTATTTCATATAATAGTTTGTAGGTTATTTGAATAACAGCTGTCTAGATAAGTTTTTCCAGAGAGAATGGAATCACTACGATTCCCTTTTTTTTAATATAGTTTATCCTTTCGGAAAGGCAATGGGAACTAGCCCTTACAGCCATGGTCTTTAGTTATATTTTTCTTTGTACTTAAATCTAACCTTAATCAAATAGCAATTTATTTATTTTTATTATTCAGCCAGTATTTCAATTACTTCGTACTAAAACTTTTAGGTCAGTATGATTTGAAACCATTTACATAAAAAATTCATGTAAACCAAAAAATTTGGAAGATAGTACTTAGTTACTACGTATTTTCGTTCGCTGGTTAATACAAAGAATACATTTTGTGGTATAGGTAATTTTTTTTGTTAATGTAGTTTCAAAGTAAATATTTTGAAAATCGACTTTAAAATCCAAAAGCCGTGACACTATCTTATCTTACTAATATTATAAATGTCAAAGTTTGTGACGATGTTTAGATGTTTGTAAGATTGTATGTTTGTGGCTTAATTACACATAAACGGCTGAATGGATGTGGATGAATTTTGGCACACTGATAGAATATGGTCTGGATTCACATATAGGATACTTTTAAAATCCACGCATACGCCTAGTATGCAACAGCTAGTAGCTGTTGCCCTTTGACTAATTATTATAAGGATTAGCCTTGCGGTAGCATTTCCCCTCTGCCACGGTATAAGCACAATTGATCTTGTGCATTTACATTCAATTTTACACCTTATCACTAAACGAGACAGCCTATAATTGCGAAATAATAACTTCGAACTTAGAACGTTTGGGGTTCACACGAGACTACTTTTCATGATTTTTAACATTCAAAATTAGAATCTATAGTTATGGGGAATAAAATCCTAAGTTGCGGAATTCATATTACCTCGCCCCCCCGCAAAAAGTGGCAGAAATGTTTGTTAGTAGAATTACACGCGTAACCACATATAAATAGTCAAAGCTGTTGCCCCAATAATAATAAGAATACAAAACGACAAAAAGAACTTCCACTAATTTTGGAGTGCGATTTTTGAAAGTCACCGGCTGAGCAAAATGGCCGATATTCATCGATTTCCCGAAGTTCGCATTTTTTAATCTCACCGGTGACTGTATATTCTCATACCCATGTGTTCAATACGAGGGCCCCTTCCCACTCATTGGTATGAGAGGGCTTTTGTATGAGATTCAAAAACCGTTCAAGCTCACCGGTGACATTCAAAAATCGCACTCCTGAAATGTATTTTGTAAACTATAATTGTAATACTTTTTGACGTTAAAAATCCTTTAACGCGTCAATTTACTTATTACGGCGAAACCTTTAATAAAGCTGTACTACAGCGTAAATAATACTTTAGCTGTACCTAGAATGTTTTTTTAATCCTGACGTAATTATGTTTGTGATGTCGCGCCGTTGGTTTCCATTATAAAATTAAAATAATAGATCGTTTACACAGAATAAAAACTCCTTGCCTAGCAATATTATAATATCAAAAGAGCGATGATTTTGATGTTAATATGTTTCTTCATCATCATCAGCCTATACTTCCCACTCCAGGGCACAGGCATACTCTCAAGCAGGGTGTATCAGCGTAAGTCCACCACGCGTGCCCAATGCGGATCGTCGGTGGCGCGATGCGGAGAGATATGGAAACTCAACTTTGAAGTCCGGGTTCGAAAACGTACTGACGACATGTCATGTACCAATGAGTTTTTCTAACTAATGTACGTAATACAGACTGCTCTAAAACGATGAAGGAAAACGTTGTGAGGAAACCTGCATACGCTGAAGAAGAAATTCTGATGTGTATAATAATGTAGTCCACTAATACGCATTGGGCACGCGTGGTATACTAAAGGCCATACCTTCTTGTAGGACTGTGCTCTGCAGAGAGACGCACACCTATAGGGTGATGATGATGATACTTTTGAAATCAAAAATTTGTTTCGTGTGTGTTCTAAATACTTCTGCTGAACTTCAAAAAGTTTTATGATCAAAAAATATTGTATTAGTCGGATTAAAGTTAAAGGTTTTTTAGGATTTCTTTTAAAGCGATGAAATTCAAAATATTAAGCGATTTATGTAAGTATTGAATGAAAATTTGAATCAACTAGGGTAGCAAATTTTTCAAACGTTCGCCGTTCTGCTCCTTTTTATAAACTTTTTAAAGTGGCACTCGCGTAACTTCTCAATCATTAAAGGTAACCACTTTCATACATGAATTCAGAAATGAAAATGTTGTCACGCATCGCCGATCGCCCCTGCCTTTGACCGTTTTTTTCGCGTAAAAGGTCGCACCTACGTATTTTTGAAGATTTTCTTTTGATTTCGTACTATTGTCGGAATGTGGGGATTTGACGAAGCGATTCAGAACCGAGACAGGTTCAAATTGAATGCGGGTCGAGATGAAATTTGAGATAAATAAAAGTGGGTTAGATATTTCGTGAGATGGATTTCGTTTTAAGCGTTCTTTTGTTTCTGGGGTCGTCGGGTTTTGAGCAACAAAGACGTATTCTCGTAGGAGGTGAGTAATCTCTTCTATTCTATTCTAATCTTAAAATTGTGGCTCAATCGGAGTGTTAATGGTTTTGCCAATATCTAGGATTAAATACTAAAACGTGGTGGTCCAGTGGCGTATAACCTTGCCTGCCGTGCAGGAGACGATAGTTCAATCCCCGTCCAAACCGACTTACACCAATTTGTTTTTCGGAATTTGTGTTCGATTTCTAATTTGTAACACCACTGGCTTTTCGCTGAAGGTAAACATCGTGAAGAAACCTGCTAGCTACAATTTCGAGGCATGTATTGTACGCACTGTCCATTACAAATGGCGACGGGCTCACTCCCCGTCACACCAGACAGAGTTTCGGTACTAGTGAAACGTGGATGTTCTTAGGTTTCAGAATATTTCTGACTCCCTCGGGGAATATAATCTAAATATTTGTACGGAATCCTGTGGCAAGCCGGAGTGCAAACCATTGTCCAGTAACATACTTGTAACGTGAATCCCTTCATATATCGTCGACATGACTGTCATCAAGTGACAGTTAGTCGATGTATCGTACCCTAACTATGGCCGTAATGGTCTCCAATGTCCATCAGATTCCGGAGGGTAAAGAAAAGAGAAAGCAATGTGTCAAGAATCTGACATCAGCCTATTTTGATTTGTTTTTGAGTTTGAAAGCGTATTATCTCGAGGTACAAGCATTGTCACGACTTGATTCGTATAAAGTGTTTTGTTCCACGTTACAAGAGCTATCCAACACCTCAAACGATTTATTAAACAAAAAATTTGTTCGCCTACTTTTCGCCCTTTTTGTTGTATGGGGCTCGAAAAAAATGTTAACTACCATTTCTGTACAATATTGTAATTGAGACAGGGCATAGAGACAGACAGAATGCACGAAAGTATAAGGTTTTTTTTTACTACGGAACCCTAAATCGTTCAAGTATGTGTCTTGTATGTACAGTATCAAATTTAAAAAAAAAAACGTTTCTCTAAACAGATTTGCATTCAGCAATCTCGCAACTGTGATGATTGACTCAACATCATTTCTTTCAAACATCGTCCGCTGTTGGGAACAGATCCATGACGTTTTCTATCCCCCAAGAACCTTAGAATTTTCATTTTCTCTCTTTAAAGCTCTCATTGAAGGCAAGTCTCTAGTCTAAAGCAAAATAAAACCGATTAGCGTGAGAAAGGAAACAGTTATTCTCACAGAACATTATAAGAGGGGTTAGAAGTGCAAAGTAGGCATGTAACGTGTCGCCACAGGTTATGCAATGATTTGCATAACACCATATAGCGCGCGGCGTGGTCCGAGCGAGAGGGCATGAGTAATTGTAGTAGCGTGAGCGCAAGTGGGGACAGCCGTCTCCGAAGCAAAAGCGCTACTTTGCATTTCTAACCCCTCTTATAACGTTCTGTGGTTATTCTATTGTCGGCATTCCTGAATGGTATTTTCATTAAATCTGAACTCACTGAACAAATAATGACTTTTCCAATCGAGATTGAACACTTTCAGAATTATTACTATTCATAAATTTTTCTTTCATAACGAATCATTTTTATTTTATTTTCTTCGAGATGCGGAAAAATTGCTAGATACAATTTATCCGATTTATAATGCGGATACGAGTAAATTGCATTTAGTAAGTACATTCGCGTAAGAAAATAGTACAATTTGAGAGTTATCCACGTTTAAAAGTTAGTGGTTGTTTGCGAAGTTTTTTTGTTTCTAGGAGTAAATTTGAGATAACTTTTAGCACAAATTAGGGCCTGTTTTATTGGCTACGTGCACAACACTAGCGCCATATACAACGTGTTAATGAATTCACGGAAAACTAGAAAGCAGTTTGTTTAGAATCGAGAGCAAAATCGAATTATCATGGTTTCAACACAGGTAGTCTAAAAAAAAAATTTGTTTGTAAAATTTTAAATTTACTGAACTCGATCTCAACCCACCGTACGGGTTCACTCATCCTACTTACTACCAAAACTTAAAATGTATTCATGAGCATGTTATCGCTTTCATTCATTGCTGAAATGATAACAAAACATTTTTGCCTCAAAAATTAAAATGCGAATAACTTTAAATTTTAACGACAAAAATAATGAAATTATCGTTTCAATCTAATTATTTTAGGTTAAGTTAGTTATAAGTTCTCTATATTTTTAATTTTTTATTTACCTACCCTACATTTATTTGTTTTATGTAAATAAAAATAAATGATTATTTTGTTATAAGTCAGTTGAGGTATGAGGTTTTGCGCTTATTCATTAACACGATGTATAAAGCTTAACTACATTTTTGTTTAAACTGAGCAATAAAATGTAACTTTTTGTTTTTTAAATTATCGTCTTGCTTTGAAAGATTTTATGTTTATTACATATTAATGAACGTGATAGTACCTTATTTTTTCTTGACATCATGATCGAAATGGAAAGAGCAAAAACGCGTTTAAAATATTCCGTTTAAAAACACCCGCAGATTGATTAAAGGAAAGTCGTTAAAAAACTTCAGACAATCTATAAATTCCGAAAACTTGTAAAATGTCGTAAAGAAAGTCGTAGAATTAATAAACTTTTTTACGGGCTTTCGTAAAATTGATTTACTAAATATTTTAAACCTGTACTCAAAATGTTTTTCGTTCAGTATTATTCAATAATTTTCTTTAAAGACTGTCTTAATTTTAAAGTTCACTGTAAAAGTAATTTTTCACTTCTTATTCTATTGTCTAGGTGACATGTTTATGGTGACAAAAACATTACATGATGATAATTTAGATGTCTAGTAATTAATCAAATAGTAAATTATATATCACTCACACCCCCAACTTTATGTTTAAGTCAAGTCAAAATTGTTTACTCAAAATAATATCACACAGATAACTTTTTGACGTCATGTTTTTGAATCTACCACCGCGACGGAAGGTGTTCCGTTGTAGAGAAGATGCGGCCAGAAACTCTACAACACACTTCTTTTAAACAAAACAAAATACAAAATGTGGGAATACTAATTTATTTTTTAATACAAGAAATAAAAATATTAGTATTCCCACATTTTCGACTTAGAGAAGTTGTTGGAACTAAGTGCAAATTTCACTGTCGCTTCTGTAGCTTGCTACTCAGTACATACATCAGTAATCTGTGAATTCTACGTTTATGCATTTCCACACTCACATAGAAGATGCAGGGGAGTTTCCATCTCTCTGCAGAATCTGCAGCCGATCGAGTCACACAGTTCAGTGCGTGCATGTGTTAATTCAATTGTGGCTTGTAATTGATCTTGTTATTGTACAAATGTTGTCATTGTTAAGAGCAAGAAGGCTATTCGCAAAGCTAGTATAAGACAATTTTGTGTATGGAATCTGTAATTTAGCTCTTTTTTCACGCAAATGCCATAACCCTGAACTGGTTCTATCCAAATCACTGCACCGATTTTGTTAATTGAATGGGTGGGATTGAGTTTCTTTTAGACAGATTTCTGTTCTGGTGAGTATACATCAATGACAATTCTTTCATTTATAACAATTCCTAATATTCGATCGATATTTGCATTTGTCTGGATATTCGTGACATCTTTATTAAGACAAAACAAAACGAGAGTTTCTGGCGCATCTTCTCTACTACAGCGACTCTACGATCTCTCCTTTTTATACACTCAATAACACCAAATTTTGAATATCAAAAGTAGACTCAAAATTTTGTAATCATTGTTATTTAAAGAATAAATGAACAAAAAGCTTCAACATTATATTTTGTTACGACCAGTATACTTCGACCTTTGCAGACGTGGGTCTTAGAACCTTTAGTAAAAAAAAACTATCGAGTGAGCTTCGCTCCATTAGTTGGTGTTTGCTTTGAGAACTAAGTTAACGGTGGAAAAATGCTCGCAAAGTAAAATAGTCGGTGAGAGTATTCGTGAGAACTGCTTTTATATCAAGTTCTCGTTCTTTAACTTTTTATTTCTTAATCGTTGTAGTTATTATTTAGTTTTGAAAGCTATTGTAGTGAAGTTGGCATTTAAAGTGCGCTGTTTTCAGCTATATTTTTTTAATAGAGAGGAATTTACCTATATTCTTATTCGTTAAGTGCGGTAAAGAATTTTAGGTTCATCATCGTAATAATCTATTATAAAAACATTTTAAAATTCCGTATTGATACTGTATTTAGTAGTTTAAATACAAGCTTATTGTTATAGTTAAGGAAAACTTAAATAATAAAATGAAAGGAAAAAAATGCATTGTTGTCTACTTTTATTACACACTGACTTGAATAAATAAAATACCGGATATTTACCTATTAAAATTATTTACAGTATTTTAAATTTCTCTCGAATACGAAGTTAAATTAATTGATTTACTTTCAATCGGAATGATATTTGAGTAAATATTAAGTATCGGAAAATATTACGGTGGGTTTATTTGTTTCACTTACACGTAAAGTTTAAATAAGCATAGCATATGCTCACGACTACATTCCCCGAGGGGGTAGTCAGAGATATTTTGAAACCTCAGAACATCCACGTTTCACCAGTAGTACCAAAACTCTGTCCAGTGTGACGGGGGGTGAGCCCGTCGCCACTTATAATGGACAGTTTAAATAATAATAATGAAAATTGGTTTGGGCTCATTCAGGCTCTATTCTACTCTCTCTGTCCCGATGTATTAATATTCATTATTGATGCTGGGCATATCGCTTTTGGACCGTGTACCCAACGTAAAAATCCTTCGAAGAAGTGAGGTCGACGATTTTGGAGACCGGATTACAAATTTGAAGTGGAAATGGGCGGGAAAATTTCCTAGAAGGGAAGACGTCCATTTGACCAAGGCAATATCTGAATGGTGGCCAAGAGAAGGAAGGAGTTCCGTGGGTAGACCACCGATGCGTTGGTCAGACGACATTGTAAGGGTTGCGGGTCGTACATGGATCAGATTGGCACAGGAACGTGATAAATGGCGAAATAAAATGGCCTATGCCCAGCAGTAGGTTGATGTGGACTGATTTGATTGATTGATTGATGTCTCCGTTTAAACCTAGTTCATACATTTATAGATATTACAAGAGACCTTGTATGAAAGAATTGGCACAAAATTTAAAGGTAAAATAATACCTACCGTGAACAGGAATACACCACGATCCCAAGTAATAACTAATTCTAGATAACCCGCGGACTTTCATAGCTCCCAAGGGCCCAGGTTCGATGCCCAAATAGGGTTCCGTATCTATTCCATTGTTATCCGCTCTTATTTGTTAATCTAGAGGGAGTTATATCTGTGTTTGTAAACTGATAGCCTATCTCTATTGAGGGACTTGGGATGTATTATGTTTTCATATATAGGTATCATTATACTCACGAGTATCGTTATATTTCATACAAACAGGCATTTGAAATTTGACTTTTATAAAGGTTACACTTCACACACTAGCACTCGCACACGGAGGGTTCCGTACCACCATACACTATTAACAACAACAACAAAAAAAATTCCGCGATTCTCAGGGCAGGTCTGACTCACACTTCACCGGTATTTTATATTTTTTATTTTACCTTAGAGCATGTACTATAATCACACCAAGTTTGACGCTTATATGTATTACTGTGTTTACGACAGAGCCAGAAACCCCATTAATTTGTAATGTAAAAATTATTTTTTAGCGAATCCGCCATAATAACGTATAATTTGTGGACTTAATCTGTATTTTTGTTGAAGAGATACAGCCCCAGGTAGGACAGATAGACAGACAAATAGACATACAGACGGATGAACATACAGACGGACGGACAGCATAGGCCTATGAATAGGGTGCCAATGGCAACCTTTTGATACGACATCCTAAAAACTACACTCAACAACATAAGCAATTTTCCAGAAATAGCACATCCAAAAGGCCCTCAAACTGGTGATATCTATTATGTGGTCCAGTTAAAATGTAGGCCACCGTTAAACCTTGTCACAATCAGCTGTGTTAACGTCATTAAGCTTCTATGAAACATAACTGCAAATAGTTTGCTATGACAACGTTTTCAGATGGCCTATATTTCAACTAAGTTGACTGAGAGAGGCTGAGATCTGCCTCCGTGGTCTAATGAGCATGAGCTGAGGTCGTGGGTCGTGGGCCCACGGGGGCCAACTTTTTTTTTTTTTATTACTGACGGACAGTTTGCTCAGGGAGCAGTTACTGCTTTTTACTGCGGGCGGGAGATGGGTTGGGTAGCGGGGATAGGTGAGAGCAGTGGGGGACACCTAGTGATAGGTCACTTTGTTCGTTTTTCCCCAGTTGGCTAGGACATTGCAGGTGAATGACCTGATTGTCTGATAAGAAAGATGATTCCGTGCTTCTGATGGCATGTTAAGCCGTTGGCCCCGGCTACTATCTCTGGTGGTAGTAGTCGTTACATAAAAACCATGTCAGAGGCCGTAAGATGGTCTGAAAAAACTCTGACACCACTCTGCCCACACGATAAGAAGTAGGTTGACTATAAATGCCGCATCTTTTCCGTTTTGATACCATCTCTCAGTTACCGGGCTATTTATCTAAATTGCGTGTGTGTGGAAAACTTCGCCAATATGTGAAGATATATTATCTAATCCGAGTTTACCGTTTCTAGTTATGACGTAAAAAAGTTAAAAACTTATTTTTGATGAAAATACGAGGTAAATATGAAATATGTGTTTGTAGGGTTGTTTCAAAATGTAAAAATTAGACATTTATAATAACAGGAGAGTGTTTTTTTCCTTCGGTCTCGATGGAAGATGACTATGATGTGGAATGATATCTCGACTTGCCCGTCGTCCCCCAGCCTAGTCCCCCGTGGGGTACCACGACCAATTTTTTTGCCCGAGGAGCAATGCTGTGAAATCGCTTTTTATGCCAAAAAGGTTTCACTCGTGATACCACAGCAATAAAATATATTAAACAAGATTATTATTATACAGGCGGTTCCTCGGGCAAAAAAAATTGGTCATGGTACCCCACGGGTGACTAGGCTGGAAGACCACGGGCAAGTCCCGAATGATATTATATGTCAAGTGGTGATAGACGGCGTTTTTCCTTTAGAAAAACACTTCAAAAAGTCATAAACGATATTGTTCAAAACCTTAAATACAAGTAAATCTGTCTGTAGAGACACGAAAAAAATATTATTTCACAGAGTTGTTGGAAAATTCCTGATCACATATACTTTTCAAATTTTTACAAAAAGAAAGTTGTACAAACATTAACGAAACTCGGTCGGGAATAAATGTAATCGAATAAACATTTGGACCCTATTGTCCCCAGTTGGTCATAACTTATCCCCTGGGGGACAAGGGAGGGTCTGAGTATGTTTGATACCACGTGAATTGGATTACAAATTGGAGAGGTAACATTTCTCGAAATATAGACGATCGTATGAGACTCATAACTCACGGATCAAATTAAAACCGGTCAAGTGAGAGTTGGGCTACTCCCGCACCGAAGGTTCCATACCAAACCACCACACAACATAATAAGTAAACAATTTTGTTTGTCCTGTAGGCCTCACATGCCACCCCCGAGAAAACGATAAAAATCGAGATGTGACTGCATCTTTATTATTTTACGTATGCGAGAAAGAGCGCGCATGGAGTTTTTCTCGTTTAAACGCTTTGTCGTGGGTGGCATGCTAGCCATGCTGGACCTTTAACACGAGACCGACTCACACACGCCCGGTTTTTATTATTTGTAGTTTTACTGTAGATTTTGCTCTATAATCACACTAAGTTTGACGCTTGTAACAAATCCGCCGCAATAAAGCATATTCTGTGAAATTTTCAACTGTAAAGCTATTACGGTTCAAAAGTTACAGCCCTAAATAGGTAGGGCGGACGGACGGACAGACAACGTAGGCTTAGTAATAGGGTCCCGTTTTCACCCTTTGTGAACGGAACGCTAACAAGTCATTTATAGATCTCATGATGCAAAGCGTATGCTAAGTTGTAGCAAATTACATAATCCCTTTGGTGTGGTAGGAACTTTGACTATTTATATGTGGACTGGTTACGCGTGTAGTTCTACTAACAAACATTTCTGTCACTTTTTGCGGGGGGCGAGGTAACATGAAATCCGCAACTTTGGATTTTATTCCCCATAACTTTAGATTCTAATTTTGAATGTCATAAATCATGAAAAGTAGTCTCGTGTGAACCCCAAACGTTCTAAGTTCGAAGTTAATATTTCGCAATTATAGGCTGTCTCGTTTAGTGATAAGGTGTAAAATTGAATGTAAATGCACAAGATCAATTGTGCTTATACCGTGGCAGAGGGGAAATGCTACCGCAAGGCTAGTCCTTATAATAATTAGTCAAAGGGTAGGAAGCTTTGCCAGCTTTGCCTTATCTATCAAACAGTTGTACAATCGTATTATATTATGAGAAGTATACATACATACATACATATGCTCACGACTATATTCCCCGAGGGGGTAGTCAGAGATATTCTGAAACCTCAGAACATCCACGTTTCACCAGTAGTAGAAGTATACCTCCATTTAAAATTCAACCGCAACGCTTACATTACCAGGCACTTCAACGAATCCGATGATTGGATCAATTTGGAGTACGCACGGATTGACAGGTGCCTTTAAGGGTGCCTTTAAGGGTGCCTTTAAGGGTGCCTCGTTACGATATACACGGTCAAGTTGGGTGTTCCGGTTTGTGATAAAATTTAGACTTTCATTCGGATTTTCTTTCAGTTTTCTTACCTACATTAAACAAAATTGAAGCGCTTGTTGGCGTAGTGGAAGTTCTTGGAAACGATCACCGAAGATAAGGGTATATTACTGTTGGAGCGCTCCATACAAACGAAGTCTGGTGATATTTTCAATGCTAACCGATTAAACTCAATTAAATTTTGCAGAAACAATCTAGAAACAAATCTCTATGCTTGTATCCTGTCAGATTTACCTTAACATGTACAGTTTTAAAGTTACAGTGCCTCAAAGACTTCCATACAAATCTTAAATTAATCCTAGCATTGAAACTGTATATTTTAACGAAAATCGGACACGATACAAGCATAGAGATTTGTTTCTAGATTTTTTCTGCAAAATTTCATTGAGTTTAATTGGTTAGTATTGAAAATATCACCAGACTTCGTTTGTATGCAGCGCGCATTTACGCATTCGGAATAAACTTCTCTTAAGCAATGTCAGGCCCGGTCAGTCTTTGTATGGGTGACCGTTTAGTGGTATTTCGTCTCGAGCGTTTCCGTGCTCCGGAAGGCACGTTAAGCAGTTGGTCTCGGAGAGTTCCTGTGATGTATATGTACTAGGTATAAGTATAAGATGGCCTAGGTTAGATGGCATTGTGACTATTCGTTAAGCCATGTCGGAGGCCTATTAAGGCGGCTTGAAAATTATCTGACAGCAAGTTGACCAATAACTTGCCTCCACCAACACGCACTGGGCCAGCGTGGTGGAGTATGGCCCACTCCCTCTCACCCTTACTCGTGATAGGTCTTTGCCCTGCAGTGAGATTCTACAGGCGATAACTTTTTTTTTTCTTACCTACAAGAACTAATCACATTTAGAGCCTTTCCCTATGCATCCAGTTTTCGTCATGCCATAATAATACTAAAGGTATGAAATCACTCATAATATTTCCCAAGTGACGTTTTATCGCGAAACCGAAAACGCTGCGTGGAAAAAGACTCTCAGTGTAGTCAGGGCTTGAAAATCCTTTGTTTCGAGTATAAGAGATTGTTTTGTTTAGGTTTTACTCACCTTTAACCTTTGACTAATTATTATAAGGACTAGCCTTGCGGTAGCACTTCCCCTCTGCCACGGTATAAGCACAATTGATCTTGTGCATTTACATTCAATTTTACACCTTATCACTAAACGAGACAGCCTATAATTGCGAAATAATAACTTCGAATTTAGAACGTTTGGGGTTCACACGAGACCACTTGTCATGATTTTCAACATTCAAAATTAGAATCTAAAGTTATGGGGAATAAAATCCAAAGTTGCGGATTTCCTGGCCCCCCTGCAAAAAGTGGCAGAAATGTTTGTTAGTAGAATTACACGCGTAACCAGTCCACATATAAATAGTCAAAGCCTTTAACCGACATTTAGCCTATTTTAACAAAAAGCATTATCATCATCATCTCAGCCGATATACGTCCTCCACTGGACATAGGCCTCCCCCGCAAATCGCCACAACAACTTGTACTTCGATGCCCTAATCCACAGGTTGCTCGCCGCCTTCACCAGATCGTCGGTCCACCTTGGACCTACGCTTGGGGGACCTACCCACGCTGCGCTTTTCAGTAAGCGGTCGCCACTTGAGAACTCTTTAGTTTAATAATTCTTTCGGCTATGTCGGCTACTCTGGTTTTTTTGCAAATCTCTTCACTTCTGATTCGATCTCGCAGGGAAACTCCGAGCATAGCCCTCTCCATTAATACTTTGGGTGACTTTCAGCCTTTTTAGGGTTCCGTATTACTAAGCCTACGTTGTCCGTCCGTCCTACCTATTTAGGGCTGTAACTTTTGAAATGTAATAGCTAGACAGTTCAAATTTTCATAGAATGTGCGTTATTACGGTGAATTTGTAAAAAATTATAAAAATAACAACAAATTAAGGGGGGGTACCCCCTCATACATGAAACTAGTTTTTATCAAAGTTTTTTCTTCTCGTTCTATCGTAAAAACGGTCATACATACAAGCGTCAAACTTGTGTGATTATAGAGCAAACTCTACAGTATAACAGCAAATAATAAAAACCGGTCAAGTGTGAGTCGGTCTCACGATAAAGGTCCAGGAGAAAACAAAATTTTTTTGTAAGTTAAATATTATGTTGTATGGTGGATTGTTGCTCGAGTAGCCCGACTCGCACTTGACCGGTTTTATTATGATGGCAGTAATTACTGGCAGTATTCTCGGCGATTTCATTCAAATTACATGCCAGGCCGTCTCGCCCCGCCTAGAAACCGCCGATTAAAACGCTGGTGTGAAAGGGCTTTTATTCTGCAAAAGAAATTGTGTCCCTTATTTGCCTGGAAACAAATGGGGTGGTCAATTCTAAACCAAAAGCCACACGGCTAAGCTGAAACATTGATATTCTAAAAGCGTTCTAATTCCTTCACAAATTACGTTCTTACCTATTGTATTGAATTCCATACATTTAATACGTATTTGATTTCACCCTGAACCTTATGTGAATAGGAACAGAGTTCACAATACTACCTTTTTGGTTGCTGACTAGATGGCTACAATAATTTTCTGTGAAAATTGGGTGGACCTCGGCTTTATTTATTGAGGGTTATTCAAATCAAATACACGGGATCCCAATTTGTGTAAATTTACCTTACCATTTCATTCTTTTCAGTGTGTATATTTTTCTTCATAATAATATTACAATATTTTATACAGGGTGGGTCACAAAACACCCTAGTAATATTTAAAAGATTGGTTTAAAAATTAGATGATCAAACTGAACAACTTTCACTACGAAGACATGGTTGAAAAAAATCATTCCAAACATTTGAGTAGAGTCGGTAATTCGGTACTGCAGTTTTGTATGAAAGATCAGATTTTTTTCTTAGTTAGTTTCTGATTCTGATTTAGATAGTTTCAGTTCTACTGAAAAAAGTGTATCGGACATCCGATTTTTTTCGACCTTGTCTCCGTAGTGAAAGTTGTTCAGTTTGATGGTCTAATAAACTACCCTTTTAAATGTTACTAGGTTGTTTTTTAAATGTTTAACATACTTTAAGGTGGTGCTTCAGACCATTAAACTGAACAACTTTCAATATGGAACCAACATTGAAATCGTAAAAGAAAATTTAGTTGTTCTGTAGAAAACGTCAATTTGCTGATTGAAACTCAGTCTGCTGATTTTTATTTCACGATATCGATGTTTGCTCCATAGTAAAAGTTGTTCAGTTTGATGTTCTGGAGCACACGTATTTAATTTTACACCCTGTAGTGATGGAAGCACTTAAATAATTTCGGAAACGCCCCTTCATCTTTCGCAGCTGTTAAATCAAAATTAGCAATAAAATAAGAACGGCTAGTTACTAGCTTTTTAACAACTCATGATCTTAAACAAAGATCCCTTTTCAATAGAAAAGCGATAGCGCTTTACGTGAAATACCTACCAGAGACAAAAAGACTTGTTTCTATAGAGATTTTTATTAGCTGGCGTGGAGGTATAAATTCGTTTCATTGTCGTTGCTATAGGCTCCTAAAAGAAAGTCAAGGCTGTTTATTTAGGTCCGGGATTTTGACGCCGATTTTTACTTAAACACTAGTTCACGAATCGGTGAAGTTTGGGCATTTGATTCTAGTGCTGTGTCGCAAGCTAAAGTTTGATCCTATTTTGGCCATTCACTAATTAAACCTTAATGACATTTTGTAGATACAATCAAGACAATAATCTTATCAAGGCCTGATTTTCCGTTAAGGGGATATAATTCGAAGGGCGCTCCATACAAACGTACTATGGTGATATTTTCAATACTAACCAATTAAATTCAATGAAATTTTGTTGAAACAATCTTGAAACAAATATCTATGCTTGTATGGAGTCCGATTTTTGTTAAAATATACAGTTTCAATGCTAGGATTAATTTAAGATTTGTATGGAAATCTTTGAGACAATGTAACTTTAAAACTATACATTTTAACGAAAATCGGACTCTATACAAGCATAGAACATTGTTTTTAGATTGATTCTGAAAAATTTCATTGAGTTTAATTGGTTAGTATTGAAAATATCACCGTAGTACGTTTGTATGGAGCGCGCTCCGAATTATATCCTCTTAAATCATTCCTTTGTGCATTGATCTATTGTATTACCATTACGCGGGTCAAAAAAACCTACCGTACAGCGCTCCTAGTGGTTCCATTGAGAACTAATTTCTACTATACGAATTGGTGACGTAACTACTGTAGTAAAGTACAGTGAAAACTCATGGTAGGCCTACTGTACATTATACCTACAAGGTGTTACAAAAGTAAAAGTACATATTTAAAACTTTTAACGGGGTTGTTTAGACCATCAAACTGAACAACTTTTACTATGGGACCAATATCGAAATTGCGAAAAATAATCTGCATCTCATACATTTAGCTCGAGTTTGTGGTTTAGTATGGATTCAGAATTTTTTTTCGCGATTCCGATATTGATCCCATAGTGAAAATTATTCAGTTTGATTGTCTAAACCTATCTAATTGTTTATTTGTATTTTTGTAATACATACATACTTAGGTAGGGTAATACATGCTTCAGACCATGAAACTGAAAAAAGGGTGTACGAGTAGCCAAAATTGTTTATTCAAAATAATATCACATAGATAACTTTTTGACGTCATGTTTTTGAATCTACCACCGCGTCGGAAGGTGTTCCGTTGTAGAGAAGATGCGGCCAGAAACTCTACAACACACTTTTTTTAAACAAAACATAAATATACAAAGTACAATTACATAAATTCAATATTAAATTACATAGTGTAACATTGTCAAGACCAGACATTTTGGTCATTCAAATAATCATCGAGTTTATAGTAACCTTTTTTACAGAGGACTTGTTTAACATGGGACTTAAACTTTTTGTCCGTCAAGTTAAGAATATTCTCTGGTATCTTATTATAATAACGTATACATAGCGTTAACGTTTTCTAAGAAAAAAACACATTTTCTGTTCACAATTTTAATGTTGGCTCCATAGTTAATGGTCTGAAGCACCCCTACTTAAGTATGTATGTATGTATTACAAAAATACAAATAAACAATTACATAGGTTTAAACCATCAAACTGAACGCATGTCCAGTCCTTGCAAAAATAAAACAATATTATATTTATTTGTAGGTATGTAAGAAATAAATAAAATATTGTTTTTTATTTTTACAATATTGTTTTAATAACGGTTCAAAAAAGGTAAAATATTGAGAATAAGTGTCTGTCGACTTATTTTAAGTTTTATTGTATTTATAATGTTATCCATTGAATACCACGAATTTGAATTACCACGTCCAAAAAAAATTCATTAAATGAAAAAGGATTCATAGGTATCTACATAAATCAACCACAAATTATAAGAAGAAAAGCCCCGCATTTGCGTCTGTCTTTTCAACATCTTCTCTTAAAACCAATCCATTAAAAACGTTCCATAATGCAATTCCAAACAAATAAAAATTCTTTAGATAAAATTGGCTTGCGAATTAAAAAAAGTTTGTTATCCTGTAGAAACCTTTTAAGTGTTTTGCGTTTATTAGTTAACAAGTTCTTCAGTTTTGTCTAGAAACTTTAAATTGAATATGGCTTTAATTTACGGCTTGGTGGACCGCCGAGAAGAAACTAACTCCATCTCTATCCCGCTGAGGGCTAGTGTGAATTAATGGTTCAATTTGCAACGCAAATAAGACTTGCTTTTATTCATTACTCTAAGCTTAGTATAACACAATCATAAATCTTCTTAAGACGCTCTTGTCAGTGAAGCATTTTCCAAACCATTCTTAAATTTGACTTCATGATAATATATTACAACTGTATTTCTTAAGAGGATATAATTCGGAGCGCGCTCCATACAAACGTACTATGGTGATATTTTCAATACTAACCAATTAAACTCAATGAAATTTTTCAGAATCAATCTACAAACAAATTTCTATACTTCTATAGAGTCAGATTTTCGTTAAAATGTATAGTTTTAAAGTTACAGTGCCTCAAAGATTTCCTTACAAATCTTTAATTAATCCTAGCATTGAAACTGTATATTTTAACGAAAATCTGACTCCATACAAGCATAGATATTTGTTTCAAGATTGTTTCAGCAAAAATTCATTGACTTTAATTGGTTAGTATTGAAAATATCACCACAGTACGTTTGTATGGAGCGCGCTCCGAATTATATCCCCTTAAAGATATAGTCTGAAATATGAGTTGCTTGTGTGGAGCTCCACAAACAATGGCCCATCTCATATCGTGACCTGCGTGCCCTAACACCTGCACGCAGGAGGAGCTCATGACCGCTAGCGACGGTGCAGTATCGGTTGCCCAGTTCTAGTAAGGTACTATTTAGCGACTTTGTTCAGAATTTGAAGTCGACACGATAAGCAAGCAAGTGATAGTCTGATATATTCTTAAAGATAACTCTTAAAGATAAGGTGCGAAATATGAGTTGCTTGTGTGGAGCTCCACAAACGATGGCCCATCTCATATCGTGCCTTGCGTGCTCTAACACCTGCACGCAGGAGGTGCTCATGACCGCTAGCGACGGTGCAGTATCGGTTGCCCAGTTCTAGTAAGGTACTATTTAGCGACTTTGTTCAGAATTTGAAGTCGACACGATAAGCAAGCAAGTGATAGTCTGATATATTCTTAAAGATAACTCTTAAAGATAAGGTGCGAAATATGAGTTGCTTGTGTGGAGCTCCACAAACGATGGCCCATCTCATATCGTGCCTTGCGTGCTCTAACACCTGCACGCAGGAGGTGCTCATGACCGCTAGCGACGGTGCAGTATCGGTTGCCCAGTTCTAGTAAGGTACTATTTAGCGACTTTGTTCAGAATTTGAAGTCGACACGATAAGCAAGCAAGTGATAGTCTGATATATTCTTAAAGATAACTCTTAAAGATAAGGTGCGAAATATGAGTTGCTTGTGTGGAGCTCCACAAACGATGGCCCATCTCATATCGTGCCTTGCGTGCTCTAACACCTGCACGCAGGAGGTGCTCATGACCGCTAGCGACGGTGCAGTATCGGTTGCCCAGTTCTAGTAAGGTACTATTTAGCGCCTTTGTTCAGAATTTGAAGTCGACACGATAAGCAAGCAAGTGATAGTCTGATGTATTCTTAAAGATAAGGTGCGAAACTAATATGTGAGATAGCTTTAAGATCGCACCCTTAACCGACAAAATAGGTGAAGCGAGGCTGAGATGACACGGTCACGTGATAAGAAGACCACGTCGTTAAAAGGGCCTTTCTATTGCCACAAAGAAAAGGGGAAGAGAGAGTCCTCAAACCACGTTGTTGACGAATGTCCAGAGAGACAACAATCTGTCCATTGTCACAAAATGTGGGCGCATCTATACTTTAATGGACAGTGGATACCTACCCAAGACGTTTTCCTTGAACAGAAATTTCGAGTTGAGGAGTTACAAATAGAAAATGTACCTATATAACTTTCTAAAAACCTTCTTACTAGTACAAGTCTGATCTAGGCAGATATCGAATGACCACCACTTGCAACCTACTAACCACCAAACTCATTTAATATTGTTTCTTTTTTGTATGGAAATAAACCGGCCTTGTTTTCTAAATCGCCACACAACAAAAAAGCTAAACAAAATAGCAATATTTATAACTAAGCAAAAACAAGTTGCAAGGAAACAAAGAAAACTGTTCATTAACTCCAAAATGAATCAAAACCAGCCAAGTGCGAGTAGGGCTATTCGCGCACCGAGAGATCCGTACCACACCACCACACAACATAATAGGTTTTTAATTTTTTTTCTCAGGGACAATTAGCGCGAGATCGACTCACACTTATCCGGGTTTTATAATTTGTTATACTGTAGAGTTTGCTCTATAATCACACCAAGTTTGACGCTTGTATGTATTACCGTTTTTACAATAGAGCAAGAAGAAAAAACGTTAACTTTATTGACATTTTTTATTATTTGTTAGCAAATTCACCATAAGCACATTCTGTGAAAATTTTAAGTATCGAGCTATAACGGTTCAAAAGTTACAGCCTTAAATAAGTAGGACGGACGGACGGAAAACGTAGGCTTAGTAATAGGGTCCCGTTTTCACCCTTTGTGTGCGGAACCCCAAAAACACAGGAGCAAACTTCCTAAATGTTCGAATTACTTAGTAAAATAACAAGGGCTTAAAACATTTTCAAGTTACCTACTTTCTCATAAGCCTCTTTACAAAGTATACACAAAAAGATACAATATCTTGCGTAAAATAAAGTTTTATCTCTCGTTCAAAGCCAGACTATCTATTCATTCATTCTTAAAGAAGAAAACAACATTTTGGCAGCAGTAAATAACTCTTTTCAACTCCTCAGTCAAATATAGGTCACCTCTTAATTCCCAGTTGTATCTGTTGGTTATAAAAACGCATTGTTCCAGAGGTAGGAAGATATTAAAGAGGTCAACGCCCGAAATAGTCAGCGAAATGGCGCAGTGCCAACTGGAGATGTCGAACTCTGAATCTGTATCCGAAACAATCGGATATACTTAAAAAATTATTGTCAGTTAACATGTACAGGGTTAATTTTATATCAGTGCGGATAACTTTACCATGTAACTCACTCATCAAACTGAACAACTTTTAGTATCGAGACAACATCGAAATCACGAAAAAAATCTGCAGTCTTTTTTTTTCTCGACTTCGAAATTGGCTCCATAGTGAAAGTTGTTCAGTTTGATGAGTAGAATACGTACCTCTGCTAAAAATAGGCCTCTTCCGATATACACCACAAAACCACAGTATTATAAAGAACTAGAGTTAATCCACGACTTTGTCCGCACAAATTATACAACGTGTTAATAAATAAGCGCAAAACCTCATACACCCCAACTGATTTACAACAAAATAATTAGATTGGAACAATAATTTCATTATTTTGATAGTTAAAATTTAAAGTTATTCGCATTTTAAGTTTTCAGGGAAAATTGATTTGTTATCATTTCAGCAATGAATGAAACCGCTAACGTGCTCATAGATACATTTTAAGAACCTTGTTTTGGTAGTAAGTAGGATGAGTGTGCCTGTGCAGTGAGTTGAGATCGAGTTCAGTAAATTTTAAATTTTACAAACAAATTATTTAATATTTTGAAAAAAATTACCTATGTTGAAAACATGATAATTCGATTCTGCTCTCGATTCTAAACAAACTACTTTCTAGTTTTGCGTTAATTCATTAACACGTTGTGTACCAAGTTTTAAGTCAGACCATAAGCTATCAAACAAAAAAGTTTCATCAAAATCGGTTCAGTAGTTTTCGCGTGATGCTTGCAAAAACAAACAGATGGACAAAAAGTCTAAAAAAGGTTGATTTGGAGTCAGGGACACTTAAAAACGTGGCTAAGCGTAGCTTAACATGTAGGCAATGACGTATTCCTATGACGCTCGAACTCTTACCTCTTTTTCTCAAATTTTTCCTATTTATACGATATGACCGATAAGTATCCAAGGTGTGACAAAACTCTGTCCTCAATCCCTCATGCCTCATCCGGTCACTACCAGCTACGTAGTGATGAAACGATTACGATTTCGATTAATCATTATCGGCATTTAGAGATGAAATTCATCGTAATAAGCATAAGCATAAGCATATGCTCACGACTATATTCCCTGAGGGGGTAGTCAGAGATATTCTGAAACCTCAGAACATCCACGTTTCACCAGTAGTACCGAAACTCTGTCCAGTGTGGGCGTCGGGGTTCATCGTAATCCTAATCCTAAATCGTATCAACTGAATGTAACGCACTTTATAAAAATTCCACCGGCATAATCCATTGCCTCAGAGAGGTTGTTTTTGATTACTTTTGGGTTAATAAAAATTGAAAATAATAATAGTCTAACTAAGAAAATAAAGAAATCTCATGTTTTGAAGCAAAATCCGCAATTCTTCAATTTTGATTATTAAATAACATATTATGATTTCTATCAATTAATTAATCAATCAAAATCTTTATTTGTGATTGTTTATTTATCATTTTCATGGTTTAATTTAAAAACCTAGTGTATTGAGTATGAGTTTGAAACAATCGTAATCGTAATCGATGTTTATTTGAGTAATTAATAGAAATCGCAGTCGCTAATCTTTTCATCACTAGATACAGCTTCGTCTCAGTTCATGGGTGCAGCAGACTTGAGATTGGATTTAGTTATTATTTTGGATTATTCCCATTTGTTGTGACCTAAGAGGAAAGATCTCTCTTTAAGACTAGAGTGGGCCCTACCAATTGTAAAGTGTCCACT
This sequence comes from Agonopterix alstromeriana, assembly GCA_963924505.1. Lineage (NCBI taxonomy): Eukaryota > Metazoa > Arthropoda > Insecta > Lepidoptera > Depressariidae > Agonopterix > Agonopterix alstromeriana. Next base: position 1,979,306 of record OZ004680.1, read on the forward strand.
TTTTTTGACATTTAGGTTTGAGTGTGTGGTGTCAAGTAGTATGGACAAAAGGCACCAAGTGACATTTGGCCTTATGTTTACGGTCACTTTTCACACACACTAGCTCAAAAAAAAGTGGACAGCCGCATAAACAAATATCTATAGTTCCGTCTCCTTCTACTATTAAAGGTACGTCATAAGACAAAAGAGAACAACTACAATCGTAAATGTATGCGGACTCTATGGAGATCCTTCCTCTAAGGTTGTGACTATCAGCACTTGAACGTCAATCCATTCTGCTAATCCGATGTTATGCTAAAATGACCCAAGCTCTAACTGGATACGATTGAACGATTTTTTTGAAGTACTTCACTTCTGAGTTTGTGTATTCCTACATGTTATTTTGCCAGAAAACCATTTAATTTTTAAATTCGTGCTTTCTGTTTACAGTACACCCTTTTATTATTTTTAAGAATGTCCGTTATTTCTGTAACTATACTTCGACGAGATTTTTCGATTCCTATTTAGCTTTCTGGCTAATTCTGATTACCAAATGTAATTAATTGATTGGATAAATATACTATCCGACATATCTTGGACGTTACTATAGCTGTTCTAAGAATAAGTGAGAGGAAGTGTTTCAAATCTCTGATTCTGTAATGCAAAATAGCCTTAAAATTTCTTTGCTATTTAGAATGGAGTAAAGGTAGCTTAATTTAAAAAAACCTGCAGTGTCAGTATAACTGACAGCTAGAATTTCAATGAATGCCTGCATTTTTGTGAAGTTGTTCAGATAGTGAAGAATATGGAATATACATTGAGCATCTGTATCCCATCTCTAGCGTAAGCACTGGAACTAATATTACGCATTAGGAGTACTATTGCGTAATGTAAGGATTAAATAGTCCAAGTAATTTATTATTCATTACGGTATGCGGAAGGATTTGTTGATTACTAAGAACTATTCAGTTTAGTACATTAATTATTGTTTGAGATAATTGTTGAGTTTAGCAGCTAATATTGAATCCGGCAAGTTATTGCGGGTGATTTTTATACCGTTCCGTATCTTTCAGGGGTGGTTTAGATCATCAAACTGATCAACTTGTACTACGGAAGCAAGCACGAATTCGTAAAAAATCTACTGTCTCATACAAATTTCAGTTGATTAGGCATTGCAGTTTAGTATACGAAAGACTATTTTTGCGATTTCAGGTTTGAACCCATTGAAAAGTTATTCAGTTACTACTGTCATGTCCCTGTTTTTTTTCTATAGATAAACTATACAACGTGTTAATGAATTAACGCAAAACTAGAAAGTAGTTTGTTTAAAATCGAGAGCAGAATCGAATTATCATGTTTTCAACATAGGTATTATTTTTCAATTTATTAATTAATTTGTTTGTAAAATTTAAAATTTACTGGTCTCGATCTCAACCCACCGCACGGGCTCACTCACCTACTTACTACTAAAACAAAATTCTTAAAATGAATCCACGAGCACGCTAGCTAGCGCTTTCATTGCTGAAATGATAACAAATCATTTTTGTCTGAAAACTTTAAATGCGTATAACTTTGAATTTTAACTAGGTATAAAAATTTTGAAATTATTGTTTCAATCTAATTATTTTTTGATAAATCAGTTGGGGTGTATGAGGTTTTGCGCTTATTCATTAACACGTTGTATACGTTTATTGAAAAACACAAAATATAGGGTCATAGTGGTACGTTTGTATGGACTAAACGACACCCACCTTTCCTCTTAAGCTAGTCAGTTTACTTTGACTAATTATTATAAGGACTAGCCTTGCGGTAGCATTTCCCCTCTGCCACGGTATAAGCACAATTGATCTTGTTCATTTACATTCAATTTTACACCTTATCACTAAACGAGACAGCCTATAATTGCGAAATAATAATTTCGAACTTAGAACGTTTGGGGTTCACACGAGACCACTTTCATGATTTTTGACATTCAAAATTATAATCTAAAATTATGGGGAATAAATCCAAAGTTGCGGATTTCATGTTACCTCGCCCCCCGCAAAAAGTGGCAGAAATGTTTGTTAGTATAATTACACGCGTAACCAGTCCACATATAAATAGTCAAAGTCAGTTTATAATATGTGTAAGAAATATTGTGAATAAGTCCATTAAAGCATGGACTTGTCTCATCATCAATCGCAATCACCTGATTGCTACAGCCTTGTTGACAAGCATATACTTACTGAAAGGAAGTTGGTAGTTGTATTATCATGACTGGTGTGGTTCTAGCCCAGTAAAAATACGGGCCGAAAGGAAATAATTTATAGTAAGCAATTTTTTTTGCTAGATCGTTTATACAAAAGATCATTATCATATCGTATGGCTATTTTGTCTTCCTGCTTGGATCCGAGGGGGGGTTATATTAAGATACTTTATTAACGAATCCAACTAAATTTCATATTTTTAGTTTTTAGTACCTACCTACTAAAATGTAAATTTGTTTATACTGTAAGATTTCTTTCTTATTTATTTTTATATTCTTAGTTTTTAGTACCTACTAAAATGTAAATTTGTTTATACTGTAAGATTTCTTTCTTATTTATTTTTATTGTTTGTTTTAGGTTATGAGGTCAAACAAAGGTCCAGTGATTGCTTTTCTTTGGAATTACTTCTAATATAAAATAGAAATGTATTTAACAAATGACTTAAAAAAAATGTATGTACTATTTTTTGCCAATTTTACATGATATGTTTTTAGTTTGTTTAATTATTTATGAACATTTTTAGTTGGATTTTTAACCTAAATGATTACTAGAATGGTAATCAAAAGTCAAAAGTCTAAAGTATTAAAGAAAAAAACGGCTTTTATAAATTATCTACTTTCGCCATAACGCACCGTAACTTTACTGGGCTATTCGGTAAAAGATTATGTAGGCATCTAATCAAATAAACTATAGCCACAATATTTCGTACTAAATAAATCATCACATTAAATGCGAAATGAAAACCAGCAGGCAAGATAAAATTTCATCTTTCACAAAAATTTACAAAATTACGGCTAAGAAAAATTTGTAGGCAAAAATGTTGTACGGAATTTTATATTCAGACTTCCAGTTAATATTTTACGAAAAAAATAGGAAAAAGAGGCGAAGTTAAGAGGCTTGTGTGCGTGCCAGAAAACTTAGCGCTCACAGCTCTAAATATAACCTGCCGCATTCCAAAAAGCATACAAATTAAGGGAATATAATTCGGAGCGAGCTCCATACTGTAGTGTAATAAGTATGTGTCCTAGATCTAAGAATATTTAATCCATTGTTATTACTAATAAAGGCAGTATCAATCATGCACTCGGTCGTTTCACTCCTCTCCAAATAGGCATATCCTTACATGGCGACCTTGCCAGGACGAAGACTTGCCTTGTTAAACGAAGTCTGGTGATATTTTCAATACTAACCAGCTAAAGTCACTGAAAATTTTTCACAAACAATATAGAAACTAATCTCTATGCTTCTATGAAGTCAGATTTTCGTTAAAATGTATTGTTTTAAACTTACAGTGCCTCAAAGATTTCCAGACAAATCTTAAATTAATCCTAGCACTAAAACTGTACATTTTAATGAAAATCTGACTTCATACAAGCATATAGATTAGTTTCTAGATTGTTTCTGAAAATGATCATTTACTTTAATGGGTAAGTATAGAAAATATCACCAGACTCCGTTTGTATGCAGCGCGCATTTACGCATTCGGAATAAACATCTCTTAAAAATTATTTTATTATTAATAGCAATCATTAAATGAAACTTTAAAAAAAATGTAAGTACCTATTATTTGTTCTCATTAGTATTACCTATTTATAATTATTGGTTAAAAAAATTTACAATAGTTACATACTGGTAACTTTTAAGGGGTCCGTACCCAAAAGGTGAAAACAGGACACTATTCATAAGCCTACGCTGTCCGTCCGTTCGTCCGGCCGTCTGTCTGTCCTACCTATTTAGGTCTGTAACTTTTGAACCGCAATAGCTAGACAGTTGAAATTTTCACAAAATGTGATATAAAAATTACTAATAGTTAAAAATTAAGGGACCTCATACATGACACTAATTTTTATTAACGTTTTTCTTCTCGGTCTATCATAAAAACGGTAACACATACAAGCGTCAAACTTGGTGTGATTATAGAGCAAACTCTACAGTATAACAACAAATAATAAAAAGCAAGTGTGAGTGGGTCTCACGCTAAGGGTCCTGAAAAAAAGCCCGACTTGCACTTGACCGGTTTTATTTTCTGTTAGTAAGTTTTTATAAGTAGGTTATTTAGTTTAGATACTGTGCAAATTGTGAAAGGTTTTGCGTTCATTTTTAAACGCTGTAAGTTCTTTTTCTTTATTCTTCTTCTCAAAAACGGTTCAAAGTACTTATTTATGTTCTTAAAAGTTTATGGTACGTTTTTTTCTATCCCGTTATTTTACTGTTAGTTAGTCCTGTTACTGAGTAATGTTCAATTTTAACAATTGCAATAATACATTTTTTTTAGTTATCTATTTAAACAGGGTGAAATTGATATCATTAGCATCCCTTTAAACTAAGAGTCTACACATCAAACTGAACAACTTTTACTATGGGAGCAAACCGATCGGAGCAAAAAAATCAACTGTTCCATACTAAACTGCCTACTCGACTCAAATGTGTGCAACAGCACATTTTTTTGCTCCGATCGCTTTGCTGCCATAGTAAAAGTTGTTCAGTTTGATGAGTAGACTCTTAGTATAAAAGGATGCTGATGATATCAATTTCACCCTGCAGACAGAGATTAAAAGATAATAAAAGGTAAAAAAAAAAATTGCTTTTGTTACGACTTTGCTTTTAAATATTTACAAAGTCTCTAGAAATTTCCTGTATTACTCTGTTACGGTGTAAGTAACCTATTAAGCACGACCCGATCGTACTTCTACCGTACACGATGCACCGTACACCTAATTAAGCCCCAATAAGCTGGGGTACTATAGGATACTATACACGGATCCCTGCAAGCTATTATAGTATCATTATTTATTAAATAGACTATGTATTATTTTATACATAACTTTAGCTTAAGAATTTATATTGTAATAGTTATTAAGTCGTGTTATGTTGTAGAGTTTCTGGCCGCATCTTCTCTACAGCGACAACACGTTCCGACGCGGAGGTAGCTTTAAAAAAGATTTGACGTTTGATAAGTGTGCTGTAAGCTCCTATATTGAATAAATTATATTGACTTTGACTTTGAAAATAGTACAATTTTAGAGTTATCCGCGTTTAAAAGATAGTGGTTGTTTGCGAAGTTTTTTTGTTTCTAGGAGTAAATTTGAGATAACTTTTAGCAGAAATTAGTTTTAATGAATAAATTATATTGACTTTGACTTTGCTTAGATAATTCAGTGTACGTGCATAAAGCTTGTAAGCTTTGTCTAAGTGTTAATTTATTTACTTATTTTTAATTTAAAATTGGGGTATCAGAAGAAGGGGGGGGGGGGGGGGGGGTAGTGGCCGTTCTGTATGTAGATACTATTCTATTATTTATTGTTAGTAATGTATGTGATGCAAAGCGATTACTAAATACATTAAGGGAATATAATTCGGAGAGCGTTCCATACATTTTTCAGAAACAATCTAGAAACTAAACTGAATAAAGAATTTTTGTTTGATTGAAACTAATCTCTATGCTTTTATGAAGTCAGATTCTCGTTAGAATGTATAGTTTTAAAGTTACAATTCCTCAAAGATTTCGATACAAATCTGAAGTTAATCCTAGCACTAAAACTGTATATTTTAACCAAAATCTGGCTTCGTACAAACATAGAGATTCGTTTCTAGATTTTTTCTGAAAAATTTCAGGAGCTTTAATTGGTTAGTATTGAAAATCATCGTTTGTATGCAGCGCGCATTTACGCATTCGGAAACCTCTTAAAATTTAGGTTCTAAACACGTTTTTCGCTTTATATATTTAACATTTCCGTGATCTAGTACTTTTCTCTCATAATTTTCTAAGCTCCTTTTTGCTTCAGACCTTAATACTACCACAACCGTAGCCGTAGCTTCAAAGGCTCGAAACCTAAACAAACATAATTCACGCGGCCCCAGGGCCATAGTTTTGTAGGTCGAGCGAATATTTTGATAGAGGTATGCTCGGTGCCAACCCTACAGTAATATAGAGCATAGTACATACGAGCGACACGCGTATTTCGTTTGTTTACAAACGTATAGATAGGTGTGTATCACACTATTTTTGGTAGGTTAGAGAAAACCTTTACATTAAATGAAAAAAAAATGAAAAATATTTTCGATCAACATACATTACAGAAAACAATACAATTGAAATTTATTATGTGTCAGGATTTTAACTATTTACGTAAGCATGACATATCTATAGGCTTAGCTAGGTTAACATTGGTTCACATTTATAATATTAGCATAGCATAGCATATCACGACTTTATTCCCCGAGGGGATAGTCAGAGAAATTCTGAAACCTCAGAACATCCACGTTTCACCAGTAGTACCGAAACTCTGTCCAGTGTGACGGGGAGTGATCCCGGGGAGTGTAGTTTGATATAACTATAATATAATGTAATATACAACGTGTTAATGAATAAGCGCAAAACCTCATACACCCCAACTGATTTATAACAAAATAATTAGATTGAAACAATAATTTCACTATTTTGATAGTTAAAATTTTAAGTTATTCGCATTTTAAGTTTTAAGGCAAAAATGATTTGTTATCATTTCAGCAATGAATGAAAGCGCTAACGTGCTCATTGATAAATTTTAAGAATCTAGTTTTGGTATTAAGTAGGGTGAGTGTTCCCGTGCGGTGGGTTGAGATCGAGTTCAGTAAATTTTAAATTTTACAAACAAATTATTTAACATTATGAAAAAAATTACCTATGTTGAAAACATGATAATTCGATTCTGCTCTCGATTCTAAACAACCTGCTTTCTAGTTTTGCGTTAATTCATTAACACGTTGTATATAACATAATATCATATAATATATATAATATGATGAAAAACTACTGCATGCAGCAGAGATGCGAATGTTGAGATGGATGTGCTATTCAAGTCTATGTCAGATTATAAAACTGATAATTTCGTTTAATCAATACTAGGATGGACAAGATTAGGAATGAGTATATTAGAGAAAGTTTGAAAGTGGCTCCTGTGAATGAAAAGCTGCGCGGTAATCGGTTATCGTGGTATGGACATGTGATGAGAAGAGATGAGTGGCATATTACAAGACAAATGTTAAATCTGAATGTGGATGGCTGCATGAAGAGAGGACGACCAAAGAAAAGATGGATGGATTGTGTGAAAGCTGAAATGAGATGAATGGAAGAAGACGACATATTGCGTCAACCCCAATTAATGGGTTAAGGGCAGGAAGAAGAAGAGAAGAGATAATGTATATAATATAATATAACATTATAATATAATATAAATGAGATGAGAAGATTGCAATTACTGTATTCTGTATCATTTCAGTTAATTAGATATAAAGTTGGTATGTAACAGTCCAAAATAATCAGGTTAGAAGGAGTGGATGGAATATTACTTAATAAACTTTGTAGAAAATACTAGCAATATTATTTAAGCCTACAAACTGCCTTCAGTTGAGTAGTAATTAGCTTTTGAGATGTTTCTACTCATAATTCTGGGAATAAAATTTTAAGAACAATATTATTTCATTTTGTTGCGTTGTATTAATTTGTATAGTTGATTTTGTAGCCTAAATAAAAATAAATAAATTATAAATAATAAGCGTAGGTTTGAAAATTTGTATACAGGGTCCTTTTTAATATGCTGACACTTTTTTTAGGGGATGATCAGACCATCAAACTGAACAACTTTCTTTATGGGACCAACATCGAAATCGCTTAAAAAAAATCTGCTGTCCCATACATTCGGCTCGAGTAGGATTGCAGTTTTGTATGGAAGAGTTGATTTATTTTTCTCGATTTCGATGTTGGTGCAATAGAGAAAGTTGTTCAGTTTGACGATTTGATCATACCTTGAAAAAAGTGTCAGCATATTAAGAAGGACCCTGTAATATATGTATTTAATTATGTATACGTAGTGAAAGTTAACCCTGAAGGCAGCCGGGATACGGTTTACGGTATAGGACTTTATTTATTGAAAAGAATATAATTTACTTATTAGAAAAATTCAAGATAAATACATTTTAAAAAGTTTTAAGAAATAAAAACGGTAGTAAAGACTATTTATCTTTATCTTTATAGACTTAGGGGCCTGTTTCACCACTTCTGAGTAAGATATGTCAAAATATCTGTCGGTTAAGCTAACAAGAACTTACTAAGAAGTGATGAAACAGGCACTTATAATTATTATCAACGAGATGCAACGAAAAATTGGAGAAAGGAAATTTATAATTAAACTCCTACCCATGTTCCTTACAAACTCAATTTCTTTCCGTCGCTTTTCATATAAGGCGACTAAGGGTTAGTGTTTCTTTAACAGTGTTTTTACGTTTAATGAGAGCATCAATGTTGATGGCCGAAATTGGTCAGAAGAAATTAATACATGGTGTAAAATTAAATATGATTTAAATATCGAACAGGGTGCAAACTGGACAACTTTCACAATGGAGCCAACATCGAAATAGCGAAAAAAAATCTGCTGTTCCATAGTATATGTCAATAGCTACTCGATTAAAATATATGAAACTGCTGATTTTCACGATTTCAAAGTTGTTCACACTCCATAAGTAACGAATATAAGTTTACACCCTCTATACCGGATGATTTTTTCCCGTTCTGAATCTTTTATGGATGGTTCAGACTTATTTTAAGTATGTAAGCATGTTAATCTGAACAAATCTTCATTTTTAAGGGAATTATGAAAAAGAAGCATTTTGATAAAGGGACGTGTTGCGAAAGGGACATTTAGAGAAAGGGACGTTTTGCGAAAGGGACATTTTCCGAAAGGGACGTTTTGCGAAAGTGAAAATTTGCGAAAGTGATGTTTTGCGAACGCGAGACATTTTGCGAAAGGGACATTCTGCGACTGAACGCATCAAACTCAAAAATTTTCACAATGGAAGCAAACCAAAAATCGTGAAAAAAAACTGCAGTCTCTTACATTTGAGTCAAGTAGGTTAGGTATTACAGTTTAATATAGAATAACTGTTTATTTTTTTCGATTTCATTTATCATTATTTCGAGGCAATGTGTTGTACCCACTGTCCATTACAAGTGGAGACGGGCTCACCACCCGTCACACTGGACAGAGTTTCGGTACTACAGGTGAAACGTGGATGTTCTGAGGTTTCAGAATATCTCTGACTACCCCCTCGGGGAATATAGTCGTGAGCATATGCTTCATTTTAGCTCCCATAGTAAAAGTTATTCGGTTTGATCGTCTGAACCAACTCTGATAATTTTAAAAATGTTTACAAAATCACCCACTATTATACGTCCTACACTAAAATTTAAAATGTAACCTAAATAACAAAATGAGTATAGTGCTTCAATAAAGCTTCAAAAGCTATAGTATAAGTTAAAAAGCTGTACAAGAGCGACTCAAGAGCAGTTTAGATAAAGCTCTCGTCCTCACAGTCTTACTTCCACTTGAAATTCAACACTTTATGCTGCTCAAAACAAAGAGTTACAATATAACAAGATACATTGTATCGAAGTGTATGCTGCAAAACAGTTTTCAACTTTAATCTTTTATCAGTTGTTGAAAATCGCGTTTTATTCTTTCTATTTTTCGTGTTAACTCAAAAACCAACTAACTGCCAGTTGCACGTAAGTTCATTAAAGTTAATCCTCCATTAAATCTCTTGCTTGCTCCAAAAAGCCGTGGTGGTCCAGTAGCGAGTAACCTTGCCTGCCATGCAGGAGGCGATGGTTCGATCCCTGTCCAGGCCGACTCGTACCAAAAAGGTTTTCGGGATTTATGTACGATTTGTAACACCACTGGCTTTTCGGTGAATGAAAACATCGTGAGGAAACCTGCATGCTTCAATATCGAGGCATGTATTGTACCCACTGTCCATTATAAGTGGCGACGGGCTCACCCCCCGTCACACTGGACAGAGTTTCGGTACTACTGGTGAAACGTGGATGTTCTGAGGTTTCAATATATCTCTGTCTACCCCCTCGTGGAATATAGTCGTGAGCAGATGCTATGCTATTCTATGCTAAATCTCTTGCTGTCACTTTTTGTCTTGTTAACGTAGTAAAAGCTAGCAAGAGATTTAATGGAGGATTAACTTTAATGAACTTACGTGTAACTGACCGAAAGAGTGAAATTTTTGAAAGTGACAGGATCAGCAAATCGCTCGTATAAAATTTCAAAATTAGTGTTTAGATTATGCATTATTTGATCACGATTTTGAAAGCACTTCTGAGCTTCTCATCTATTTGTGTTTTGCGAATTTCAAAACGAGAGGGATAATAAAATGTGGAGGATGCTTTTGCTCTGCAGTGGGTGGATACGGGCTGATAATAATGATAGTGATTATGATGAAAACTTTAGTGTTATACAATTGACTGTCTAACTCAGTAGTTTCTTCTTTTTGGTTATAACTGTTTTATATGTCCTACTCTCTGACCATCATTCGTAAGAGAAAGCTATTGCCCTCTATTGGGATCGTACAGGCTAAAATTTACTTCCTTTTTATTATTTTTTATGCTAAATTAAAAAATACAGAGTAAGGAAAAACTTACACACATATTACAGATTAAATATATCCTCCCATCCAGAGTACTTAGGAGGCTGGCCGCATTACCTCTTTGAATGGCCAAACCTATCCTCTAGGCAAAATAGCTTCCAGCCTTCCTGGCCCCCTTTGCGTTTCTGTGTTTAATAAATTAAAAAAAAACTGCGAACTGCTAAAAGTACTATAACATCAAAAGGTTGTTAAGGTGGTTGCAGAGTTGTCAATTTCATACAAAAGTTCGACGCGTAATACGCGTTGACGGTACAATTAAAAGTAATAATTTATATATGGAAAAATAGTTTTGAAAAACTAGATGCCGCGTATCTGATAACATTTGCAATTTATAATATAATTAAGAAGATTTAAAACTTTGAACTTATCCATAGAACATTTCAAAGCTTTATATCTTCGTCATTATACTATAAATTGCAAATGTTATTTGTACGCGGCATCTACATTTTCTAAACTATTTTTCCATATATACATTATTACTTTTAATTGTACCGTCTTGTATGAAATTTACAACTCTGCAACCACCTTAAGTTGTCGATTGATTACAAACTCGTTTTTTAAAACTGCGTATCCGCCTTAATTAAATAACGAAATACATTTTTGCTCTTAATTTTGTTGTCAGGCAGTACCAAATAAACGTGGTCGTATGACAACATCGAGACGAATATGCTGTATTCTGACTAAACAGAGTGCATATTATTACACTCTACTTCACGCTGGTATTCTTTGTTAGTCGCAATTACAGTTGATGGCTTCAAGTAGTCAAATAAACTAGAGGCAGTAATATACCGTGGCAGAGGGGAAATGCTACCGCAAGGCTAGTCCTTATAATAATTAGTCAAAGGCTCCACCTGATTTTTGTAAGCGTGCTTCAATTGTTCTGTTTGCATTTTCTTATAAATAAATATTTTTGATTTAGGATAGAATCATTCTAAATCAACGAAATGCAATGAAAACATTTTAAACGCGTTGACTAGAAAGCAGGATTTCGAAACTACAGGCCTGAAACTAAAAGCATAAACCAAGTTCAAGGTTCTAAAATAGTTTTCCAGGAATTCTCTCGTAGACGCGACTTAGTGAAATTGTCAACGTAAGCCCTGTAAAGTAGAATTTGTGGCTTGTAAGATGTATTCGCTGAGATAATGTATGTGTTAGTCTTGGGAATTAGTCATAGATAAAACATTACCAGTAGCCATACATCTTGTTAACATTTTTTTTTATGGGACTACCCTTAAAACAAATTCAGTTCCCTGGTCTGAGTTCACCGTTTCAGTATTTGCTAGGCTGTCACTTACACTCTGTTTACACTATACTTCATTCCAAATAAGGACGACAAGATTTCCCGATTCCTATTTAGCTTTCTGGCCAAATCTGATTACCAAATTTAATTAATTTACTGGATACATATACTATCCGACATATCTTGGACGATACAAAAACTGTTCTAAGTGTTTCAAATCTCTGTTTCTGTAATGCAAAGTAACCTTAAAATTTAGTTGCTATTTTGAATGGAGTATAGTATACACTACAATCAAACTGAACCACTTTCTCTATGGAGCCTACCTCAGGAAACGCGAAAAAAAATTTGCTGTCCCATACATATGAGTCGGGTACAACAGTTTTGTTAAAGTTATTCAGTTTGATGGTCTGATTTCTGAAAAGCTCAAATAGCATTGTCATCATCATTATCATCACATCCTACTTATTTATTTAATACATATAGGGTCCATCTTAATATGCTGACACTTTTTGAAGGGGTTGATCAGACCGTCAAACTGAACAACTTTCTCTATGGCACCAACATCGAAAACGCGAAATAATCAGCCGTACCATAAAAAACTGCAAACCTACTCGAGCCAAATGTATGGGACAACTGATATTTTTTTCGCGATTTCGGTGTTGGTTCCTTAGAGACATCCTCTTAAAAAAGTGTCAGCAGATTAAGAAAGTCCCTGTATATTAATATCGCTACCACAACACAACATCGAATGCGTTTTTATTATTTCGTTAAATTGTGAAGTGTCTGTAGTTGTTTTATCTGTGGTCTAGAGCCGCGGTTTCAATCCTAGCTTAATGGAATGAGGTTGTCGGAACTAACTGAATATTTATCGCTGTTTTGTTTGTTATACATTTTACATAAAGTTTTTGTCTGATTTAAAAAATACGTAGTGATATTATCAGTTATCACAATTCTTTCACGAAATTATCATCGGTGACTCGGGATTTTCTTAATTGCTTTACAATTTCAGCCTCCAACGAACATATTGCAGATAATTATTGTCGTTGGAGGGTTTACGAGATGAGTTTGCACTGTAGTAAACTACAATATTTTTACTCCCATTTTCGTATTGTTTCGTATATACAAGGTGTTACAAAAATATAAACATTTAAGCAACCACCTTAAAAGTTTTAAATGTTTATTTTTACTTTTGTAACACCTTGTATAGATAATAACAGTATTATACAAGGTGTTACAAAAGTAAAAATAAACATTTAAAACTTTTAAAGGGTTGTTTAGACCATCAAACTTAACAACTTTCACTATGGGACCATCATTAAAATCGCGAAAAATAAAATCTGCCTTCCCATACAATTAGCTCGAGTAGATTTTGTAGTTTAGTATGGAACAACAGATTTTATTTCGCGATTTCGATATTGGTCCAATAGTAAAAGTTGTTCAGTTTGATGGTCTAAATCACCCACTTAAATGTTTATTTGTATTTATGTAACACCTTGTATAATACAGGGTGTAAGTGACAGCCTAGCAAATACTGAAACGGTGAACTTTGACCATCAAACTGAACAATTTTCACTATGGAGCCTACCACGGGAAACACGAAAAAAACCAGCTGTCCTATACATTTGAGTCGGTTAGGTACAGCAGTTTTGAGGTAGACTCCATAGTGAAAGTTGTCCAGTTTGATGGTCTAAGTTCACCGTTTCAGTATAAACTCAATTACCTAATCACTTTTAGGCAAAGAGAATAGAGAATAACATCAATCAGTAGCTCTAATAAACATTCAAGATAATATTCAAAGAGCTTCGGTAATGGAGTTGTTACAAGATATTAGGTAATTAATGTTTGTTCTGTACAAAGCGTATAGTAATTAAAGCGAATCTTGGAAATCAGGAAAATCATTAAAAAATGTCAGGTTAAAAGTAGTCGAAATTCACGGGAATTTATGACAAGATCTATGAACCTTGAGGAAGCAAGAGAGGTGTGTAAGAACCGATCAGAAAAGTGGAGATCCATAGTTTCTGCCTACATCTCTGGGGAAAAGGAAAACTCTTTACATAAAAGTGATTATTAAATAATTGAGTTTATCGCGTTACCTTCATGAAAATTAAGTTTGTAGGAATCTAAAAATCGTCATAACATCAGCTGTTCCATACTAAACTGCAATGGCTACTCGACTCAAATGTATGCAACAGCAGTTTTTTTTTACTTCGTTCGGCATTCTCCCATAGTAAAAGTTGTTCAGTTTGATAGGTAAACCTTTTGTTTAAGAGGATATAATTCGGAGCGCGCTCCATACGGTGATATTTTCAATACTAACCAATTAAACTCAATGACATTTTTCTGAATTAATGTACAAACAAATTTCTATGCATGTAGAGTCAGATTTTCGTTAAAATGTATAGTTTTTAAGTTACAGTGCCTCAAAGATTTCCATACAAATCCTAGCATTGAAACTGTATATTTTAACGAAAATCTGACTCCATAAAAGCATAGATATTTGTTTCAGCAAAATTTCATTGACTTTAATTGGTTAGTATTGAAAATATCACCATAGTACGTTTGTATGGAGCGCGCTCCGAATTATATCCTCTTAAAAGGATGCTAATGTTATTAATTTCATCCTGTACACATCCCAGAGTCCAAGCATCTCCTTTTATCACCAACAAAGATTAGTGTTTTTCAAAATTGCTAAAGACTTAACAAATAACGGTTTCTCATAATCGGTTTCTCCATTTCTACTTACTTAACAATTGCTCAGCAATAGTTAAATTAAACTACGTACTAAAACCCATTATGCAAACCTTCCCCTTTACTACTGTTTATTAAAATCTTTTTATTTCTTTTTCTTTCAAAACTTCCGTTTCATTTACCTTCAGAAAAAGTGGAAAAAGCTTTAAGGGTAATACCAGTAATGCGACTGCTTATGAAATAAAGAAATCGGCGCCAACTTTCTGAGCACATTTTGTTCTTAGGGGTCCGTTTAATGTACAGTAGAACCGACGTGGTAAGCGGCCGAGAGGTAGCGAATTCGTAACAAATTTCTGAAGTTTGAGATTCCTAGTGCGGGTTGGTTGGTGAGTTAGTAGTCAACTTGTGTCAGAATATATTGTTTACTTAACTTATCGTGTTCCTCGTACGTTTAAAATAAACGTAAACCCTGAAAATTATTTGAAAGCGCCGTCAGTTACGTCGGGAATATAATTAGGAGTGCGCTCCATAAAACAATACTTACCAATTAAAGTCAATGAATTTTTTCAGAAAAAATCTAGAAACTAACCTCTATGTTTGAATGAAGTTAGATTTTCGTTAAAATGTATAGTTTTAAAGTTACAGTGCCTCAAAGATTTCCATCCAATCTTAAATTAATCCTAGCACTAAAACTGGATATTTTGTAACGAAAATCTGACTTCATACAAACATAGAGATTAGTTTCTAGATTGTTGCTGAAAAAATTCATTGACTTTAATTGGTTAGTATTGAAAATATCAACAGAATTCGTTTGTATGCAGTGTGCCATTGTAGTAAACGGTACCTTTTCCCAAATAATGCTCATCTTCATCTGCCTTGCTATCTATAAAAATGATTTAATACCATCTTGGCGGACTTACGCTTATGACTAAAAAGCCCGTTACAAGATCGACAGGTACGACCTTATTTAAAAATAAAACAAGCGGTTTCGGTGTATATTCGGTTTGCAACTCGATCAAGTCTCCTTTCCCGTTTTTTGGACAAGGAAACCAACCACGTTTGGTCAGCGCACAACTCTTCCCTCCGCCAAATGTTTCCATCACAAGTCGCGGGTCTGAGCGAGATCCTCTCAGCCGCTGCGCTGGTGTTGGTCGAAAACCTGGACATTTCTCGCTTTTCGCAGTCCTTGGAGCGAAGCCGTGGTCTCCTGACCTTTTTTTATGCATGCGCATTTTAATAAGTGAGTGTGTTGCCATAGCTTAGTGGTTTTTATCATATCGTGGCCTATTTTCATGACTCAAAGTCGTTGATTTGAAATCTTTATTAATGTCATATTCATTGTATGTCTTAATTTTGTAAGTTCAACACCGTTCTTCTTCTGTTGCTGCTTTTCTTGATTTTTTTTAAATTCTTGCTAGATTTTGCCCGTGATCTTGTCTTCGGTGCCTTTGAAAAGAATCCGATGTCAATCCAGGAATTCAGAGTGATGATAGCCCATACAGAAAAGAGCTAGCGCCTCAATCATGAGGCGGCGGTTCGATTCCTGTACCATTAAGTTCTTCGGAATTGATGTACGATTGTATTTATCATTAACTAGCTCGGCGGTGAAGGAAAACATCGTGAGGAAACCTGCATTCCCGAGAATGAAAAGAAAATACCATAAGTTCTGGGGTATGCGTAAAATATGGATGAGCTTGGGGCGAACACAAAGGACCAGCGCTGGTCTCAGTGTTACAGAACGACCCTTGCTTGCAATAGCCCAACCACAAATCAATCAATTCAGGACATATTCTATCTGTGTGACAAACATTCCAATTCGTTTAGCTGGTTATGCGTGATTGAGTCACAAAAATCGTCACAAACTCAAACTTGCACATTTATAATATATGAGAAGGATTACCATAGTGTAGCGAGCACATGCAAAACTATCTCCAAACAGCCATACAAGAAAATAGCTACGGAACCTCTAACAAACAACTGTAACGAACTAACCTATACAAAACAGAATTCTCTCAAGTAACAGAACAAGTATGCCGATTGCTTTACCCAAGTTCCTTTTAACTCGAGAATTTATGCATCATTTGTTCACAGGAAACTTACGTAGAAATGCACCGAGCATTGTTTTTATTTCGTACGGGTCTTGGAGTGGTTGGAATTTATCGGAACCGAAGTTCTGCGCACCTGCGACTTATTGTTTGAATTTAGTTTTGTTTTTAATAAATTTACATGCGTATATAAAATCCAATCGAGAGCGTCGGTGGCGAGAGCGTCAGTAGCGCATTGCAGAGAGGTAATAGAAACTCTATCTTGAGGTCCGGGTTCGAATCAGCACGGACGACATGCCATGTACGAATGAGTTTTCGTAACTAATGTACTTATTACGTACGACTGGTCTGAAACGATGAAGGAAAACATGGTGAGGTTATTGCGCTGGAGAAGAAATTCCAATGCGTAAGTGAAATCTACCAATCCGCATTGGGCACGCGTGGTGGACTAATAACGCCGATACCACACTCCCTGCCGTGGGACGTACATAGGCTTAGAATGATGATTGTGTAAAATCACTCGTGTTGATTCAAATGACAGGCTGAATTTCATTCAGGCAACAAAGTAATGGACTTAACCTACCAGGTTAACGCGGCGTAGCCAGGCCAAAACTCAAATAATATCTGCATTTTTGGGGCTCGGTACCCAAAGGGGCCACATTCAAAATTTGTCTACGTAGACAACGTAGACAAATTTTGAATGTGGCCCCTTTGGGTACCCCATAGTCTTCTTATCGCGTGGGCAAGCCCTGGTGTCAGAGTTTTTTCAGACCGCCCTACGGCCTCTGACGTGGTTTTTATGTAACGACTACTACCACCTGAAATAGTAGCCGGGACCAACGGCTTAACGTGCCATCCGAAGCACGGAATCATCTTTCTTTCAGACTATCAGGTGATTCGGCATGCAATGTCCTAACCAACTGGGGAAAAACGCACAAAGTGACATATCACTAGGTGTCCCCCGTGGGAATCGAACCCACGACCTCCGTGTCAAGAACACAATGCTCTTAACCATTAGACCACGGAGGCAGTTTCAATAGTGAAAATTGTTCAGTTTGATGGTCTAAACCACCCCTTTAAATATTACTAGGGTGTTTTGTTACACCTTGTAAATGCTTAAAAAGATAGTTGTTGGTTTTAGTAAAGTTTTAAACCACTCTGAAAGAGGTTATGGTCGTGAGTTTACGTGTGAAATTAATAATTACAATGATAATAATATGCTTTAAACTTTACTACAGCGTTTTATTACCGCATCCAGAATTGATTGTTAAACCATACCAATTAAATTGGAGATAGAATTGATCGAATTTAACCCCTTGTATCCCCGCTTCGGACTGTTAATTAATAAGGGTTCAGGATATTTGTACGTACAAATTAGGTGATAAATGCTGTTTGTAATACAAAAGGGATACATCGGAACTTTATTAAACGTTCTATATTGACATTTAGAAAAAAAACGAGTTAACATTTGTGTTGTGTCTTGTACGTAGGTACTGTATTGGGTATACTGTAACTGTTACCGGTAATTTCGTGACTTTATGAAAATATGCACAAAAGTATGCGACCAACGCCAGTGCAACTGAATGTTTGTGTGAATAACGCCAGTGCAACATCATGTTTGTGCGAATAATGACAGTGCAACTGAATGTTTGTGTGAATAATGCCAGTGAAACATCATGTTTTTGCGAATAATGACAGTGCAACTGAATGTTTGTGTGAATAACGCCAGTGCAAAATCATATTTGTGCAAATAACGATAGTGCAAAAGCATTTTTGTGTGAAAAACGCTAGTACAACAGCATGTTTGTGTGCACAAAACAAGCAGATAAACAGGTAAAACATTCTAATAACGATCTCAATGCATTCCATTTCGTATCCTCCTTCGGGTAAAGCCCCCATTTAATATTTTTGCAAATATCATCAATGTACATCCACACCAAGTTAACAATTTTAAAAATATGTAAACATTAAAAAGCTAAGAACATGATAAATAATCAGCTTATGGCTCAAACTGACACGACAGAAGGGGAAAATGTTAAATAAGTCTATCTTTAATTCATAACATTACAATAGTATCTGCTTAAAGTAGGTATTCTGACCTTAAAATTAACCATCGGCTAAAAACAACAAAAAATCTCGAGTGAATATTACAAACAGACCCATTAAAAATGAATTCCGCTAAAAGCGGACCGTTCCAAAGGTAAATCCAGTTGCTCCGCTCATCCGGAACCATGGACAAGACAAATATCCCTTCTCCAAACCATTAATCCTTCTAATCTCGACAGAAAACCTCCGGGGACGTACAGGAGCAATGGGAAACGAATTTATCAAAACAATCATTGGGGATTGGAAGTGATGGGTGAAAGAAATATAATGTTGCCACTTGTCGGCGGATGTTGATAGATTTTTTTGGCACTAGTTGCGTAAAAGAACTTTTATGTTCTTCAAATTAAAGGATATTTTAGGACCAACAGTTTGTTTCTAATAGCAATCTTCTACATGAGACAAACTACAGAAATTAACGGATTTTTTTTTTGTATACAACGTGTTAGTGAATTAACGCAAAATTAGAAAGTAGTTTGATTAGAATCGAGAGCAGAATCGGATTATCATGGTTTCAACATAAGTATTTTTATCAAAATATTAAATAATTTGTTTCTAAAATTTTAAATTTACTGAACTCGATCTCAACCCACCGCTCGGGCACTCTCACCCTATTTACTACCAAAACCAGATTCTTAAAAGGTATCTTTGAGCACGTTAGCGCTTTCATTAATTGCTGAAATGATAACAAATCATTGTTGTCCCAAAACTAAATTTATTTAATCTAATTATTTTGTTATAAATCAGTTGGGGTGTATAAGGTTTTGCGCTTATTCATTAACACGTTGTATAGGTAATTGCACATGTTGTTTATTTTTGCTTTAAAATTTACAATATTATAAAAAAAAACTACTTTATCTATTGAGGTACCTACTAAAGGAGACACCCAGACTGATTGTTTGTTAAACTCGTATAGGCCAATTGGTGCAAGTTTACTTAGCCTGTGCCAGACGCTCGCTGCACCGCGACGCCACCAGTACGCATCCCGCACTGCTGATCGTAGAGCACAAATTTTGTTCGGGTTGTCTGTTCTGTACATAACTTCACTGTTTTTATCCAATCCCTAGGAAATATAATTTCAATTAAAAAGTATACAACTTTTTAATAAATAAGCGCAAAACCTCATACACCCCAAATGATTTATAATAAAACAATTAGATTGAAACAATAATTTCATTATTTTGATAGTTCAAATTTAAAATTATTCACATCTTAAGTTAACAGGCAAAAATGATTTGTTATCATTTCAGCAATGAAATTAAAGCGCTAACATGCTCATGTATACATTTTAAGAATCTTGTTTTGGTAGTAATTAGGGTGAGTATACCTGTGCGTGGATTGAGATCGAGTTCAGTAAATTTTAAATTTTGACAAAAATATTTAAGATATTTTGAAAAAAAAATTCCTATCTTTAAACCATGATGATTCGATTCTGCTCTCGATTCTAAACAAAATACTTTCTAGTTTTGCGTTAATTCATTAACACGTTGTATAAAAGACGCCAGTGCAGTATTGAAACTGTAAGCGTCTTATGGAGTAAATTATAAGCCTGGAAGGGAAGAAGGAAGATATCGTAGCTAATGATATGAAAATCATTATTCCTTGACGAAATGAGGAAACGTTTTCGCTTTGTCCTTTATCGTCAAACGGTACAAAAAGTGATTTATGTTACAAAATGTTTTCACTGCTACGAAACATGACTTGATTGAATTTCCATGAGAATGAGGCCACATTATGGAATGCAATAAAGTATTATTTTTTAGGGGTGTGTCAGACATCCAACTGAACATCTTTTACAATGGGAGCAAAGTCGAAATCAATAATAAAAAAATTTGCTCTTCCATACAAAACTGCAAACCTACTCGAGCCAAATGTATGGGACAACATTATTTTTTCGCGATTTCAATGTTGGTCTCATAGAGAAAGTTGTTCAGTTTGATGGTCTGAACAACCCCTAAAAATTAAGCCCCCCCCCCCTCTTAAAGCATACCCCTTAAACTTATGACCGCAATCTTTTTCGGAATGATCAGAAACTTTACTGCGCCAACCAACCAATTCGAATGCCTACAACTACAAGGTATTACTTTAGAGGTTGATTGTGCTCATGATACTGAACAACTTTTCCCAATTCCCCAAAGAATCTAAAAAAATAAAAAAAAAAATTTATCATTTAGTTCAGTTTCATATAATATTTATGTGCTAATTTGGGTTTTAACACATTTGTGTTATTAGGTTTAAAACAAGATCGTCATGTGTGGCTTTTCGCCCTGAAACAGAAACCAAATTCCTATCTCGCCTCGTACAACATCAATTGAATTCCATGCCAGTTAATTACTCGGCAAATACAGTATTTACCTTCGCAACTTCAAACTTTGGAATACTCCCCCCTTGTAGACGCAATTCATTAGACTGGCCACTAATAAAACCGTTGGATCTCGACATTGCCACTGCAAACACCAATTTCAGGTGAAATTAATCTCTCAACACTGCAGTTTCTCTTGAGGTTTCAAGCCACAGAGGGGGTTTTGCAGGTATGCAACAGGGTTTTACGGGGGCGCAAAGCTCCGTTCTGTTAAGAGATAACTGACTTCCCGTTATAATATTAAATGGTTGGCAATAATAACTGTTCTTTAAAAATGCGTAATTAATAACGGTGGTTGTGGTTTTAATTGAATAACCTCGCCTGCCGTGCAGGAGGCGATGGTTCGATCCCCGTCCAGGCAGACTCGTACCAATGAGGTTTTCGGAATTTATGTACGATTTGTAACACCACTGGTTTTTCGGTGAAGGAAAACGTCGTGAGGAAACCTGCATGCTTCAATTTTGAGGCATGTATTGTACCCACTGTCCATTATAAGTGGCGACGGGCTCACCCCCCGTTACACTGGACAGAGTTTTGGTACTACTGGTGAAACGTGGATGTTCTGAGGTTTCAGAATACCTCTGACTTATGACGACTTCACAATACGCATCAGAATTTCTTCTTCAACTTTAACAGGTTTCCTCACGATATTTTCCATTATATAGGTAGTTTGAGAGTCATCGGTATTTTAAGGTTTATTTTGTGTAATTCAGTTTTATTTGATAATCAGGTATTTGTGATGGAATATGTTGATATGCATTTTTCATTCGGCGCTTTACCGATTAACAGCAAACCACAATTTTATATAAATTGAGGTGCAAATGTAAAATAAAGGCAGTACACACAGATACTACTTATTTCCTGTCTACACGCTCGTGAAAACAAGATGTGATTTATATCCGTATAAAATTGGGCGCATTCAAAAGGTGCAATTTGATTGTTTGTTGATGAACTTCGAACCACAGATTATTAAATAATTACTACGTAACCGATACTGCACTGCCAAAGAAAACACAGATTTCGCGCGCTTTTTCTTACTTGTAGTTACCCAAAATTATACTATTCTAAACAACACAGTATAGGCACACCTTGGACAATGTCAGCTGATAGCATTCATTTCATACAAATGGTAAAAATTTAGAAGAAGAGTTATTAAGCACATGCGATACTGAGTGAGTGCGAGCGATACAAGAATAAGCATTTGCTTACATTTTCGCCACGATTCAGCCAGAGGGAGGGAGGTAAAAACTTGGTGGGAGGCAGGGAGTGTCCGTACTTTATGTAGTACTAGATACTTCTTATTTAAGAAAGTGTATACTGTAGTATAGGCGAGGCAGGCATATTCATGAAAAACGTGCACTAGTGAGAGACAGCTTAGTCATTTGACATAAGTATCTACGTCTTTGACTAATTATTATAAGGACTAGCCTTGCGGTCGCATTTCCCTTCAGCCACGGTATAAGCACAATTGATCTTGTGCATTTACATTCAATTTTACACCTTATCACTAAACGAGGCTGCCTATAATTGCGAAATAATAATTTCGAACTTAGAACGTTTGGGGTTTCACACGAGACTACTTTTCATGATTTTTAACATTCAAAATTAGAATCTAAAGTTATGGGGAATAAAATCCAAAGTTGCGGATTTCATGTTACCTCACCCCCCGCAAAAAGTGGCAGAAATGTTAGTAGAATTACACGCGTAACCAGTCCACATATAAATAGTCAAAGATCTACGTAGATATAGAGTGAGCACTGCATAAAAGTCAAGCTTACGTAAACCCACTTAGAATATTTCACCAAAGTCATAATTGTATCAAAATCCCTTCCCTCACTACATGCCTGTGGTCGTGTTGATGCTACCTGTCCTTAAATGGCCGGCAGTAGTGGCAAACTAATTTAATTAAAGGTAGATTAATTACTTTAGCAAGCAAGTTGTTGAATTTTCCCCCTTTAGAGAGATTTCCTGCAAATTAAGATTAAGAGACGTTATCTTAGCCTTGGTCGCTCAGTTTAGTTCCACATCAAAACTTTTTGTTCGTTCCGCGAATTGTTTTTGCAAAGGGGCCCCTTTTGTCTTATTTCCAAATACTACAAAATCCAATGCCTTAAAATGGCACCTTGCCTTTACGACTTTTTTTTTTTGGTGTGGCCATCAACCAAACTTCAAAATATTCGTTCAGAATAAAGTAACAAACAAAACATGTTATAGAGTATGTCTCTAAACTCAGTCCGAACGATGATATTAAGGATTTAAGGGTATATTACTGTTGGCGCGCTCCATACAAACGAAGTCTGGTGATATTTTCAATACTAACCTATTAAATTCAATGATATTTTGCAGAAACAATCTAGAAACAAATGTCTATGCTTGCATCGTGTCAGATTTTCCTTAAAATGTACAGTTTTAAAGTTACAGTGCCTCAATGATTTCCATACAAATTAATCCTAGCGTTGAAACTGTATATTTTAACGAAAATCGGATATTATAGATATTTGTACCTAGATTGTTTCTGCAAAATTTCATTGAGTTTAATTGGTTAGTATTGAAAATATGACCAGACTTCGTTTGTATGCAGCGCGCATTTACGCATTTGGAATAAATTTCTCTTAAATAAGCGTCTATAACGTATATATTTTCAACTTCAAGCCTTTATATCTCCGTTCGGACTGAGTTTAGAGATATGACAGGCATGTTTTGTTTATCACTTTATTCTGAACGAAAATATTCAAGTTTGATTGATTGCCGCGCAAAAAAAAAACAGGCGAATAAATAAGGCACCACCTTCCATACAAAAACCCACATTGTTTTTTAGATATAAGTACAACAAAAATAAAGAAGATCATTTTGATTGAAATTTGTACTAAGCTCATTATTTGTTGTATATAAGTAAGGCGCACGAAAGTAGGATTAACGCCGAGGAAATGCGCTCATTGTGATTATGTATTCAGTGATGGACAAATTGAAAAATCGTTTAATTAGAGAACTTTGTTGTCTGAAAGAGGATGTAGTGAAGAATGGATGAGAGCAGATTGACGAGTGCAATGTATAAGGCAAACGTAAGGGGAAATGTTGGAAGGGGACGGCCGAGACGTACAAATACGGGCCAGAGGCGATCTGTTTAAAAAGGGCCAGGTCAGATCTACCCGAAACCGACGAACATGCATGAAAGGACTAATGAATGCGGAGGAAGCTAGAGAGGTCTGTCAGAATTGTAGCATGTGGTGTTCCGTTGTCTCTGCCTACCCCAGTGGGAGACAGGCGTGAGAATATGTATGTATTAGTGAATGTACAAACAAGTAATTATTAATTCTAATTTGAATTCATAGAAAGCTACATCGCATATCTAGAGCACATGAGGTAATAATGATGATTAATATTCATTATTGTCTATACTAATCCACTCTCAGAAATAGGATATTGAGGAGTTGACAATATTATATATGTCGGTATAGCAGCAGACCTCTTCGAGAGTCGACATGCTTTTTGTAGTGATTTTATAATGATTGGTGCTACAGAACTCTATGTAAACATGGACAATTTTAGTGTGGGATATTCACACTAACTTTTGCAACAGTTTTTCTTTTTTCATATACTTTTACGGAAGTTTCCCCATCCATCAACTGAGCAGTAATATTACAACGAATCTGGGTACATCTCGTACATCACGTCACACAAACAATTTATCACTGCTAATGACTCGAAAACTATGATAATTAGGCGCTACAATTTACCGCGTTAATTCTCAAGCTACTCACTCAACCGAAGCACAAATGGGCCGACTTAAACTACAACACGATATTGAAGCCAAATTTATTACTCCATATCACGAAATACGTCTAATGCGTTCACAGATACGATAAACAGACCCATTGTATTTTCTCCATCGCATTGTTTAGGTAATCTCATGTGATTAACGTTGCCCTTGTTGTTTCAGGCAGACCGCCGATGTAAACACAAAGCCGAAATGAGATGAGTATGCGCGTGGCGTGGGCCCGATGGTACTGGATTGTTATATTTACGACGTGCGCCGCGAGGACTGCCAGCGACTGGCTGGACTGTGCCCACATCTCCACCTGCCACTGTAAGTGGTCCTCCGGGAAGAAGACAGCCACGTGTGCCTCCAGTGACCTGCGCCGCCCGCCAGCTCTCTCATCCGACGTACAAGTCCTCGATCTTCACGACAACCCACTACGAAATCTCCCTCAAGAAGTTTTCGCTAATATCGGCCTATTGAACTTACAACGGATAAACTTAAGAGCGACGAAATTGAGGTCTATTCATGCTGACGCATTTTTACAGTTGAGGATTTTAGTGGAAGTGGACTTGGCAGACAACGATCTCTCAAATCTGCCGAGGGATTTGTTCAGAGGCAACGAAAGACTGCGCTTAGTGATACTAAGCAACAATCCGCTAACGACACTCGTCGCAGACCAATTTCCACCATTACCGTATTTGCGGATGCTCCTGTTAGATGGTTGCAGATTACGTTCGATACACACGAACGCTTTGCGAAATTTAAAGTCTCTAGAGACGATAGATTTGCGTAGAAATCAGCTTACATTCCTCCGTTTAATTACGTTTTCTCTGCCAGCGTTGAAAACGATTTCCCTATCGGGAAATCCGTGGAGATGCGACTGCCGTTTACGTGAATTCAAGGATTGGTTTCTGGAAAGCACTTTGGGTAACGAAGACTTAGTCTGCGTAGAACCCTCGACTCAAGCAGGGAACAAGTGGAGAAGTTTGCCCAGTGAGAGCATGGCGTGTGCACCAGAGGTGCGATCAAGCACGCTAGTAGTTCGAGCTGAAGTCGGAGTAGCTACTTCATTCGGATGCTGGGTGCACGGAGTTCCCAAGCCTCGAGTAACATGGTTATTCGAAGGCGTCGATGTACACAATAGTACTATAGATTGTGAGACAGAAGAAATAGAAACAGATGTTGAAGATGATTCAGAAGATAGAGTTCCTGGTAGTGTCAGATGGGTGAATATAACTCTGTTGAATGTGACGTCAAGTGCTGCTGGAGAATGGACGTGTGTGGCCCAAAGTGTAGCGGGTGAGGCTAGGGCAATTATCAGCTTAGTTTTACCTAGATCCCAAACAGCGACCGCACGTACAGCTCCTGGGATCCCTCAGCTCTTAGGAGTAGTCTTCGGCGCACTAGGCGTCTTAGCATCCCTTGGCTTTATAGGTGCTGTAGCCTGTTGGCATATGAAAAAACGTACTGTACCACCTAGTAGAAGTTTCACAGACCAAGAGAAACGGTTGATAGATGCTTCAGTGGTTGTAAGCTGCGACCGCTCTATCGGTGATATGGCACTACCATGTGACTTTGAGCTGTCTGAAAGAGGCAGTGACGACCAACCGAGAGGATGCGGTTTTGATCCAGTCCATATAACTATAGAAGGGACTCCAGGAGCATTTCCTCCGCCACCCGCAGAGTTTGCCGTACCAGTCCCTTATGGGAATATCTTCATATCGGTCCAGGTGGCTGGGAGAGGTGAGCCCGGAAAATATCCAGATTTACTAAGCGGAGGCGCGACTTTACCACGTAGAACTAGGACGTGTTGTGGTACTCCAGCTTACGATAATATGGGTCCTAGAGTAACTGCAGCTGGTAGTTCAACATGGTCGCTGCCAGGAGCAAGCGGTGAAAATGCTGAAGTATCAGAGACCCCAGTCTTAACTTTACCACCTCCACCGCCTGAATTCGTCTCCCTTTAGCCTCGGCCCTTGGTACTAGATGCTTCGACCCTGAGGTGACCTGGTACCTATGTAACTTTTTGAGTCAATTAGACTATTCCCAAATTTTATTGTAACTATGATAATTTTCACGTAATTATTAGTTAAAAAGTGTAAATAGTGAGTGTGCGGGGCGATGTTTGACATCCTGTGAGATTTAAATACGTAAGGTTGTTATCAATATAAAAATTTAAAACATTATGGTTAAGCATTGGTTTAAGTGGACACTTGTTAAGTATGTTGGGATTGAAGTGAGAATGTTAGTCTACGTATTTTTAATTTCCTTAGATTATTCCTTTTGAATCTATTGCATATGTGTCTTCCCAACTTTTGTACATATTATTTAATCATATTATACAAACTTCCCAAACATAAGACTGACCCTTTTGTCTTGTTTTCGTCTCTCTATATAATTATAACGAATATGTATAAAGCTATACACTCTACTTAGTGTCAGACAGGATAGCTTAAACGTTTTATTTAAAAGCAAATACCTAATGTAAACGAAATAAAACCAATTACTTAACTACAAAACTGTAGTTTCATTGTTTATCGTTTGTTTCAAGAATACTCTTTAGCTTCGTAGGTTTAATTAAAACATTGTCTATAAACTTGTAGAAGAAATTAAATGTAACAGCATTAAAATCACCGAAATAAATATTTCATGGGATGGTACAGTTTTTGAGAATTACGCGGTTATTATTTAATCTAGAATTAAACATTTTAACGGGTTGTTACCGCGTTTAGGTCTTTGACTATTTATATGTGGACTGGTTACGCGTGTAATTCTACTAACAAACATTTCTGCCACTTTTTGCGGGGGGCGAGGTAACATGAAATCCGCAACTTTGGATTTTATTCCCGATAACTTTAGATTCTAATTTTGAATGTTAAAAATCATGAAAAGTAGTTTCGTGAGAACCCCAAACGTTCTAAGTTCGAAATATAGGCAGTCTCGTTTAGTGATAAGGTGTAAAATTGAATTTAAATGCACAAGATTAATTGTGCTTATACCGTGGCAGAGGGGAAATGCTACCGCAAGGCTAGTCCTTATAATAATTAGTCAAAGGTTTAGGTATATTTGAGTTCCCGATATTTCGGCAGTGTTACAACTGCCGTGATCACGGGATGACTATCACTGTCATGAATGTCATCCCATGATCATGGCAGTTGTTAACCTGTAGTTTATGGGATGGGATTTAGCATTGGGAACAATGGTGATTTAGTAAATTTCACAAATGAATTCAAAGTCAAAAGTCAAAAGCATTTATTGTACTACTATTGTTTCATTTGTAAGAACCTGATTAACAGGAAATCTTAGCGACATTTCACTTTAGCAGGTTTCAACATTTTAGTAATTTCGCGCCTGTCTGCATAGTGGTTTCTAGGAAAGATTTGCTTTGAACGACAATTTAATATCAGTCGCGTAAAACCAAAATTACCTTAAATTCTATACCAATACTCGAATCTAAATTTTAATGTTGCTATTTAATTTAAAATTATCTCTCCCTTTATTTAAACGGCAATAAAATGTTTCTGGAATCACAATAAGAATGATATTACATTTGCAGAATGGAAAACGTACCTAATACGAATTAAATAAACAATGGAATAAGCAACAGAGGAATTCCTTCTCGTTTTCAAATAAAAAAAACAACATTTAAAACCAAACAGTTTTCAAATCAGAAAAAGACAGGAATTGGTTTAATAATTGAGGCAATTAATAACGTTAAGGGCATATTACCGTTGGTGCGCTCCATACAAACAAAGTCTGGTTATTTTATCAATACTAACCAATTAAAGCCAATAAAATTTTTCAGAAACAATCTAGAAACTAATCTTTACGCTCGTATGTTGTCCGATTTTCGTTAAAATGTTTAGTTTTAAAGTTACAGTGCCTTAAAGATTTCCATACAAATCTTTAATTGCATATTTGAACGAAAACCGGACAACATACATATTTGTTTCTAGATTGTTTCTGAAAAATTTCATAGACTTTAATTGGTTAGTATTGAAAATATAACTAGACTTCGTTTGTATGCCTAGCGCATTAGCGCGTTCGTAATAAACTTCTCTTAATTTGGAAATCGTTTGGAAAAGGAAAATAGGTCAAACAGATAATGTAGAGAACGAATTGTTTTGGTAGGCCAGCAATGATCGGTTGCTTAGAATTCCGTTAAGTTACGAGTCATTATTTGGAAGAGATTTATAATGCAGAAGTTACATAATGCTGGGCATTTTGCTGTTTGTATTGTGTTGAATATTTCTTAGCAGCCGTTGAATAAATATGGACGTAATTTGTTAAAATAAATAAATAAAAAAACGTTTATTTTTTCACCACAAACATACAAGCAAGCATTTTTATTAATAATACAGCTTCGTACAATGATTATGTTTGTGGAGACTGGAGCCTGAAAAAGGTTTTAACTGTTGTAAAACCTGTTAAACAGACCAGCACGTCTAGTATGATTTCTCTACACGCGCGCGACGCGTCTTCGCTGCATAGAAAATAACCTGTTCCCGCGCTTTTCGGAGAGCGAAAGCCGCGCTTGCTGCGACTTGTAGTATGAGAAAAAGCCGAGTCGCGCGCAAGTAGAGAAATCATGCTAGACGTGCAGGCCCCCCAACTACAGGAGGTATTGCTACTTTATATTATAAGCTGGAGGTGCGATGTTTGTGTTTGTATAAGTGTGAGGGGGTATTTACTTTCGTATATGTGTGTGTGTCACTAGAATATATCAGTGGATTATGATACGACGATCAAGAGCTTTTCAGTTTCTTCATAGCTCAGAGTGAGTAGCCAGTTTGTCACTATCTTTTTACATTCTGATCTTGTATGTTTGTAAATATTTAAAATTTTGTTAGTTGGTTGTACAGACTTGTCCCTCGGTAACAGTGGAACCTTTGTGCAAAAGCTGTTCTAAAGTACTGAGTTTTACAGACTGTATAATAACGTATGTAAATGTATGAGTAACATGTTGTATGGGGAGTATAAAAAGCCGTGGTGGTCCAGTACCGAGTACCCGTGCTGCCGTGCAGGAGGCGATGGTTCGATCCCCGTCCAGGCCGATTTATGTAAGATTTTTGATACCACTGGCTTTTCGTTGAAGGAAAACATCGTGAAGATACCTGCATGCTTCAATTTCGAGGCATGTATTGTACCCACTGTCCATTACAATTAGCGACGGGCTCACTCCCCGTCACACTAGACAGAAGTTTCGGTACTATTAGTGAAACGGATGTTCTGAGTTTTCAAAATATCTCTGACTACCTCCTCGGGTAATATAGTCGTGAGCTATGCTATGCTAACTTGTTGTATGGGTCTAGGTTACTTCGAAATTCAGCACTTATCGGTCAAGTTTTATTCAACAAATAAAATCACTTTTACATAATGTTCAAATCAGCAACGTAGGCTACGCTTTGACTATTTATATGTGGACTGGTTACGCGTGTAATTCTACTAACAAAAATTTCTGCCACTTTTTGCGGGGGGCGAGGTAACATGAAATCCGCAACTTTGAATTTTAGTCCCCATAACTTTAGATTCTAATTTTGAATTTCAAAAATCATGAAAAGTTGTCTCGTGTGAACCCCAAACGTTCTAAGTTCGAAGTTAAGATTTCGCAATTATAGGCTGTCTCGTTTAGTGATAAGGTGTAAAATTAATTGTAAATGCACAAGATCAATTGTGCTTATACCGTGGCAGAGGGGAAATGCTACCGCAAGGCTAGTCCTTATAATAATTAGTCAAAGAGGCTACGTCGAATCAGAATAACATCATCTTTACATCACATCTTCAAACACACACACACACACACACACACACACACACACACACATACACACGTACACTTAGATTGTCTCTTCATCCATGGCGCGCTACATCGATGGTACGCTACAACGAACGTCTCAAACTCAAACTCAAAATGTTTTATTCAAAATAATATCACATGGATAGCTTTCTGACGTCATTTTTGACTCTACCACCACGTCGTAAGGTGTTCAGTTGTAGAGAAGATGCGGCCAGAAACTCTAAAAACTCTAAACGTCTTGATTGAATTCGATTGAATGGTTTCTACAAGATGAAATTGATATCATTAGCATCCATTTAAACTAACAGTCTACCAATCAAACTGAACAACTTTTACTATGGGAGCAAACAGATCAGAGCAACAACAAAAATCTGCTGTTGCATACATTTGAGTCGAGTAGTAAAAGTTGTTCAGTTTGATGGAAAGACTCATCGTTTAAAGGGATGCTTATGATATCAATTTCACTCTGTATATCGATTGTTCAACACAGTGAACGTCGTGCTATCGAAAGGCTCTACAAATAGATAGTTAGATAACTCATTTATTTCATCAGAACAATACAGGATAAACCGTGACAGACAAAGGCAGTATAACACTATGGAGTCCGTATAAGGAGGTCCGTGCAAAGCTGCAACAGCAACAAGGAGCTCCCACGACGGACCGGTCAATAACAAACACGATATTGTAGGTATAGGTGTTGGAATATGACACCGTGCGACCTGTATTGCGCCGATGAAAAAGGTTCTGACTCTGCATTTATGCTGAAGCAAAAGCTGCCGCGCTGTTAATTCTGCCAGAACAGTATGGTTTGAGCTTTGACTAATTATTATAAGGACTAGCCTTGCGGTAGCATTTCCTCTCTGCCACTGTATGAATACAATTGATCTTGTGCATTTAGATTCAATTTTACACCTTATCACTAAACGAGACAGCCTATAATTGCGAAATAATAACTTCGAACTTAGAACGTTTGGGGTTCACACGAGACTAATTTTCATGATTTTTAACATTCAAAATTAGAATCTAAAGTTATGGGGAATAAAATCCAAAGTTGCGGATTTCATGTTACCTCGCCCCCCGCAAAATGTGGCAGAAATGTTTGTTAGTAGAATTACACGCGTAACCAGTCCACATATAAATAGTCAAAGGGTTTGAGCGTGCATTCGAAATAAGGTATATAATGAGGTATATCTCTTTCTTTTCTTAGCTGTCGACGAAGCGATTGACGAAGCACTCATATTCCCTGTACTTGGGCTTAAAGCTAATGCTTATAGTCAAAGAATCATCATGAAATCGGTCGATAAGTAGACGTCTACTACTGAACATAGGCCACAATTACCGGTCCTGCGCTGCCATCATCCAACGAGTGCCCGCTACCTTCACCAGGCCTTCGGTCCACCTTGTGGTAGGGGGCTACCCGCAGCGGTTTCAGGTATGCCGTCGACACTCGAGAACTCGTCATCGGCCCCATCGACCATCCATCTGCACTGCGAGCAATAGGCCCGGCTTACTACCGGCCTATTATTACTTTTTGTTCTTGTTTTCCTTCTTTTCTTTGTTATTTAAAAGCATAATAAATCTTTCCATTATACCTATTGTAGTACTGTAGCCCGGGACTTTTTAATTACCAAAAAGATTACCGATTGCTGTTTAGAAATTGTTGTATGGTACGAAATTACTAATATAAGACCTAAGTCTTACAGAGCCCCTAGACAAAGTATCTTTCGATTAGAGTTAACGACAGTAGAAAACATACAAATTTATGGACTTGACGTATGCTGACGAAAGCAAACGTCAAAATGTTTCGAGGAGTCGCGCTGCATGTCTGACGGAGGGTGGACTCGTGCGTGTTGGCCTCTCTTAGCCTTGCACGTGGCTCCGCTATTTTGTGAAGCTCTTTTGTGTTTTAACCATAAAACAATCACTTGAGATTATAAACTACTTGACATTGGCAGAATTGCCGCGCTAGACGCAAGCAACCGGCCATTAATTAAGAAAAATAGAAATAGAAAATGTTTCGATCGCTAATGTCAAATCCATACATTCTGTCATTTTCTACTAGCGTCAACTCCAATAGAATGTCACTTTGTCTAGGGGGCTGATCACAACCTGCCATGCAATAAAAAGTAATGACGGATTTTTTTTATTTCGAGCTTAGGTTAGGTTAGGTTAAGAACATGACAGTATAGAAAAAAATGGTAACCTCGAAATTTAAAAAGTTCAGATTATCTTTTTGGTAACTAAAAAGTCCCGGGGCTACAGTACTATTATGTATTAGCAAAAGGAACGGCTTCATTGGAAACCCGTAAAAACGTACGATTTAAAATTTAACCCAGTTCCCAATATCATTGTTTTCATTCGATTCAGCATTTTTTTTAATAAAACCTTTTAAAAATTTGTATCTCTCAGTTTTGCTAAGTCAATTGAATCAAAACAGAACGATTGATTGCAGTGGAATCAAATTTATTAATTGTTTTGTTTTTAAATTCTTGCCTTAAATTCTATCGTTTTAAAAGCTATTTCCGTTTAACGTTTTTTTCTGTTACTGGACATCGAATTCATAAAAAAATTTTGTGTTTTTTTTTCTCATGTTATGAATGCTGTAATTATGGAAAGCAATAAAACATTGATTATTGAGTAAAATCCTACTAATATTATAAACGCGAAAGTTTGTAAGTATGGATGGATGTTTGTTACTCTTTCACGTAAAAACTACTGAATGGATTTTAATTAAATTTGGCACACAGATAGAATATGATCTGGATTAACACATAGGATACTTTTTTAAGCTCTACGTAGACGGAGTCGCGGCAACAGCTAGTATAAAAAAAAGTAATTGAAATCCGTTAGTCATCTGAGTAATGGCTCACTACATTTAGGTACTCGTAGGTGTAGATTATTAAAAAGTTTTTGACCACTGCTATACGGGCTGCTGCTGGGTGTAAGGAAAAGTATAATTTACCTTTAAGAGGAAAGGCGGGTTCCGTTTAGTCAACATAAACTTATTCCCCTATTTCCTCCCTGAATTTCCTCTACTAGAGTAAATATTTTTAACATACAATCTATATTACCTCTGCCATGTTTTGTTTTATACATAAATTAATTACTCGAAAATGACAAAAATTTGCTTCATTTTATTTACCGCTGGCTTCAAACATCCCGCAAGCAAATTTGATGAATATAAACAATAAAAGCAAAAACACAGACATATCCAGTCTTTTACATATTACCCTTGAAATAATTATGAAAATCATTTCAGTTTTAGAGGAGGAAAATGGACGTTTTGATTTGACCATTTTATGTAAAATCAGGTAAAATCAGTTCGAGCTGCAATTGTCACTTTCGCACTGGTAGCTCAGTCGCTCTGGAATAGCGCGACAGCAATAGATCTTGTAGAACGCCTTATTCGTCCTCTTAAGAGGATATAATTCGGAGCGCGCTCCATACAAACGTACTATGGTGATATTTTCAATACTAACCAATTAAGCGCTATGAAATTTTTCAGAATCAATCTAAAAACAAATTTCTATGCTTGTATAGAGTCAGATTTTTGTTAAAATGTATAGTTTTAAAGTTACAGTGCCTCAAAGATTTCCATACAAATCTTAAATTAATCCTAGCATTTAAACTGTATATTTTAACGAAAATCGGACTCCATACAAGCATAGATATTTGTTTCAAGATTATTTCAGCAAAATTTCATTGAATTTAATTGGTTAGTATTGAAAATATCACCATAGTACGTTTGTATGGAGCGCGCTCCGAATTATATCCCCTTAAACCACGTAAGTCGAATACAATCCATGGAACCAAGTTTGTTTAATCGGATGAATATTATATCGTCGGACGGTCGGTCGTCGGTCGTCGTTCGGATCGTTATTATATTTATTCGTATACATACCAATGTTTACGTATACAGGTGTTTTAAATGAATCAAAAGTATACTCGGGTAAGATCGGATAGGTTGTAAGATCAAATATTTTGAGAATGCGTCGGAATTTTGTATTTTTTTTTTTAAATCTATATTAAAGAGCTTGGCCCGAGGCCATGTCGGTCTGTGGGCTTCTCTTCTGGGTAGGTACACAGACCTCACATTATTAATTACAAAAACTAGTTAATAGAGAATGAAGAAATAGAAAAATAAATGACTACAAATTTAAAGATTTCTTATAAATGGAGTAAAGTGCCTTTGCTGCAGCCGACGTAGGTGCAGCCAAGGCACAATTACAACGCCCGATATTAAGGGACGGCAAGCCGTCAAACATCTGTCTCCTAAGGGGCTCGCCCCGCACACACTCCATCAGTACATGGAAGACGTCTTCAACTACACCACAGTCTTGTATTTCTAGCAATATTGCGTGAGACGCCATTTCGTGCTACCTCTGTTTCTATACCGCAACTGCCGTTACGATGTATTGGTAGAGTGTACAGGGCAGTCAAAAAAAGAACTGAGATTTTGGGATTTTCGTAAGATCGGATTATAGACCTAATTTTTCATGCTATAGAAGCGACATTAGACAATAGTCCGATCTTTGTCCGAGAGCATCTTTTTGCAAAAAAAAAATATTCCTTTACTTTAAACACGTGCCAGGCCGGAACCGTTGTAGTCATGAAAGGTAAAAAAATCGTAGATTATCTTCGTTTTATTGTAAACAATATACAATAAAGTTTGCCAGATAGCAGAAAAAAAAATTGTTTACAACCATCTTCCAACCCACCGAAAAACCGTCCGATTTTACTCGAGTTTTGAAGAATATCGAATGCATCTGGATCACAAAAAATGGTCTTCGTTATCCAGGTCATCCTAGGAGGAGGTAGCGGGATGCTGTGGATGCTTTCAAGGACAAATGACCAGCCAGAGCTTGCCCAGAACATACATGGTTGGAGATAATGTATGAACATATAAATGGAAATAAATAAATAATAACATATGAATCTACTTGTATTGGAATGATAATTTTATTTTATTAATTGTGTTATTCCCCCCCCCCCCCCCCCCCGGGGAATATAGTCATGAGCATATGCTTATGCTATTTATGCTATGCAAATTGAGTTTGTAAATAGAGCTTAATTGTTATTTTAAATTTAAACAGTCAATATTTAAGTGAAATGTAATTTTAATTTTAATTCTACTGTTACCATTGTGATAATTTCTTCTTTTCCATATTTGTATGCCCTTAAAGCAAAGCAATAAATATTTGAATTTGAACATTTGGGTCGAGTCGCAATTGACGATTTAGTAATTTATATTGAATGACGAAGTGTGAAAAAATGACAGTCTTCGCAAAATTCCTTTGTCTATTTGCTATGTCTACGTGCTACGATTTCAAAGAAATCTGCCAGAGTAACGTGAGAAAGAACAGATGCTACTTTTTATCTCGAAAACGAAACAAAATCTAGACGATTAAAGCTGCGTGCAAAAGCTATTTTGTGTATAAAACACTCTACCAGTCTACAAAACAAACATCACTGAAAATCCTGTCCAGATTAAGTTAAAAGTACCCAAACATTTTTTATCGCAAATAAAAAATAAAAGAACAAATTGAAGGAAATCCTCGGAACGGGCAGAGACGTAATGAGGAAGCCGAAGTAAACTTTTGTATGGTATAATTGAAATTGTTACTGTGGAACGAGAGGTAGTTCGTATAAATGGGCGGACTTAGGCAGTGTAAAATTTTTCGGGCGTGGACGCTATGAGAGACTTTGTTGAAGTTCGGAGCGCGCTCCATACAAATGAAGTCTGGTGATTTTTTCAATACTAACCAATTATGTCAATGACTTGTTTCTAGATTGTCTAGAAACCAATCTCTATGTTTGTATGAAGTCAGATTTTCGTTGAAATGCATAGTTTTAAATTTACAGTACCTCAAAGATTTCCATACAAATCTTAAATTAATCTTAGCACTAAAACTGTATATTTTAACGATAATCTGACTTCATACAAACATAGAGATTAGTTTCTAGATTGTTTGAGAAAAATTTCATTGACTTTAATTGGTGAGTATTGAAAATATCAACAGACTTCGTTTGTATGCAGCGTGCATTTACACATTCGGGATAAACTTCTCTTAACGGCCGTGATGGATGGATGATGGATGGTGCACACTGAAGTTTTTGTCTCCGCATTCAGGAGCGAGAGTACATATATGATAAATTGTAAGTAGGTATTTACCTAGTGATGCCTGATAAGTCTGAATGCTTTTCTATCAAGATTAACAGTCGCCGTAGTCGAAATCAACTCTGAATATAATCCCATCATATTTTTTTAGATCTCGATATCTGGTCAAACACGTTAAGGCACCGAGCTTCTGGTTTTCATAAAAATTATACAACATTACCAACATACAAGAATGTCACATTGTACCTATACTTCATTTCAAATAAGGAAGAAAAGATTTTTCGTTTCCTATATAGCTTTCCTATATAGCTTATATAGCTTTCTGGCCAATTTTGATTTGCAAATATAATTTATTTACCAGAAAGGTATTATATCCTACATGCCTTGGACGTTACTAAAGCTGAATTCTAAGAATAAGTGTCTAAAATTAGCTTTCAATATTATAATACAGGGTCCAACTTAATTAGCTGACAGTTTTTTAAGACGATGTTCAGACCATCAAACTGAACAACTTTCCCTATTGGACAAACAACGAAATCGCGAAAAAAAGTCAACTGTCCCATATATTTGGCTCGAGTAGGTTTGCACTTTTGTATGGGACAGCTGATTTCTTTTCGCGATTTCGATGTTGGTGCCATAGAGAAATTTGTTCAGTTCAACGGTCTGATCATCCCCTTAAAAACTGTCAACATATTAAGAAGGACCCTATATATATTAATTCAAAATAGCCTTAAAATTTCGTTGCTATTTGAAATGGAGTAAAGCACTGGAGTCTTGCAAATTGTTAATAGATCGTAGACACTTAAAATTACATTTAAACTGATTTCCGCAAACCTTCTTCATATGTAAATTGTAAACTAGCTTGTTTTATTCAACCAACAGGACAATTTGTCTCTTAAATTTACGATGAAGATATTACTCAGTGTGTCGCAGACCGTTTTAGCCGCAAGCATCGTGTCGTTTTACA
The DNA here is from genome assembly GCA_963924505.1 of Agonopterix alstromeriana. NCBI lineage: Eukaryota > Metazoa > Arthropoda > Insecta > Lepidoptera > Depressariidae > Agonopterix > Agonopterix alstromeriana. Next base: position 2,017,083 of record OZ004680.1, read on the forward strand.
CGACAAATGTGGAAATCTGGTTAGAGGATGTACGGAACAATTTAACAATACGATTCAAGTGTTTATGTCTACGTTGTTGTAGATTTACTTTGTATAAAGTTTCAATCAGTAAGTTTACGAATGAAAATAAACGATAATTAAACCTTCTGACAGGTCCTTACCACGTAGTTTGTGGGATTTTACCGCATTTTTTTAATATTTGAGGTCCCGATATTTCAACTGTGTTACAACTACCATGATCACGGAATATTTATACAAGGTGTTACAAATATACAGATAAACATTTAAGGGGGTGGTTTGACCATCGAACTGAACAACTTTCACTATAGGACCAATATCGAAATAGCGAAAAAAAAATTGGTTTTTCAATACTAAACTACAAATCTACTCGGGCTAAATTTATGAAACAGCTGATTTTTTTTGTTGCGATTTCGATGTTGGCCCTATACTAAAAGTTGTTCAGTTTGATAGTCTTAACAACCCCCTTAAAAGCTATAAATGTTTATTTTTACTTTTGTAACACGTTGTATATTGGATGACATAAAGTACTCAAACAATAAAAATCGCAGTGAGGTTTCTTCAATATTTTAAATTTTAGTTTAAAAATAAAAGCCCCGAAACGCTTATAAAAAAATAAGCCAATTTCAGGTAATCAGAAGACCACCATTGGGTGTGGGCATCCCACACAATGATTATCGAAAATCCCTACGACACGCTTGGAATGGTATTGGCTATAGGGTATATTACCGTTGACGCGCTCTATACAAACTAAGTCTGGATATATTTTCAATAATACCAATTAAAGTTAATGAAATGTTTTAGACACGATCTAGAAACAAATGTTATCTGTGTTTTACATTTATCAGATTATCGTTAAAATATTAATTTAAGAACCGTATGAAAAACTTTTATAACCAGATAGCATCGTTTGTATGGAGCGCGCCAACGCTAATATCCCCTTAAATACCCCACATCATATATTATCACCTCTAGCTAGACACGTAGTTTAATTCAGACAACGCGGAATTAAGTACCAAAAATCAATGACTGACATTACAAAATAGTTCCTTAAGAATCCTAAACAATTTGAATGCAATGTAATCTTGCTGGCACAACAAAACAGCGTAACAAACAATATCACAGTATTCGCTTTCCGCATCATCTCATGCCCATATGAAAATAACTTATTTTGTACGTATAGTGTATTCGAACAGGCACGCAGTTAGGGTTATTAGGGACTCATAATAAAAAGGGTACAATAACTGTTGACTATTTCGCAAACACTCATTCATCTTTTCCTTTTGGATAGGTCAGTAATTTTCCAAAGAAGTGATTAGGATCCGGTTTTAAAAACAAATGATTGAAATTTTGTTTGTTTGAAATTTTGAAATGCAGGGCAATGACCTAACCGTTAAGGAGAGTTCATGGGTGTTAGTTCATCACGAGTGGCCAATGCGGATAAGTAGAATTCACATACTCATCAGAATTGTTCTTCTATAGCGTATGCAGGTTTTCTCACGATGTTTTCCTTCACTGTTTGAGCGACGTCGGTATTACGTTCATAAGTGAGAAAAACTCATTGGTACATTTCATGTCGTCCATGCGCATTTGAACCCGGACGCTCATGATTGACTGTCCAAAAATCTTCACAACGCGATCTCGAAACCACTCGAAACCTGATATGACATCTGAATCTTTTTGTCTTAGACTACATTTAAAAAATTGTTTGAACCTAATAAAGGAAATTGATCATATTAGCACAGGTCAGGGCAGGACCGCGAGGACTGTCGCAATAAAAAGGAGAGCCTTGCCTAGCAGTTAGGTAGATATGGGCTGATTCGATTGATTGACATTAAAATCATTAACAATTTTCATCATCTTCTCTAAAGCCGATGCCATTATGTGCGTTATTTCACAATTATGATGATTTTTTTTCTTTGTGTTAATGGACCCAAGTCAAAAACCTTAATCCCTCCCTGTTTCCACATCCCGTATAAGGGCACTTCTGCTGATACGCACAGAGGAATATATATTGTTCGCCCTGGTTATGGACTGCTCATTTCAAGACAAGAGCTTCGATGTCGTAGTCGTCAGATGATGGGGCCAAGGACGTATCATTCCTAACTTCAAGGATATAGTTTGTTCCAGTTTTTGAGTTGTTTCTACGTATGAATAAAGTTGGGAAGATTGTTTGGTTGGTGGTTTGGTGATTGTAGTGGTTACAAATAAACATTTAAGGGAGTGGTTTAGACCATCAAACTGAGCAACTTTCACTAAAGGACCAAAATAGAAATCGCGAAAAAAAAACTGACGTTCCATACTAAACTACAAATCTACTCCAGCTAAATGTATGGCACAGTAGCTTTATTTTTTCGCGATTTTGAACTTGGTCCCATAGTTAAAATTGTTCATTTTTATGGTCTTAACAACCCGCTGAAAAGTTTTATGTGTTTATTTTTACTTTTGCAACACCTTGTATAGAAAAATTAACGAATTTTAATTCATTTTAGGATGATCAGCTACAAGTACTAACATTCTTCTATGTAAATACTGGCACATCAATCAATTCTGAAACCTTAATTCTGGTAAAAGTGAATCTTGGATCAGTTGCACACTTAAAAAGATCATCATCAGCCCAATAAACGTCCCAATGCAGGGCACAGGCCTACCCTCAAAGAGAGCGTATGGACTTTAGTCCACCACGCGTGCCCACAATGCGGATTGGTAAACTTCACATACAAATCAGAATTTCTTCTTCAGCATATACCGTGTGTGTACATACAATACATTTGAGTTGAGTCCGTAATGCAGTTTTGTGTGAAACAGTGTTTATGTGAAGATTTTTGTCGCGATTTCGAAGTTGGCCCCATAGTTAGAGTTGTTCAGTTCGATGATCTGAAGCAACCCCTTAAATATTTAATTATATTTTTGTAATATCTTGTATTTCTCTTCACCTTTTGAGAGTAGTCGGTGTAGGGAACGTGGCCTACCGGTGTTTTATTCAGCTCAGCTGGAGAGGTTTTGGTGGACTGTAGTTTTTCTGGTGGCAGGAGTGGTTCGATGTAAAGGAAAGTCTTGTTTGCAGCACTGGAGGTTTATTTTAGTGATTTTTACACAAGAGTTAGTTACACGCACAAGCACCGTACCAATATGGAAGATGGAAACGGAAATACAACTTTTTTAATTACTACATTATACTCGTATGTTGGTGTTGCCAACAGTCGGTATTACATAAGTTAGAAAAAGTCGTTGGTAGATGGCATGTCGTCCGAGCGGGTTTGAACCCAGACCGTCGGGATTGAGTGTTGACACTCATACATCTCCGCAATGCGCCACCAACACTCTCTATCTTATCATGCATGTGGGTGTCAGTTAATTTTAAAAGTCAATTAAAAATAATCCAGTCGCGGTTTCGGCTCATTACCACAACTGGATTTAATTATAATCGTAATTAAATAAACCCAATTGTTTCGCAAATATTAAAACGGAACATGGAGGCTATAAAGCTTTACAAAGCGGCACGTTAACCGAAATATAAATTGAGAAAACCAATTTGGTAGACGTTTCATTGTGATACAGCATTTTTTATTGAAAAAGTTTCCCTTTGATGATTTATATTTTGTGTGGATGTAGAAACAGAACCTAGGAGTTATTGCTGTAAAATTGGCAGCAAAATCTACCAGACTAGCTATAATACTGATATTTATTTTCATTTTATAATACACTGTAAAAAAAAAAATTTACACTGCCACAAAAGTTGTTCTTTTTGCATAAGGCCGGATTCAACCACAAGCGAGTAACGTTTTTTTTTATGTCTTGGATATTGTCACACAAATTATCTAGTCACATTTAAAGTACCAGAATCTAGCTTGGACTTTTATTATGATGACTATACAACGATATAGCATATAATTATATACAACGTGTTAATGAATTAACGCAAAACTAGAAAGTAGTTTGTTTAGAATCGAGAGCAGAATCGAATTATCATGGTTTCAACATAGTTAATCTTTTTCAAAATATTAAATAATTTGTTTGTAAAATTTTAAATTTGCTGAACTCGATCTCAACCCACCGCACGGGCACTCTCACCCTACTTACTACCAAAACAAGATTCTTAAAATGTATCCATGAGCACGTTAGGGCTTTCATTCATTGCTGAAATAATAAAAAATAATTTTTGCCTCAAAACTTAAAATGCGAATAACTTTAAATTTTAACTATAAAATTAATGAAATTATTGTTTCAATCTAATTATTTTGCTATAAATCAGTTGGGGTGTATGAGGTTTTGCGCTTATTCATTAACACGTTGTAGATACAAACATCCATGACTCGGGTAAAAATATTAATATTCTATATACAGCCATTTGTTCCTTACGGGATTGGAACCCGCGACACTCGGCACAGCAGGCAGGTTCACTACCGACTGTGCTAGGCTCAGCCTACTTTTAAAAAGCAATACAGGAATAAAATATCATAACCAGTGAATAAAAAATCAACATATCGTGTTCAGCATTCAAATGAGTTAAAGAAAACAATATTACGTGTGAAACAGTACCCAAATCACGAATGTACGCATTGCAGAACAACGACTCTACTGTTATTTAGTTAGTTACTTTCATGTTTTCTGAGTTGGGTTTTTGGTTTAGCGAATGCAATTTGAATATCTTATCTATTACTACTTCCCACATTCTTTAAGTACTAGAGTTTACCTGCGACTTCGTCCGCACAAATTATATAACAGATTTTAAGTCAGATCATAAGCTAATGCCACAATGATCATAAAGCCGTGATGGTCCAGTGGCGAGTAACCTTGCCTGCCTAGGAGGTGATGGTTCGATCCCCGTCCAGACCGACTCGTACCAATGAGTTTTTCTGAATTTATGTACGATTTGTAACACCACTGGCTTTTAGGTGAAGGAAAACATCGTGAGGATGCCTCAATTTCGAGGCATGTATTGTACAGTCCATTTTGACAGAGTTACGGTACTAGTGAAACGTGGATGTTCTGAGGTTTCAGGATATCTCTGACTGTCGAAAAAAGAGTGTTAAAGGGTCCCTTGTAAAGAGTCTATTAACAATGTATGACAACCGTAGTATAATATTACTAATAACCGAAAAAAAAAAATTTATCGATAGTAAAATAATAAAATAGTAATCGTTGAAGCGCAGCACTATTTTACGGATTGCCGGTAGTTCAAAGACTAAACGGCAGTAGATACGTCGTAAGGTCACCGCCATTGCACTACCTATCTTGTTAGTACTTAATTTAAAAGACGATTTTTCTCTAAGTTATCTTTATTACTAAAGCTAAGATGAATCTTAAGACCTATTTATTGCAAATAAAAACAATAAATAACAGATGGACAAAAATTTTAAATTATTGGTAGAAAAATAAAAATAAAGAATAATTTTATTTCAATAAAGTATTCACATTTGTCACCATGTAAGATAGTTTACCCATCTTACAATTTGTTTTTTTCGACAACGAAAGCTTCTTCGTCTCTTACTGAAATTTATGTACAAATGACCCTTCTGAAATAATAGTCTATATATATTACATACAACGTGTTAATGAATAAGCGCAAAACCTCATACACCTCAACTGATTTATATCAAAATAATTCGATTGAAACAATAATTTCATTATATTGATAGTTAAAATTTAAAGTTATTTGCATTTTAAGTTTTCAGGCAAAAATGATTTGTTATCATTTCAGCAATTAATGAAAGTGCTAACGTGCTCATGGATACATTTTAAGAATCCTGTTTTGGTAGTAAGTAGGGTGAGTGTGCCTGTGCGGTGGGTTGAGATCGAGTTCAGTAAATTTTAAAATTTTCAATCTAATTATTAAATATTTTGAAAAAAATTACCTAATGTGAAAACATGACAATTCGATTCGGCTCTCGATTCTAAACCAACTACTTTCTAGTTTTGCGTTAATTCATTAACACGTTGTATATATATAATAGTCTATAATTATAATACTTACAAAAAGCTACATTATAGACATTTTCAGATTTTTACTTCAGTATTTTAAAAGTTAGAGGGGTGGGAGGGGTGGGGGCGCTCTGTTTTGGACTTTCAGCGGATATACCTATCCAGAGATACAGTAAGCATTGTATCAACATTTCTTGTATGGATGTTTAGTTCCACGTTACAGGAGCTATCCAACGACACCTCACTCTATTTTTTCAGAAAAAAACTAATGTTTGCCAACCCCCTTTTCGTTGTATGCGGAGATCGAAATAAAATTGATTCTTCTTTCTATACGTTTGCGGCTGATTGCATTTCGGGAAGTCAAAAATTTGTTTAACCCATTTCCTATAGGTTTCTTAAGGAAAGTTGTTCAGTATTATAACTACAATCATCCCTTGCAAATGCAAATGTTTACCCTAACACCATGTTAATAAAACTAGTAACAAAATTTTTTATTTCGCTCCGAACATTTTGTAACATCCGAAATACTATGAACAAGTTCTTCTTGTTTTCTTTACAACAATCTTATTATTAAGTTCAAAAGTAACAACCGAATAATTATTTAGAAAAACAAAATACAAAAGGATTAGAACTTTTGTAGAAGAACAACAAAAGATACCATTTAAAAAAGTTTAGACAACATAAAACTTCCAACTTAAATCAATACTTATAAACAAGTTTGGTGACCAACTGACTGACTGACAACAACGCTGATGAAAGAAACATGGAATTTGGAATACATAGGTACTTTATAGAGTGTGTAGAAGTGTTTTTTTCGAAAATCTACCTCTAAATCGATGCAACAGGTATTGAGTTTCCAAAATCCACGCGAAACCTAGATCTTCATAAACCAAGAAACGGTATGAAACGAAAAATTCATATTTTTCCACCGCCCTACTTACGTCGAAGCTAGTTTACCGGGATGCTTGCGTAGGGTTGCCAGCCGCACGAGGTTTCTCGTACAAATACGAGATTTGGGGTATTTCGTACGAGGTATGAGAATGCTGTCAGCCTCGTACGAATACAAGGTCCAACTTAATATTCCACCACCACCATTCTGAACAACTTTCTATACAGAATCACCATCGCAATCTGGAAAAAAAAATTGCTGTCCCATATGGGTCGAGCAGGTTTGCGGGTTAGTATGGAACAGCGGATTTTTTTTCAGGATTTCAATGGTGATCCCGATCATCATATAAAGAAGGACCCCATATAGGTACAGGTTGTAACAAAACACCCTAGTATTACTTAAAGGGGTGCTTCAGACCATCAAACTGAACAACTTTCACTATGAAGCCACCATCGAGAAAAAATCTGCTGTTCCATACATTTTAGTCAAGTTGGTACTGGAGTTTTGTATGGGACAGCAGTTATTATTTTTTCTCGACGTTGGTTCTAAACCACCCCCTTAAGTATTACTAATACTTCATGCCAAATAAAGACGAAAAGATTTTCCGATTCCTGTATAGCTTTCTGGCCAATTCTGATTAGCAAATATAATTTATTTATCAGAAAGATGTACTATCCGACATATCTCTTTGACGTTACTAAAGCTGTTCTAAGAATAAGTGAGAGTAAAGTGTTTCAAATCTCTGTTTCTGTCATTACAAAGAGCCTTAAATTTTCGTTATAATTTTGAATGGAGTATTGGTAAGTATTACTGGAATTTATTGAAAATTTACAGCTCAGAAATATTTGAACACTTTGTATGCTACGATATATTTGATGGCGACTGTACGAGGTTTGATAGCGAGACGAGATTTTTCTTGCATATTTTCTACGTCTAGCAACCCTGCTTGCGATGCAGTATTTCATACAATATGCAAGGCGTTCGCAAGTCTAAACTCGTGGCTCGTGACTTGTGATGTCAGAGGAAACGAGACTCGAGTTTTGACATCCGAAATTGGAGGAAGCTTGTATTACGTCAATTTGAGTCGGTATTTGAGGTTCGGAGAGATTTAGAGCTGAATGTGTACCGATATATTGGGAAGCTTGAGATATGTCTGGTTTTCATTTGGAATATTAAGAGCGGGGCGATTTGTCTTCAAATAAGTAAGAAATTGCTCGATTTTTCTCATTTTACGTGACTTACCCATCTTACAAATATAAAAAAACATAACAATATGGAGAAATAAGCACGTTTTAGTAAACAACGTCACGGTATAAGAAAGAGCACTGTAACGTATGTACGAGTACGATTACAGTACGGATACTGCCTGCCACCCACCAATTTTGAACAATGCAAAGTTGTTTAGTATCATGGGTACAATCACCCTTTGAAGTAATACAATCGTCTACATTTGCACCCTGTATAGGTAAATAGTTGCACTACTTTAAGGGGTGCTTGTACTCATGATACTGAATAACTTTCCCTAAGAAACCTATAGGAAATTAGCAAAAAAATGTTTGGAATTTCCGCACTAAATGCAATCAGCTGATTGAATTTTTTGCGAATATCTCTTTTTTCCTTTGGGAAAGTTGTTCAGTGTCATGGGTACAAACACCCCTTAAAGTAATGCCACTGTTTCATTACTCTAACACCCTGTATACACCAATATTATAAAAAAGAAAATAAGTTTATTTGTCTGTATATTTGTAACTTTGTAATAAATTTTCTACACTACCGAAATAATTTAAAAAAACGTAATTTTTATGGCACCAACGATATCAATGTGTATAAGTCAATGTATAGAACGAACTTTTTAATTAAGAAAATAAATCAATGAGAAAACAAGAGGAAAAGGTAGGTTTAAACTAAACACATTCGTCAGGTACACACACTAGATGAACTGCCTAAACCGATGTAAGTTGTCAGTTCACCCCATTTTCCCTACTTCGGTTGATGAAGAGTCGTGTACGATTTACCCCTTAGGGGATATCGTACGTGCGTACATGGAACGCATTCGTCTTGCTTTACATGAGTATCTATAGGTATAGTTGCTTATAGATTTTATTCAGTTTCAAGTGCGTAAATGCGCGCTCCATACAAACGAAGTCTGGTGAAATTTTCAATACTAACCAACTAAAGTCAATGATTTTTTTAGAACAATCTAGAAACGAATCTCTATGTTTGTAAGAAGTCAGATTCTCGTTAAAATATACAGTTTTAGTGCTAGGAATAATTTAAGATTCGTATGGAAATCTTTAAGGCACTGTTACTTTAAAACTATATTAACGAAAATCTGACTTGTTATAAACATAGAGTTTAGTTTCTAGATTGTTTTTGAAAAATTTCATTGACTTTAATTAGTGTTTATGCCATAATCAATGCCTCTTTAGTTTAAGTTACTAGTATAAGTTAGCGCCTACCAAATGTAGCTTAGCAACGCGAACGTGCGAGATGCATCGCTTTTTGTAAGGAGGTTTATAACTTCCACTTCCACTCTTCTGTTCTCACAAGGTTCTCACAGTCAAGAACTTAATATATTCGCTCTTCAAGCTAATTTTGGATTTTCATTTAAATTAACAGGACTCCTCAAAACAATTGGTTAGTATTAAAAATATCACCAGACTTCGTTTGTATAGAGCGCTACAAATTATATTCCCTTAAGAAGGCTTAAGCACTGTTTCACAGAACACTGAGCCCCGGTCTAGACCTTAATAGTAACTACCTAAACAACAGATGGCCTGATTGTGAAATAGGTTTATTTAGGTTAAACCAACTTTACTGTCTTAGTTTCATAGAGCTTCGTCCATGAAGCAATCAGTTTGCTACTGAGTTTGTGTTATAATTATGAATAGATAACTCATATTGAAGCTTGGTATCTCTAATGAGAAGAGCAGAGGCTCAGGTGTGAACCAAAACGTACACAGAAAAAAAATCAGTTTTTGAGTAGTTGTCAAGAATGTTGTACAGGGTGTTTGGCAGACGGACATACTAAAATAGCGGGTCTGTGGGGCCGTCTGCTACGTGTTTAGGCCCAAAAACAAGACCCGGACAACATGGATTAATTTAAATGATTTTTTAACTTTATTCGAAATTCGTCGTTGCTCAATCTTCAGACGTCCAATAATATCATTTTAAAATACCAAAACTGGCAACATTAAATTTTAATTTTAATCTAGGACGAGTTTGGCTTGGCGCCATTGCTCTTGCTGTGTTTCGTCGTATTTGAAATTCGTAAAAAAATGTTTTAATGATATTTGTGACATAATTTCGTGCGGATTGTGTACCAAACAGTTGCGTAAAGCGACCGACGTAACAGGAATCTCAGGAGGGGGTAGTCAGAGATATTCTGAAACCACAGAATATCCACGTTTCACGAGCACCCAAACTCTGTCCAGTGTGACGGGGAGTGAGACCGTCGCTACTTGTAGCGGACAGTAGGTACAATACATGCCTCGAAATTGAAGCATGCTGATTTCCTCACGATGTTTTCCTTCACCGAAAAGCCAGTGGTGTTTCAAATCGTACGTAAATTCCGAAAAACTCATTGGTACGAGTCGGCCTGGATCGGGATCGAACCATCACCTCCTGCACGGCAATTGGACCACCACGGATTCAAGCAAAACATTTCCCTCTATAACTGTTTCAATTAATGGCTCGGAGTGTTGGGCAGTTAAAGCGACGGATGAAAAACGACTGCATGCAGCAGAGATGCGAATGTTGAGATGGATGTGTATAGAATATAGTACTAGAATTGACAAGATTAGGAATGAGTATATTAGAGGAAGTTTGAAAGTGGCTCCTGTGAATGAAAAGCTGCGCGGTAATCGTTAATCGTGGTATGGACATGTGATGAGAAGAGATGAGTGGCATATTACAAGACGAATGTTAAATATGAATATGCATGGCTGCATGAAGAGAGGACGACCAAAGAAAAGATGGATGGATTGTGCGAAAGATGACATGTGTAAAAAAGATGTGTGCGCTGAAATGACGGCTAAAAGAGATGAATGGAGGAAGACGACATTACTGCGCCGACCCCAAATAATGGGATAAGGGCAGGAAGAAGAACTGTTTCAATTAATATGGAAGAGATGGCAGCACAGTTTCGCCTCAAGGCAAAAGGCTTGTCTGGATTCCACGCGTTCATTTTGCGAACCAAAGTGCAAAACGAGGCGTCGTCCGCAAAATCCTGCAATGCGTGTTTCCGCCGCGTAATAATAAATGAAAAATTGCGTTATAAAACATTTGTTTATTTGTATAGTTATTTTATTCATGTTTACGTTAAATATGGATACTGAGTGTTTTTGGTAGAATTTCTGTTATTAAAATATACGAATTTACCGTTGGAATTGAATATGATTCTTTTACACGGTCAGCATAAGAGAAATCTAGCCCCCTTGCGTTTATAAAGACTTAGAGAAAAAGTCAGGATTCTTTGGCGGTACCTATACAGAGTCCTTCTTAATATGCTGACACTTTTTTATAAGGGGATGATCAGACCATCAAACTGAACAACTTTCTCTATGGAGGCTACCTCAGGAAACGCGAAAAAAAATCTGCTGCCCCATAAATTTGGGTCGGGTAGGAATAGCAGGTAGGCTACATAGTAAAAGTTGTTCAGTTTGATGGTCTGAGTTCACCGTTTCAGTATTTGCTAGGCTGTCACTACCACCCTTTATGTGAATTACAATAGTTAAAAGGCGTCGCCTTATATGCTCGTACTCTGATCAAAACACATGAGTACAGAAGGACAAGAAAATGCCTGAAACCGCAAAATGCATTTATGAAGAGACTTATGGATGTTGAAGAGGCGATAGATGTGTGTAAGAATCGTAGCATGTAGCGATCTTTTATCTCTGCCTACCCCAGTGGGACATAGCGTGAGCATAATGAATCCTATGTATACACTTGAATACACAAAGAAATACCTTTAGGTATACTCGTCGATAAAGCGGTCTTATCACTATATTAGAATAAAGGGATTGGAAAACGCAAAACGTCTGTTTCTTTTGAGCAAGGCAAGGCCAACTAAAATTTAAAAAAGTTTCTGTAAAAGTATACATTTCTTGTTCGTTCTTGAACCGCTAATAATATTATTTTTTCTCTTCGACTATTTATATGTGGACTGGTTACGCGTGTAATTCTACTAACAAACATTTCTGCCACTTTTTGCGGGGGGCGAGGTAACATGAAATCCGCAACTTTGGATTTTAATAATGTAAAAAATCATAAAAAGTAGTCTCGTGTGAACCCCAAACGTTCTAAGTTCGAAGTTATTATTTCGCGATTAAAGGCTGTCTCGTTTAGTGATAAGGTGTAAAATTGAATGTAAATGCACATGATCAATTGTGCTTATACCATGGCAGAGGGGAAATGCTACCGCAAGGCTAGTCCTTATAATAATTAGTCAACGTTTTTTCTAGATCGTACCTACCAAAGAGACTGTACCATGAAAGTTATCTGCTCGGATCATATACAAAAAAATAAAGTGAATTTATTTTACGAAAGAGTTTATAGACTTTTTAGTAGCCATTTGCAATTTTTTCTAAATTCAAATTTCGATCTTTCTATGTCAATGTCAAAGATTTTTCATTTCATTCAAAGTGAAAAAACAAATTATTCTTATCTTTCATATTATATTGTGTATTGAAAAAGTGGTATTAATTAATAGGTGGTTATCAATTAATTACGGACGACTTATGATGTGTTCAATGGTAGCTGTGGGTTATTTCTTGGTTTTTAATTTCTTCTTCTGTGTTAAATGTATTTAAAGGTTGTTATTTCTGCTTTCTATTGTTCTCACATTTTATGATGGAACTGATGCTTATCCAGGTTTTAATTACACTCTTAGCAGCAAACAGGTTAAAGGCCCGTTTTAACAACCACGGCGCTTTTAAGCTAAGACTCGGTGCAAACGAGCCGCCGGCCACAGCTTCCGGGATACAGTTCTCACGCTTTCACACATTTTTTAGGGCGAGTCCCTCCCTACACATGTGGTCTTTGGCCGTCAGTTGTTCCATACAAACCTACTCGACCTAAATCAGTTGTTCCATGCAAACCTACTCGACCTAAATGTATGGGACCACAGATTATTTTTTCCCGATTTCGATATTGGTCCCACAGAGAAAGTTGTTCAGTTTGATGGTCTGATCATCCTCTTAAAATAGTTTCACCTAATTTTGTTAGACCTTTTAAAGATTATTCATCTTTCTACAGTTGATTTGAATGTGTGTGTTTCAAAAACCGCACTCCTAATTGTGTCTCTAAAAAAAGTTCTGTTTTCGATGAAGGGAATTTCGTAAAACAGTTATGAACTTGGTTTGTCCAAGGGGTGAATCTTGTAATATTTTTTTCTTGTTTGAATCTTTTTTGTCACAGTTTTATCTCATTGAACAGTGCTTTCGGCAAACCGTGCTTTCGGCAAACCGTGCTTTCGGCGAAGGGTATTTCGGAGAACCGCTCATAGTTCTTAGAAAAGTGTGCATTACAATTCAGTAGAAAGTTCCTCTCGATTACTAGAATTAGAGTCAAGTGTGAGACAATCCTATAGAATTTAAACGTCGTCCATCACAAACGATGGTAGTGATAAGCATAGAAGCGCGAAATTTACTTTAAGAACTTTAATCTGTGCCGTCTGAGACGAACTTAAGGCTATATTACTGTTGGCGCGCTCCATACAAACGAAGTCTGGTTATATTTTCAATACTAACCAATTAAAGTAAGTGAAATTTTTCAGAAACAATCTAGGAAATAATCTCTATGCTTGTATGTCATTGTTGTCAGATTTTCGTAAAAATGCATAGTTTTAAAGTTACAGTGCCTCAAAGATTTTCATACAAATCTTAAATTAATCCTAGCATTGAAACTGTATATTTTAACGAAAATCGGACAAGATACAAACATAGAGATTTGTTTTAGATTGTTTCTGCAAAATTTCATTGAATTTAATTGGTTAGTATTGAAAATTTCACCAGACTACGTTTGTATTCAGCGCACACTTACTTAAGCTTCTCTTAAGGCTATTTTGCTTAAATGTATCATGGAACTAAAGATTTATAGAAATTATTGACTGAAACTTTAGGAAAAATACCAACTTATTCCCCCAAATTATATTTCGACCAACCGAGTGGTAAAATCGTTGTCAGTTGATAAAACTAGCTTATGACGTTTACCTATTTGTGTTGAATTTGCTGTCGGTACATTCCATAACATATTTATTTGACTTTGTCAAGGATACTGATATCAACAACACGCATGAATCTGCGAAAAACACGGAAGTGAATTTAAAGACAAGACAAGGGAACGTTAACTTGTAATTTTATTTGGTGTTCATGTTACAGAGTTTATTGGTTACTTTCTTCTTCTTTTTATTTAAAGGGGAAACAAAAATAAAATAGGTAAGATAAGATTGTATTTGCCCATACTTACTTATGGTGCAGAGGCATGGACGCTGACTAGGCAAAACATGCACCAAATAAAAGTCGCACAAAGAGCCATGGAGCGTACCATGCTGGGCATATCGCTTTTGGACCGCGTACCCAACGTAGAAATCCGTCGAAGAATTAACGTCGACGACGTTGGAGACCGGATTACAAAGTTGAAGTGGAGATGGGCAGGACATTTGGCTAGAAGACGGCCGGTGGACGAAGGCAATATCGGAATAGTGGCCAAGAGAAGGAAGGAGGTCCGTGGGTAGACCACCGATGTGATGGTCAGATGACATTGTAAGGGTTGCGGGTCGTACATGGATCAGATTGGCACAGGACCGTGAGGAGTTGCCCAGCAGTGGGTTGATGTGGGCTGATTTGATTGAAGATTGTATAAATTTAAAACAGTATTTAAAAGCGACAGCACAACAAAACCAGACGTAGAAGATTTCTAAAGTGAGACAATTGGCTTCAAATTAACTAGGAATTTATTTGTATTGGCCTGGCGAAAAAGACACATCTAAATCTATGTATCTGTATTTTACAAAGAACTCTTTTTATTTCATTTGATCAATCTAATGGACATAAATACTAAATACTCCAAGTTTCATACAAAATCTTAGCAAATTTTTGTCCGATTCTGACACATAACCCACCATAATCAAGTATGCATGCTGTTGAGTGGCACGAATATGTTGTTTTTGATTCATAAACATAGTCGTATTTGACATGTTTACTGTCAGCTACAAAGAGATTATACCTAATAGAGTGAGCCATACAAATTGTAAAGTGTCCACTTTTTTACGTTTAGGTTTGAGTGTGTGGTGTCAAGTAGTATGGACAAAAGGCACCAAGTGACATATGGCCTTATGTTTACGGTCACTTTTCACACACACTAGCTCAAAAAAAAGTGGACAGCCGCATAAACAAATATCTATAGTTCCATCTCCTTCTACTATTAAAGGTACGTCATAAGACAAAAGAGACTTACTACAATCGTAAATTTATGCGGACTCTATGGAGATCCTTCCTCTGAGGTCAGCTAGTACAAAAAGAGCTCTTATGTGCTCTTTTGGTTCTGCCATTTTTCGAACGTTGATTGTGAATCTAGTTCAGTTATACAGGGTGTAACAAAACACCCTAGTAATACTTAAAGGGGTGCTTCAGACAATCAAACTGAACAACTTTCACTATGGAACCAACGTCGAGAAAAAATAAAAAAAATCCACTATTTCATACAAAACTGCAGTACCGTTTCAACTTAAATGTGTGAGACAGCGGATTTTTTTAAAATTTTCTTGACTTTGGCTCCATAGTGAAAATTGTTCAGTTTGATGGTCTGAATATAAGATATCAATGGTATATATCTAACTGTTTTTTGACAATAAGTTTATTCAATTTGACTACTAACAAGTAAATAATGGTATGTAATGTATACCTGTAGATGTGTGTATTCGTAAAGTGGTAGGCGACTGATACACTTTCGATTCTCTTTCATCGATTCTCTGTACAAACGTTTTGTATTCATATGTTAACGCCTGCCCGTATAATGTAGCATAGCATATGCTCACGACTATATTCCCCGAGGGGGATAGTCAGAGATATTCTGAAACCACAGAACATCCACGTTTCACTAGTACCGAAAATCTGTCCAGTGTGACGGGGAGTGAGCCCGTCGCCACTTGTAATGGACAGTGGGTACAATACATGCCTCGAAATTGAATCATGCAGGTTTCCTCACGATGTTTTCCTTCACCGAAAAACCAGTGGTGTTGCAAATCGTACATAAATTCCGAAAAACTCTTTGGTACGAGTCGGCTTGGATGGGGATCGAACCATCGCCTCCTGCACGCCAGGCAAGGTTACTCGCCACTGGACCACTTCGGCTTTTTGTATAATATAATGTATATCGTCGGAAATTCAGCATAACCTCATATAATAAAGTGGCAGGTACAATTGTTTTGCTCACCTTTTCTTTCACCCAGGCTCGCGTGACATCGCTATCTCACGCAAAAAGTCAAGTCTTTACGCCCCATTTTATGGCGCCTTAAATTTATTATTTTATTTTTCTCGGAAGATATCTTGCGTGCTTAGTACTTTTGTATTGGTAAATGTTTGTTTCGTTCCAGTTTTTTGGTAGAATGATTTTGTTCTATCGAGCCGATAGCATGCTATTTCAATATTTTTCCAGACCAGTATTTTTGTTTGTGGCGATGGGTTCACACCCAAGGCCGTCTTAAACTAGGGGCCCTTGGGCACACATGAATTTGGGGCCCTTTTGGAAAGTAAAAAAAGGCTAATTATAATAACAATTTTTTACTAAGTAATACCATTCATCAACATCATATGATAATATTACTGATTTGTGAAAAAAGTGTAATGTGCCCGACAAAAATGTTTTGAGAATAAATGTGTGACAGAAATTATCAGTCCTTCGGGGCCCCCTGAGAATGGGGGCCCTGGGCACGGGCCCCGTGTGCCCTTATGGTGAAGACGGTATTGTTCACACCCCGTCACACTGGCAAGAGTTTCGATACTTGTGAAACGTGGATGTTCTGTGGTTTCAGAATATCTCTGAATACCCCCTTCGGGGAACATAGTTGTGAGCATATGCATGCATGCATGTGTGCATGCAGTATTTTGTCAAATGGATAGCATCACGTCCATAAGTTCACGTGACACCTTCGTATATTTTCGTTAAAATTTTTTACTGACAATAAAGTGGGCAGAACGGTCTTTGGGAAAATGAAAAAAATTTAAGAAGTAGTTTTTAATTTATTTCTTAGCAATTGGTCTTGAAACATAAAAATATGTTAACAAAAAAAAAAAACAAAAAAAAATTATATGTATATTTTAAGAAAAATTTGTAACCGTAAAAATAAGTTAATATACCAATAATTTGTGTCAACCGAGTTTGTATTTTGTATTCTGTGTACTAGTAATATCTATATTCTGTAAATCTGGGCCGCCACAAATCGGGCCTTTGCTGCCTTGTGCGGGGTCCGCCAGGAAACTTTTAAATTGTAACATTTTATGGTAATAAACGATTTAATTATTATTATTATGTTAAAACCTAGTCTTGCATACAATTGCAACCTGAAATAGTTGGTAGTCGTAGATAAAACGTAGTAAGTCGTCGTCGTCGTGTTTCTGGAAAAAAACGGGTATTCAATCTTTTAAGAGGGCACCAAGCTTCTAGTGCTGCCCTCAATGTTATTTTTTTACTTGTAAACAATTTAACATAATTTTCAAAAAACAGGAATGTCACATTGTATTCATTGTTGGTTTTCGATATATCGAAATATTAAGATCTGGTATGTTTTATATTTGTATAGGTAGTTGTTATCGTTAAAACCTTCAAAAGTGGTCACCGATTTTCGGTACTACTAGTGAAACGTGGATGTTCTGAGGTTGCAGAATATCTCTGACTACCCCCTCTGGGAATATAGTCGTGAGCATTCGCTTATGCTTTACAAAAACTTTAAAAACATCCGTAATGACTCGATAAATTGAAAATCAGCAAAGATTACAATGTCACATTCTTGTTTTTTTAGAAACGTATAATTATTAAACATAAAACATATTATTGAGGGCATCACGGAAGGCTCGGTGCCCTCTTAATGGGCTATAGTATAAGCTTATGCCTTCAAATGTAATTCAGGTGCATATTTAAATATGCATGTAACAACGTCATTCCCCAGTTGACACGTTGACAGCGCATGGTGGTTGATCTGAAATTAATTAAAACATGATTTTAAACGTGTTTTCAATCTCAACACTTTACTGGTGGAATATTTAATGGCTCACGACTCATTCCCCGTTACTAGTACCTGTAAACTGTATTCTGTAAACCAGGATCAAAAGCGGCGACCATTCACAACATTAAATAATGAAATCAAGCGAGCCCGGGAGACTATTTCTAATCTGTCTTGGTACCCATCTTCATGGCAAAGAATTTAATTTAAAAAAAATAGAGAATCAAGTGAAACGAGTATTCGATTTCCATTGCAATCTGGTGTCAAATGTATGAAATAACATACATACATACATAAACTCACGTCTTTTTCCCATAGGGGCAGGCAGAAAATATAGATCTCCACTTTGGGCGGTTCTGACACACCCCTCTTGCTTCCTCTAAGTCCTACATCTTGTCATACATTCCCTTCGATTTCGGCTACTTTTAACCAGGCATTTTTTAATGACGTCCCTGACCTACATCCTGAGGTACATCCTCCTAGGCCTGCCTCTACCAATGTTTCCTTCCACACACGACGTATGTATCTGTTTCGTAAGTCGACTTTCATTCATCCTTTCAATATGTTCAAACCATCGAAGCATTCCCTTCTCTACTTTAACCACTACATCTTCATTCAAACCACAACGTTCCCCCTAATTACAGTATTCCTCATTCTATCCCTTATAGTCACACCACACATCTTGCGTAAAGCTCTCATTTCCACTGCATTTATTCTGCTTTCATTCTTCTGCTGCCACACCCAACTTTCACTCCCATACATCAAAGTCGAAACAAACACACTATTGTGAAAATTGTATGAAATAAAATTTAACGAATGTAATCTATAATTGTGAGGAAACCTGCAAACGCTTAAGAAGAAATTTATATGCATATGTGAAGTCTACCAATCCGCATTAGGCTCGCGTCGTTGAGTAACGTGGGACGTTGGTATACAGGGTGTAAGTGACAGCCTAGCAAATACTGAAACGGTGAACACAGACCATCAAACTGAACAACGTTCACTATGGAGCCTAACTCAGGAAACGCGAAAAAAAAACAGCTGTCCCGTGCGAAACTGCTGTACCTACCCGACTCAAATATATGGGATAGCTGATTTTCGCATTTCCTGACTAGTAGGCTCCATAATTAAAGTTGTTTAGTTTGATGGTCTGAGTTCACCGTTTCAGTATTTGCTAGGCTGTCACTTACACCCTGTATAGGCTTATGATGATTATGATAAATATACAATTTATCCTCAGGCTATACAGGGCCTTTCTTAAAATCCTGACGGTTTTTTAAGGTGAAAAGACCATCAAACTGAACAACTTTCTTTGCGGGACTAACACCGAAAACATAAATCCTACTCGACTCAAACATATTTAACATTTTCTTAGATGATTTTTTCGACTTTGTTTAAGATATAGCATAGCATAGCATATGCTCACGACTATATTCCCCGAGGGGGTAGTCAGATATATTCTGAAACCTAAGAATATATTCTGAGGTTTCTGTCCAGTGTGATGGGGAGTGAGCATGTCGCCACTAATGGACAGTGGGTACATACATGCCTCGAAATTGAAGCATGCAGGTTTCCTCACGATGTTTTCCTTCCAGTGCCAGTGTCTAAGAGATACTTATTTCAATTATAGTCGATTTTAATCACCGCTGTTACAATATAAGTTTTTCAACTTCTGGGCCCCAGAAACTCATCGTTTCAAAGCTCACTGGTGAAAACGTGAAACTCCCGGTAATATCTTCATCAAGGGTGCGGAAAACAGAGACAATTTCAATGCTATGATTGAAAATGTGTTGAGGCTAGTGTTGTCTACGCATGTTTTATCCCATTCCTTACCTTCGTTGTCTCTTGTACAATATCACCCTTTTTTTTAATTGTATTTAAAGGACTCTTGCTTTTGCGTTATTTCCGCCAGTGTCAATAGTAGAAGTATCTGTCTATCCCTATCACAGGGATTGTTTTTAGTCAAGAACAAGAAGAGATTGAGGATTGCGGAGACAAAAACGCGACGCTCGAAAACCACGCGAGACAAGTGCTCGGGTCAGAACCTGCAACGTGACTCCTCAAATCCTTTTGTTATTATTTATTAGTTTGGAAGCTTGATAGCTTCACAAATTCTAGGAAAATATAATTCTAACCTCTTTATCGCAATTCTCGGAAACAGTTTTCATATGTTCCAATTTCTTCTTACTGGTTAAGACGAGCGGAGACACGGCAGCCATGAAGCCCATCTTTGAATACTTATGATTTTTCACGATGCCAATCTGCGGAATTTTAAATTGGTATTTATTTTCTCCCATCCATTTATACTTATAAAACAGTTATGTTACGGAATTGTTAGCAAACAGATTAATAGTACGATTGGATTGGATTGGATTAGTGTGATTGGATGAGGAAGGCCGAGGACAGAGTTTGTGGCGCGCCTTGGGAGAGGCCTATGTTCAGCAGTGGACGATGATGGGCTGATGATGATGATGATGATTAATAGTGGCAGTAAACATACTTCTTCTTGTTATTATTATATATCCAAAGATTTTTAGTCTCGACTCGAGGTCGGTTGTTTTGAACGAGGTACGGGCTTTAAGCCAAGTATCCTGCCTCTGGTATTTGATGATTAAAGTAAATGGGGGTCGTGTGTGTCTCTTTGTGTGTTGTGGGTCGTGATTGTGTGTTATGTGTTGCGTGTGGAACTGTGGGGTGAGTTATGTGTGATTGTTTGTAGATTAAGATCTCGATTATTTTGAAGTGTAAGAGAAGTGGGATTTAGGAAGCGGCGAACTATAGAGCAAGTGTCAATAACTATTGACTTTTATAGAGTGTCTTTTTTAATTATTATTATTATTATTTAAGATACACTAGGAGCTTAGAGCTTCTATTGTAAATAAATCAAATTAGCCGTAACGCTATAAAGTAATATTCCTCTCTTCATCAATTACAATTGTATTTAACATTTTCCTCGATATCATTTTTCACAATTGATTCTCAATTATTACAACCTTAACCTTTATACAATCTCAATTAGTCACCTTTTCCAATAAACACTGGAGAATGCAGGCAGCTTTCTCGGGATAAGGCGGGTCATTACGCAGATGCTCCAGGTCTGATTCCGTGGCATTGACGTGATTCATGCAGCCCCGTGCTGTTTCAACTAGGGTACGATGAACCACCTCTGTGAATGGGTTTTCTGAAAAACGAAAAAGATTGCAATATGCAAAATACTCTTTATTTGCACACCGAAAACATACAAAATAACAATAGTTAATACCAAAGAGATTATACCTAATAGAGTGAGCCATACCAATTGTAAAGTGTCCAATCAGTCACCTTTTATTTGACGTTTAGGTTTGAGTGTGTGGTGTCAAGTAATATGGACAAAAGGCACCAAGTGACATAATATGGCCTTATGTTTACGGTCACTTTTCACAATCACTAGCTCAAAAAAAAGTGGACAGCCGCATAAACAAACATCTATAGTTCCATCTCCTTCTACTATTAAAGGTACGTCATAAGACAAAAGAGACTAACTACAATCGTAAATTTATGCGGACTCTATGGAAATCCTTCCTCTGAGGTTAATACACTGTAATTTTCTTAGAAAAGATTGAGATGTTCATAAATTTCAGAATATCCATTTAGGCCAGTCTTTTCATGACATTTTGTATGGAGGGGTGGAAATTAATTATGTGTGGGACTTTTAATCCGTAATCAGCACCAACAAGTGACGAAAGCTCAATTTGAAACAAAAATTTTTAAAATCTTAATTAGCCTTAAAAAAAACCTTGAAATTTATTTTACATAATAATAATAATAATAAATTTATTTATTTCTCTCCACATACAATAATAAACAATAAGTGATTTAGGTACCTCTGAACTAATATTATTTACATTATTACAGTAGTGTGGAGACTGGTGCCTGGACTAAGTTCACCTGTCGGTGAGCTTGAATAAGGTGTCACAGGACACCAGAAATTGCGTGGCTGGAGCGGCTCGTAATTCGATAATAATAATATAATACTAAAGCGCTCAGGCATCTGCATGCTTCAATTTCGAGGCATGTATTGTACCCACTTTCCATTCTAAGTGGCGACGGGCTCACTCCACGTCACACTGGACAGAGTTTCTGTACTAATTACTACTAGAGAAACCTGGATGTTCTGAGTTTTCAGAATATCGTTAACTACCCCCTCGAGGAATATATTCGTGAGCATATGATATGCTAATACGCTCATTTGAATTAGATTTAACAATGTAATTGACTTCGAGATACATTCTAAACTTCAAATTTGCTGCCGTTACCGACGGAATTTTTCTTGAATGTTGGTCTATTTCTAAGAGATTTTGTTTCCTTCTAAAATAATATACCGAAAATAGTTTAACTTATGAATTAGTTCTAGCTCAGACCGTAATTTGACTGGCCTAATATTTCACTATCATTGCCCGAATGCTGACAGTGAGACAGGTTATCCTTTAATTCTCTTATTGTTCGGATACTGAAGAATCATTTGTTCAAACACTAGTCATTTTTTTCCAGTTTTCTGCGACTACGATTTGCAAAGTGATGTGAAAACACAGTAAAAAAAGTCCTCCAAAGTCAAAGTAATGTTACCTAGAATTTTATTTTAATTTCCAGGTTTTATTTGGATTAACTAAAGTGTAACGTTATACGAAAACGGAATATTTACCAAAAGGTAATTTCTACTCGTAAATCTGAACTAATTACGTAATACCAACACTGAAATCTGAAAAATTATGCGCTTAACTTTGTTTAATAATTTTTTCTGTGATTTTATATATTATTGACCCACTTGCCTTTACTCTATTTCAAATAGCAACGAAACTTTAAGGCTATTTTGAATTACAGAGACTGAGATTTGAAACACTTCCTCTCACTTATTCTTAGAACTTTAGTAACGTCCAAGATAATATAGTCCAAATCCAAGATAGTAGAAAAGTATATCTTTCTGATAAATAAATGATATTTGCTGATCAGAATTGGCCAGAAAGCTATTTAGGAATCGGAAAATCTTTTGTCCTTATTTGAAATGAAGTATAGTTTCCAGCTTAGAACAGACCAGAATCGTTCGAGATGACTAAGAGATTAAGAGGATATAATTCGGAGCGCGCTCCATACAAACGTACTATGGTGATTTTTCAATACTAACCAATTAAACTAAATTAAATTTTTCAGAATCAATCTAAAAACAAATTTCTATGCTTGTATAGAGTCAGATTTTCGTTAAAATGTATAGTTTTAAAGTTACAGTGACTCAAAGATTTCCATACAAATCTTAAATTAATCCTAACATTGAAACTGTATATTTTAACGAAAATCTGACTCCATACAAGCATAGATATTTGTTTCAAGATTGTTTCAGCAAAATTTCATTGACTTTAATTGGTTAGTATTGCAAATATCACCATGGTACGTTTGTATGGAGCGCGCTCCGAATTATATCCCCTTAAGGTTTGAAAGGCTTTTGTGGACTTATGTTAGCTGCTAGTTGATGCTTCCCTCTATCCTGAAATGGCCTTATTTATGGTCACAGGGTTGAAAATGATTTCCCAGTAATCATGTATTTATGAAATATAGCATGTCATGGTTATCTTATATCGGCATTTGGATTAAGGGGATATAATTCGGAGCGCGCTCCATACAAACGTACCATGGTGATATTTGCAATACTAACCAATTAAAGTCAATGAAATTTTGCTGAAACAATCTTGAAACAAATATCTATGCTTGTATGGAGTCAGATTTTCGTTAAAATATACAGTTACAATGCTAGGATTAATTAAAGATTTGTATGGAAAACTTTGAGGCACTGTAACTTTAAAACTATACATTTTAACGAAAATCTGACTCTATATAAGCATAGAAATTTGTTTTTGGATTGATTCTGAACAATTTCATTGAGTTTAATTGGTTAGTATTGAAAATATCACCATAGTACGTTTGTATGGAGCGCGCTCCGACTTATATCCTCTTAAGTACATTGGTCATAATAAAGGGAAATTTGTTTCATGGCATTTTCGATTCGGTGTCGTAATTCGAAAATAATAACTCACCGCCCTGCGCGGCAACCCAGCAAATTAAAGAGAGCCCGTAGAAAAGTTTTAAACGCGGCACGACCATTTTCGACGTTTCCACACGTAAAATAATACTGAAATAATAACAGAATGATTTTGTGGTAGTTAGCCGCAGTGGTGCGATTAAATCTTTACGCAACTCTGATTTTAATCCATGGTTTTAAAACATTTTGTCAGTCGATCACTTTTGGTCGAGTCGTAATTTAAAAATAATGTTCCCTATGTGCAATTTCATTTATCTAGATTGAAAACGTGGTGTTCGAAAGGATACAAGTAATTTTGTTTATCAGTGATCAATAATTTAATCTATACTAGCTGTTGCCCGCGACTCCGTCTGCGTAGCCTTTAAAAAAGTATCCTATGTGTTAATCCAGATCATATTCTATATGTGTGTCAAGTTTCATCAAAATCCGTTCTGTAGTTTTTGCGTGAAAGAGTAACAAATATACATCCATACATACAAACTATCGCATTTATAATATTAGTAGGATTTTGTTTTTTATTCGAAACTAGCGGCGTCCGCGACTCCGTACGCGTCAAAGTCAAAATAATTGATTCGATATATAGGAGCTTGAAGCACACTTAATAAACGTCAATTCTTTTTTGAAGCTACCACCGCCTCGGAACGTGTTGTCGCTGTAGAGAAGATGCGGCCAGAAATTCTACAACAAAACACGACTTAATGACTATTACAGTATAAATTCGTAAGCTAAGGTTATGTATACAGTAATACATAGTCTATTTGATTAAATAAATGATACTATACAGGAAACTATAAGTTAGTGCCACTCAGACCCAAGCATTTTGATCATTTAAATAATCATCCAGTTTACAAAATGCTTTTTTACAGAGGATTTTTTGAGTTTTAAACATATTTTCGGAAAGATTCAAAATTGTCTCGGGGATTAGGGCATAGACCACTGACTGTAAATACTCTGTTTTTTTTTTATTCAATGAACTAATTGCGATGAAAATATATGTCAATCCAAAGTAAGTTTCTGTGAAAACCCCATCCAAATCGATTCAGTCGTTTTTAAGTGATGCGTGCACAAACAGAAAAAATTTTTAAAAATATTCTCGACGCGTTCCAATACTTATTCCTAAACGCACTCAACCATAGATAAAGTATATATTTAGATTGACCCTCACGCTTCTACCGTATAAAACAAAAGGGGTCAACTTTCTTAGGTTAGGTTAGCCGATAGGGTTTAAAGGCCAGTTCTGGCTGCAATTTTTTTGACGCGTTTGTATCTTCGACTGTCTTACGTGACATTTAACTTATCAAAGCCTCCAACTATTTTTTTTGCATACATCTTCAATGCACCTTTACAACGTGTTAATGAATTAACGCAAAACTAGAAAGTAGTTTGTTTAGAATCGAGAGCAGAATCTAATTATCACGTTTTCAACATAGGTATTTTTTTCAAAATATGAAATAATTTGTTTGAAAAATTTAAAATTTACTGAACTTGATGCCCACACACTGCACAAACACACACTCACCCTACTTACTACCAAAACAAGATTTTTAAAATGTATCCATGAGCATGTTAGCGCTTTCATTCATTGCTGAAATGATAACAAATCATTTTTGCCTCATAACTTAAAATGCGAATAACTTTAAATTTGAAGTATCAAAATAATGAAATTATTGTTTCAATCTAATTATTTTGTTATAAATCAGTTGGGGTGTATGAGGTTTTGCGCTTATTCATTAACACGTTGTATAAATCCACACCATGTTTAGAATTTTATTATTATGTAATATAGATAGATTGACTTGCGATTAAGTATTATGTATATAAACTTTCTATCGAGAAAATGTATCTTAATCGTATTTTGGCTCTAATCAAAACTTCAATTATATGTTCAATTTACACACATCCGCAAATCATACTCCTACTGTTAGTACTTCATGATATATGAAGCTTTGAAGAATCCTATTTTTTTCACATATCCTCTTAAAATTGGATTTTTTTCATCGGCACTTTCTATACATAGCTAAATTATAATTGAAGCATACCAGAGCTATAAATTAGAGCTTCATAGCACTGATTAACATAATCAGGCATAGTTAATTCACAATGCATTGTGCCAGCGTCAACTATGTTAACCTTAGAAATAATTACCGTGTGACAAGGGAATAGAGCTCAAATTATGGAGCTGTGGCAACCTCCTTTGTTAAACGTGTGCCAAACTCTACGCTTTATTTTAGGAAAGGAATAAGTCTTTTTTAGAATACAGTTGACATGGCACGTCACATACTTTTATATTTTCTTCTGTTCTGAAAACACATTTGTTCGTTGTAAAATAATTCATTCGAATGTTAATACTCTAACACATGTAAATAAATGTATACAACGAGTTAATGAATAAACGCAAAACTAGAAAGTAGTTTGTTTAGAATCGAGAGCAGAATCGAATTATCATTGTTTCAACATAGGTAATTTTTTTCAAAATATTAAATAATTTGTCTGTAAAATTTAAAATTAACTGAACTCGATCTCAACCCATCGCTCGGGCACTCTCACCCTACTTACTACCAAAACAAGATTCTTAAAACGTAGTCATGAGCACGTTATCGCTTTCATTCATTGCTGAAATGATAACAAATCATTTTAACCTCAAAACTTAAAATGCGAATAACTTTAACTTTTAACTATAAAAATAATGAAATTATTGTTTCAATCTAATTATTATGTTATAAATCAGTTGGGGTGTATAAGGTTTTGCGCTTATTCATTAACACGTTGTAGTTAACGGCGACTTTCCTTTCTCGCCAAAGAGCTATGCGAAAGTTTTCAATAGCAATGGGGAATTGGCACCAAAATTATAATGAGAAATTATCTTAATAATTCAATAATAATAGTTGTGAATAGAACATTACTGAAAGATTTATTCTAGTTTTTAGTTCTTACGAAATATCTCATTTATAAGTTACGTGGATCGGAACGTAATTTCAAACACCAATCAGCTCAGTGACGAAGTGATTAGCAACTTGCATGCGTTAGAAGAGTACGGCAACTAATTATAGCGAAGGATTTGTGATGAGCTTCACACGTCATGAAAAATGACATCACGTCATGGCACTGAACGTTTTGGCGCGGAATTTGAAAAGTCAAGTTTTGATTTGCAATAAATAAATGATTTGTGCATATTTTACCATTTTTGTTTTTGGTATATTTATGTAAGCAATAGGTGACCGAATTATTTTTCACTTTTTAAATGTTTATTTTTGGCGTTGGAGGTGTTTAAATTTGTTTTTACTGTTATTTCGTAATTTTTAAAGTAACTTGAAAACTGCTCAACCGATTTTCATAAAACAAAGCTAAGAACACTCTCGCAAAAACTAGCTTTCTATTAAAAAAACCGCATCGAAATCGGTCGAGAGCTACGATGCCACAGACAGACAGACAGACAGACAGACAGACAGACCTACATAGCCGTCAAACTGATAACACCCCTCTTTTTGCGTCGAGGGTTCAAAGGTCCCCAAATATCCTTATTATTATCCCTCCTCATTATTATTCATAAACCACAATAGCCTATGGTTTTAATTTCTAAATAATACTTAATGAAATTCCTCGATGAGAGTTAATTTAAGGTTCATAATTGCAACGAATTTTCAAAATGAAGTGAATTTGACGCAGGCGTTACATGAAAATCAATCCATTGAAATCAAGCCTAGCCCGAACAAGAGCGTTAAATAAACCATTAATTACGTTAACAACGTAACTAAATAGATGCGGTCTGTAATAAATTGGACAGTTCAGTTTATACTACAGCTCTATTCATCAGTCTATTCTACCAAAACTAGATGTTAATAAATGAACTTGTTAAACTAAAATGGTGAAAAAAATCTTACCATAGCATAATCTCTACTATAATTACAGGGATATACTACGTGTTAATGAATTAACGCAAAACTAGAAAGTGGTTTGTTTAGAATCGAGAGCAGAATC
Organism: Agonopterix alstromeriana; assembly: GCA_963924505.1. Classification (NCBI taxonomy): domain Eukaryota; kingdom Metazoa; phylum Arthropoda; class Insecta; order Lepidoptera; family Depressariidae; genus Agonopterix; species Agonopterix alstromeriana. The sequence continues at coordinate 2,045,184 of OZ004680.1, forward strand.
GATTTATCATGGTTTCAGCATAGGTAATTTTTTTTAAAATATTAGATCATTTGTTTGTAAAGTCAGAGATATTCTGAAACCTCAGAACATCCACGTTTCACCAGTAGTATCGAAACTCTGTCCAGTGTGACGGGGGTGAGCCCGTCGCCACTTATAATGGACGGTGGGTACAATACTGATGAGGCATGGTCCCTTACGATTAATAAAATAACTCCGGATTACATTAAACCATTTTATTTAAACTACTAAATCTTTTAACCGACACACCAGAGAGAGAACCCAGTTACTTTTTTACAAATAGATACAAAACAAAACTTTGGATGGTAGAACATTGGCTTTCAACAAATACATGCCTCGAAATTGAAGCATGCCGGTTTCCTCACGATGTTTTCCTTCACCGAAAAGCCAGTGGTATTGCAAATCGCACATAAATTTCAAAAAAACTCATTGGTACGCGTTGGCCTGGATGGGGATCGAACCATCGCCTCCTGCATGGCAGGCAAGGTTACTCGCCACTGGACCACCACGGCTAGGAGGGTTATGTTTTTATCAAAGTAAATAATAATGCGAGGTACCGGTAAAGTTTGCTCGTGTGAATTCATTTTTGTAACGGTTACCGTGCCGTAGGACTCCATTTAAAACTTTGCCTATTTCAAACTAAACTTTAATCCTCTCGGTATTAAAATCACTTTTTTTTACTTTTATGATAAATTGTTTGCCTTGTTTTTGTTTCTCTGTTAGTTGGATAAGTATTATTCTTATAAGAATATGGTGGCAACTTTTTGTTTGGAGGAATAATACTGTAATAGTTTTCTCATACATTTTTATATGAGCACTAGAGTTTACCCGCGACTTTGGCTGCACAAATTATATACCAGATTTTAAGTTAGATCATAAACTACCAAAAAAAAAAGTTTCATCAAAATCGGTTTTAGTAGTTTTTGCGTGATGCTGTTACAAACATACAGACAAAAATTCTAAAAAAGGTTGATTTTGCGAATGAGCGCCATGACAACTCCATTGCTATATGCTCTAAGTGTGTGTTGCGTTGTGGCGCGGCCAATTTAACTTCACGAGGTCAGAGTTAGGTCATTAAATTGTACCACAATAGTACTAATTGTACGCAAAAGAAAAAAAACTGTACTTCAATACATTATGAATTATAGCATATCTTTGTTAGCCGCGCCAGAACGCATCCGTCCCAGCGCGGCCACCCTTATATCTAGCAAAGTACTTGATCTTATTCAAAGTAAAGTATACCATTTAAATGTACCTAAATTGTACCTTAATATGTACAATTACTATGTACTATGTAATATGATATACACATTAATATTTTTTTTTTTATTTATAATTAATGGACTTTTTGCTTGTGCGTTAGCACCGCATTTCCGCCAATGTCAAGTAGTTTGTGGGAGTATCTATCCCAATCTCAGGGATTGTTTTTGATAAAGAACAAGAAGAGATTAAGGAATGCGGAACCTCGTGGCAGGCAAAGACGCGACGCGCGGACAACACGCGAGACAAGTTCTCGGGTCAGAACCTGCAACGTGACTCCCACATTAATATTATTGGGTACATCCAAACAAAAATGCAGAGACATCTGCCAATCTGACTTTTCGGATTTCATAAATAATTAAAAAAACAACCATTTGTATAATAATATGCATTCTGCTTTTTCCGGTTCGGTTGCATTGAATTTAAAATAAATCCATATAATCCCACAGGAAAATAGCCCGGGAACTATGAAAATTATTTACATGCACGAGTACACTCGACAAAGAAATTTCGGAAATGAAAAACACTGATGGAATCACTCCAGGATATTACCATGCTCTTTTTGACGGGACGGATTTGGGGTTGCTTAAATATAGGGTCCAACTTAATATGCTGGCCTAAGAGGAAGGATCTCCATAGAGTCCGCATACATTTACGATTGTAGTTGGTCTCTTTTGTCTTATGACGTACCTTTAACAGTAGAAGGAGATGGAACTATAGATATTTGTTTATGCGGCTGTCCACTTTTTTTTGAGCTAGTGTGTGTGAAAAGTAACCGTAACCATAAGGCCATATGTCATTTGCATAAGGCACTTGGTGCCTTTTGTCCATACTACTTGACACCACACACTCAAACCTAAACGTCAAAAAAAGTGGACACTTTACAATTGGTATGGCTCACTCTCGTCTTTAAGAGAGATCCTTCCTCTTAGATGCTTGCACTTTTTTAAGGGGATGATCAGACCGTTAAACTGAACAACTTTATCTATGGGCCCAAAATCGAAATCGCGAAAAAAAAAACAGCTGTCCCATACATTTGGCTCAAGTATGTTTGCAGTTTTGTATGGAAGAGCAGATTTTTTTTCGTGATTTCGATGTTGGTGCCATAGAGAAAGTTGTTCAGTATGACAGTCTGATCATTCCCTTAAAAAATTGTCAGCATATTAAGAAGGACCCTGTATATTGGACCCTGATTATTATAGATAATCAGCTACTATAATCATAATTTATTAGGAATAAAAGAACTGAAGTAGTTCGATAATTCCTTAAAAATGTTATATTACAAGTTTAACACGTCAACAAGAAGTCAAAAATCAAAATATAATAATCGTAAATGTCAAATCAAGAATGTCAAATTGAAGTCATAGTTGGTTTTCAATTTATCGAAACATAACGGATGGAGTCACGTTGCAGGTTCTGACCCGAGAACTTGTCTCGCGTGTTGTCCGCGCGTCGCATCTTTGCCTGCCACGGGGCTCCGCATTCCTTAATCTCTTCTTGTTCTTTATCAAGAACAATCTCTGAGATTGTGATAGAAACTCCCACAAACTACTTGGCATTGGCGGAAATGCGTTGCTAACGCACAAGCAAAAAGTCCATTAATTATAAATAAATAAACATAACGGATTATAATCGAAAAATAATAAAATGTTTTATGCTTGCCAAAGTGGCCGGTTCTAAAGATAAAACTGACAAAATTTATAAAAAAAATTGAACTGCAATATGATATTTTTGTTTATTGGAAATGTTGTATAATTGTTTGGAAATAAAATAAATATGATATAGGGCAGCACTATAGGCTCGGCGCCATCTTAAGGGTATATTGCTTTTGGCGCGGTCCATGCAATCGAAGTCTGGTTATATTTTCAATACTAACCAATTTAAGGCAATGACATTTTTCAGAAACAATCTACAAACTAATCTCTATGCTTGTATGTTAAATTTTCGTCAAAATGTATAGTTTTAATTTAAAATTACAGTGCCTCAAAGTTTTCTATTCAAATCTTAAATTCATCATTCTTTTCTTATCATTGAAACTGTATAATTTTACCAAAAATCGGTCAACATACAAGCATAGAGATAGATTTGTTTCTAGATTGCTTTTGCAAAATTTCATTGAGTTTAATTGTTTAATATTGAAAATATAACCAGACTTCATTTGTATGGAGACTTATTCGTCCGGAAACACGACTCGCCACACTTATGTGAAAGAGCGCGTGGCTCAGGTCAGAATATAGTCGTCTTCTTTGAAAAATATGTTGTAAATTTTCATTTTCTTCCGATCAACGAAGTAAGAGTAAAATGGTTACAACTGAAAAAAAGGGATAACTTTAGATTCCCTTTTCTTTACTTTTATTAATTAAAATAGATTTATAGAAAAACCAAATCTATATAAAAAGTTGATTGTTAATTTTTTTTCTGCCAAAAAAGTGTCATAGTTAATGAATAAAATGGTTACGAACTCACTCAATTTCACGGTATTTTGGAAGGCCGCCCCCTTAATCCCTGCCTGCCAATCGGAATCGTGAATGCGTCCGGTCAGCGATAGTTGGCAACGCCATGTATATTTTATGACGTCATTATAGTGCTTAACGACGTCCTGGGTGACAGGAGATTGAGGTCCATTACTATCTTGTACCATGTATTAGGGGGTAATGATCGTCATTCGTTAGCTGGCCTATGTTAGAATGGATTGGTGTAATAGAAAAGTGTGTGTGACAGATATCGCTGGAACAACGTGGTGGAGGCTTTGACTAGTTATGTGGACTGGTTACGCGTGTAATTCTACTAACAAACATTTCTGTCACTTTTTGCGGGGGGCGAGGTAACATGAAATCCGCAACTTTGGATTTTATTCCCCATAACTTTAGATTCTAATTTTGAATATTAAAAATCATGAATAGTAGTCTCGTGTGAACCCCAAACGTTCTAAGTTCGAAGTTATTATTTCGCAATTATAGGCTGTCTCGTTTAGTGATAAGGTGTAAAATTGAATGTAAATGCACAAGATCAATTGTGCTTATACCGTGGCAGAGGGGAAATGCTACCGCAAGGCTAGTCCTTATAATAATTAGTCAAAGGGTGGAGGGTACGTGAGGTTCAAGCCAGCCACTGGTGAGAGTTAGGTCGTTTCGCATGCCAAGATTCACTTTGAGTCGCTGTGCCAACTAAGTCTTCTGGAACAATGTCGTGGAGGCTTCGTGAGATTCAAGCCAGCCACTGGTTACGCAGGATGGAGAAAACCGGTGTTAGGTCGTTTTGCACACCAGGTCTCACTTCTCAATAAAAAAAAATGGTAATGAATTTTCCGTAAATAAAAAAAAAAAATATATATATATGTTAAAAAATTAGAAAAATAAAATTCTTAATTTAAAATAAAAACGAATATATATGGCCCTTCTAATTATGCTGACACTTTTTTAATGGGATGATCAGACCATCAAACTGAAGAACTTTCTCTATCGGACCAACATTAAAATCTGCAAACCGACTCGAGCCAAATGTATGGGACCGAAGGATTTTTATTTCGCGATTTCGATGTTGGTCCTATAGAGAAAGTTGTTCAGTTTGATGATATGATCATCCCCTTCAAAAAGTGTCAGCATATTAAGAAGGACCTGTATGTACTACATTTTTTTAAATTATGTTTAATAATATTTATATATATTTTATTTATTTTTTCTTTGTACGAACTGCCCGGAAAGGTACAAGAGTTTATCGTCAAGTCATCGACCGTACATGTCCCGTCCAGTTCATAATCTGTCCAGCTGAGAATCTTTCCAGCAGAGAATCTGTCCAGTTGAGAATTTGTCCAGTTGCTACGGAGGGGTCTGATCATCCCCTTAAAAAAGTGTCAGCATATTAAGAAGGACCCTATATTCTCATGATTATTCAGGGTTGCATCTATAAAAGAAATATTGAAAGTTGCATCTCTAAACTAATTCTTTACGGAGTCACCTGGCAAGTCTTTTCACTGGCGGTCGTCTCGGCCGGATGTTTCAGGGCTTGCCCCGTGGAATTTTTTTAAAATCCTCTATTAAATTTTTGTTCATAAAAAATGTCATAGGGAGATAGATTCTCCCTATTTAAGAAAGAAAAAAACCTATTAACTCAAAAGAGAAAAACAAGCTCTGTAATCACTAATCAGCTATAAAAACGTTGTTTGAGCAACTATAATTTGATTCTTATTAGGTAGGTATCGCAAACGGGGACAAAGAAAATTTTTGGTTGTTCATTGATTGGTTTGTCCCCGCCTGCAATACCTACCTAATAACATTCAAATTATAGTTGCTCAAACAAAGTTTTTATAGCTGATTAGTGATTATAGAGCTTGTTTTTCTCTTTTGAGTTAATAGGTTTTTTGCAGTCGGGTTTTTTGTTTATCTTAATAATTTAGTTTATTTCATACTTTTTAGTCTTGTGTCGAAACGGTGACATAAAAGTATTATAATATTTATTTATTGGGAAACGTCTGATTACTAGCTTTCATTTGATACCCATATTGTAATTTTTAACAAAAAAAAAAAACTTTATTCTCCCTCTCTTTTTTAATTCGTAGACGCCATCTTGAAATAATATACTCTATGTCACTCTCACGATTTTTACGAATCCAATGACACCTCATCCGTTAAAATCCATCAAGCCGTTTAGGCTGTAGGCCGTGCCAAAGAAATAGACATACAAACATACATACATACATACATACATACATACATACATACATACATACATACGCTCGAAAAACATAACCCTCCTTCTGGCGCAGTCGGGTAAAAAGAATCCTTTGCGAAGCGGAAGATATTTTTACAATTTAGAACTCCTATTTCAAGCTAGGCCATATATAACTTTACTATAAAGCCTTCCGTTACCGCAGTGTGCACAGTGGTTATAAATTAGATAATTAATAATAGACCGGATTGGATGTCGACAAGCATTACAAACTACTACACTGCAGGACACTATAAATAGCCTACCACGTTCTCTGTGATATATGAGTTATTCTGTCGATGTGTAGTTTCTTCGAAGATGTACAATGTTCTGTAAGTGATTTACTTAGCTCCACTTGCGTCAACCTGGGCTAGAAATAAACTTCAGGTAAGATAAGATAAATTTTTTTTTTCTTGTAGGTTAAGTTACCTAGTTGGTTAGTTGTAGGTTAATATCATGGGGTACCCATGATATTTGTATCGGAAAACAATTGAGAGAGCTATTTTACCCGCAGTTAATTGATAACCTAGGTTGACGCAAGTGGGGCTTAGCAATTGAAATTGAACAAACAATTAATGGTAAAAAATATGTTTGTTAAATTAGAATGCAAATGCTAATTTTACTAACCAAAATCCATTCATTTGCAGCATATATTTTGATTGGAGATAGTAATTATGACAAGCAATATTTTCTCTGGAAATGATTTGCACTGACTATTGATTATACTGAATTATACCCGAAATTAAGTAATTTTACGATCCTTTTTACATTTAACACACAGTTTAACGTTATTAAATTCCGACGATACCTACCTAAAAGTAATTATTACTGACAATGTGTTAAATTAACCATTTATTATTGACAGTACGTGTACCGTAAAGTAGCAAATTGAAACACATGTCAACACGGTACTGTCAAATAGGCTATATTATGTGTATCACTCAATAGTGTGGTTTCATTAATTATTTGAGTAATTTGAGTATTTGATTATCTTCGCTTGCTATTTAATAATTATTACATTCCGTGATAATTATCTATTAATTATTGTGAACGTATAACACATTCCAATAATTTGGGGTGAAAATAATTGTTAATTTTATTGTCTTTTTGTGTAACTGGAATTTATTATGGAATTAGTCAAAGGCGGCACCATAGGTATTTATCTCGGCTGTCAATCGCGACTGACAGAGCTGTAAAAATGTACTAGAGCGAAAGATTTTTCTATCTCAACTATCCACTTCATATTTTAGACGTGATTTTGAATACTTTTATTTTCCCTACAACTTCCTAACAGTCAATTATGAGTTTCTGCTGACTAGCTGCCATTGTTTGTTCTTTTGTCACAAACTTTCCTTTGCTACATTTTGTTTTGTTTCGCCACAGACAAAGTAAAGGCTTGAGCTTGACTTTTGCCCTCGTTCTCTTTCAAGAAAACTATCTGCGTCTTTGTGTTTTGTTTGCCAATTGTGAATGGAACAGTTTTTGTCGGATTATAGAGTTGGAGTTTAAATTGGAAAGCTATTGTTTCGTTAGAATTCTTTTGCATAGTACATTGCTCAAGAATTGACAACATTTCATTTTAAGAAAGGAACTAAAATAAGAAAACCATTTGGAGATTATGTGATTCAAAGCTTATATCAAAATTATCAGATTTTTCTATCCATTATTTCTCGAGTTATTTGAAAAATACCTGAAAAATATAATAGAGGTTGAATGAGATTTTATTCCTTTGCCTGCTTGGCCTTTCTCGCTTTTCTATTGTATTTGACAGTTTTTATTTTTAATGTTATTGCGGCCAAGGTATCTTAGCCATAAATCCTAGGTACGTTTTTCAGAAAATTCAAAAGATAATTAAATACGTATCTCTTATTTTATAACCTATTTTTATATTTTTATTAAAAACAGGTGGTTAAAAAAATCAATTTATTTCTCGTGGGATTCTATAAATATAGTGTATTCAGAATATTCAATGAACCTGAGTCTAGTATTGACGACCGATTTTCTATCGATAGCCGACGATAGCAAGACTATAAATACTATAATATAATTAGAAACTATAAATCGTGTTCCTTAGTAAATGTATTAACTTTGGCCTGTTGTTCAGACCATTAACATGGTAATTTTTCACTATAGGACGAACATAGAAAGCATAAAAAAAAAATTTATACAGAGTCCAACTTAATATGCTGACAATTTTAAGAGGATGATCAGACCATCACACTGAACAACATTCTCTATGGGACCAATGTCGAAATCGCGAAAAAAAGATCAGCTGTCCCATACAATTGGGTCGAGTAAGATTTCAGTTTAGTATCGAACAGCTGATTTTTTTTTCACGGTTTCGACATTGGTCCCATAGAGAAAGTTGTTCAGTTTGACAGTCTGATCATCCCCTTAAAAAAGTGTCACCATATTTAGAAGGACCCTGTATATATAATATCTACATAGCAATTTTGTTATACTCTGTGTACAGGTTGTAAGGAAAAGTATAATTAACCTTTAAACCCATCAAACTGAACGTGTAAAACATGTCAGAACAAATATAATATCAGCGTTCCCATACATTTGAATCGAATAGATATTGCAGTTTAGTACAGCTGTTTTTTTTTTGTTCTGACAGGTTTGCTCCGATATTTAAAGTTATTCAGTTGGATGGGTAGAGTAAGTGCTTTAAAATTTAATGATACTTTTCCTTACACCCTGTCACAGGTCCGGCACTTCAAACAACGTTCTGGATTTGACATGATGGAGTTCGCACATGCGCACTTTGTGCAAATTGTCTTTGACATATGTTTAGGGTTGACTTACCACGCATCGTATGAAAATCATCTACATTTCGTTACTTTTTATAGTTCGTTCTGTTATTAAAATAGTATTTGAGCTAAAGAATTACTGAAAATGTGAATTTAGCTTTTGTTTTTCAACGTTTTTTATGCGCTGAAAAGACTCAATTTTATGTAGTCAAATACTAAGGGTGCGCGCTCCTGACTGCATTACCTTGCTCGGTTTCCCTCAAGTTTCCCAGAAAGTGTGAGGGGAGGTGGGGAATCTGAAGTCAGAGGGGGGCAGGGAGTGGCCGTTCTGTATCTAGAACTATATACTATTACTTATTCTGTGACCCTGTATAGCTCATGAAAAAAAAAAAAAAAAAAAAAAGAAGAAGACTCATCCAAACTCTGTCCGGTGTGACAGGCTGTGAAGACCTTGAATTGTAGTACAAAACAATATATTTTATACAGTAAACAACGTACGTCATCGACAGTGTTTCCATCTATTTTCATCCGAAATTTTCTCACATCACATTTCAAATTTGAAAATTGCGAAGTGGCAATCAATATTGTATGGCACAAGTCCAAGTGTAAAGTGAGAGGGTCATATTTCAAAGGATATAGCTGCCTCCATTCTGTGAGTTACGCTTAGTAGGAAAACTTTACCTGGCCTTCGAGAAAAATAATGCCATCTTTTGTTAGCATTAAGATTTTACATCGATAGTTAAAATAATTGTTTGGAAATGGATGAGTTTTTGTTAAGTAACATATTCAATTGATGTGTACCCTAAGGAGCATACAAGCAAATTATATAGCTTTTCATAGAGCTTAGTGTCATAAGAGTTATTAAAGCTTTTGTATCTTCTCTATGCTGTATAAAGGGTCCTTCTTAATATGCTGACACTTTTTTAAGGGAATGATCAGACTGTCAAACTGAACATCTTTCTCTATAACACCAACATCGGAATCGTGAAAAAAAATGCTGTTCCATACAAAATGGCTAACCTACTTGAGCCAAATGTATGTGACAGCAGATTTTTTACCAACATCGGAATTGTGAAAAAAAATGCTGTTCCATACAAAATGGCTAACCTGCTTGAGCCAAATGTATGTGACAGCTGATTTTTTATCGCGATTTCGATATTGGTCCCATAGAGAAAGTAGTTCAGTTTGATAGTCTGAACATCCCCTTAAAAAGCGTCAGCATTTCAAGAAGGACCCTGTATAGCGTAGGTAGGCATAAACTCTTAAAATTATTTAAGAGAAGTTTATTCCGAATGCGTAAATGCGTTACTACTGGTGAAACGTAGATGTTCTGAGGTGTCAGAATATCTCTGACTATTCCCTCGGGGAATATGGTCGTGAGCATATGCGTAGTCAAACAAGGAATCCTTATACTGTCGTCCATTCTGTCTGTATGTATGCCCCGCCTCAATAACTCGCTCATTTTTGCACCTATTAAATCTAAATTTGGCATGAAGACAGATAACAGTAACCAAAAAACAGAAATATAGTAGTTATGAAGTAAACCATTTTTTCGACTCTACAATGAAAGAGTGGTTGGAAAAAAATAGTTTTATTTAATCGCGCTATAATTGTTTCAAGGATTTCTCTTAGGTAAGACAAACAGATTAAAATCGCTTCTTCTTTTTACCCGACTGCGCCAAAAAGAGGGTTATGTTTGTCGAGCGTATGTATGTTTGTATGTCTATTTCTTTGGCACGGTCTACAGCCTAAACGGCTTGATGGATTTTAACGTATGAGGTGTCATAAGACTCGTAAAAATTGTGAGGGAGACTATATTATTTTAATATGACGTCTGCGAATGAAAAAAAAGAGGGAATAAACAAATTTTTTTTGTTAAAAATTACAATATGGGTATCAAATGAAGAGTCCGACACGCTCTTGGCAGGTTTTTTCTAATATGAAAATTACTCCAAAACAGTCAAAACGTCATCTCAGTTATATTTCTTTTCTAAACGCGCATGGAACCCGTGTCACGTCTTCCAATTTCCTGCCTACGTAAGGTCTGTGCTCGTACGCGTTATTGCGCCCTTATTACAAGGATTTTCGTTTTCCTTTTAGCTTTTACGTGTCCCTGGTATCTCGTAATTAACGTCTTAAGTATTTTGAATGTTGACAGCAGAGTATGAGTCTCATAATTTGCTGTTTTCATGTTTCATGAAAATATCTGGGTTGGTAATAACTTTGTTGGTATCCCAAATTGTGTCTTGTTCAATTTTGTTATTTGGTTTGGTTTTTTAAAAAGCCGTGGTGGTCCAGTGGCGAGTAACCTTGCCTGCCGTACAGGAGGCGATGGTTCGATCCTCGTCCAGACCGACTCGTACTAATGAGTTTTTCGGAATTTATGTACGATTTGTAACACCACTGGCTTTTCGGTGAAGGAAAACATCGTGAGGAAACCTGCATGCTTCAATATCGAGGCATGTATTGTACCCACTGTCCATTATGTGGCGACGGGCTCACCCCCCGTCACACTGGATAGAGTTTCGGTACTACTGGTGAAACGTGGATGTTCTGAGGTTTCAGAATATCTCTGACTACCCCCTCGGGGAATATAGTCTTGAGCATATGCATGCATGTATTCTACTTTGGTGTCGTCCTAAAAATTTCTCGTTAGACCCCACGTGACTTAATTACGTAGTAAACTTTTTATTTTTGTCTTTTCAATCATCTCTAATGTATAAAATTTTCGTATCACGTAGTTTGTAACAAAACTCCTTCGAAATGGCTTGACCGATTCTTATGACATTTTGTGTGTAAATTCAGTAGGTATGAGAATAGGACGTAAACTATTTAGGTAGGTGTAGAGTGAAAGTTGTTCAGTTTGATGGTCTGAAGCAACCCCTCAAGGGTATATTACTGTTGGCGCGCTCGATACAAACGAAGTCTGGTTATATTTTCAAAAATAATCAATTAAATTCAGTGAAATTTTTCAGAACAATCTAGAAAGTAATCTCTATGCTTGTATCATGTCCGGTATTTACGCATTCGGAATAAACTTTTCTTCTCTTAAGTATTACTAGGGTGTTTTGTTACACGTTGTATACAACGTGTTAATGAATGAATGCAAAACTAGAAAGTAGTTTGTTTAGAATCGAGAGCAGAATCGAATTACCATGGTTTCAACATAGGTAATTTGTTTCAAAATATTAAATAATTTGTAAAAAAAGTTTTCTGAACTCGACCTCAACCCTCCGCTCGGGCACTCTCACCCTACTTACTACCAAAACAAGATTCTTAAAATGTATCCATGAGCACGTTAGCGCTTTCATTCATTGCTGAACTGATAACAAATCATTTTAGCCCCAAAACTTAAAAATGCGATAACTTAAATTTTAACTATAAAAATAATGAAATTATTGTTTCAACCGAATTATTCTGTTATAAATCAGTTGGGGTGTATAAGGTTTTGCGCTTATTTATTAACACGTTGTATATCTGAAAAATACATTTTCATGATAACAAGAACTATGACGACGTAGATTTTTCCGTGTGACGTAACGGTACATCAATTTTGTATCACCTGCAGAGAGCCAGATGGCTTGACTATTAGTCAGCCAATGCGGTTTTAAGCTAAAACGTACCCTATTGACATAGAGTAATCTGATATCAATTTTCTAAAGATTTTGATAATAAGAGTCAATTCAATTCAATTTTTGTTTAGTGGCATCTGATGTGTTATCACAATTCAGCCAGTGTCTCGTTATGTGGAGAGTATACGTAGGAAAATGATCAGTTGTATTAATTAAGTCTAGCGTGGCAATTTTGCCAATGTAAGTAGTTTATAATCTCAAGTGATTGTTTTAAGGTTAAAACACAAAAGAGTTCACAAAATGGCGGAGCCACGTGCAAGCCTAACGCTCCGATACGCACGCGTCCGTACTCCGCCAGACTTGCAGCGCGACTCCGATAATTAGAGTGGGGCCAATTTAATAGGTCACATTTGACATCTGTCAGTTTTAGCTTCGTAGTGAGGTGACCTGATTAAAAACATCGATTAAAGTGAATGAATCTTTACGGATTTCAAACATTAGTGAATCGAATTATATGTGAATATCGCGGTTTGTTGGAACTACGTTTTACTTCGATTTTTTTGGGTTACATCCCTAGTATTAAAAAAGAAAAAGGGTTCACTGACGCAAAATTGTAACGACGTTCAGTTCTTTAGAACAGAAATTGTTTATTATGTTTAGAATGGTTTATTAGTGAAAGTAAATCGTAAAATTATCTTCTTTGGTTATTATTACAATAAAATATATAATCGTAATTAAAAAGAGTAAAGCAATTGTGCAGTTCTAACTTCGAAAAAATAAATATTATGTTTGAGTTTCAGCCTTCACGCCTAACAAATCCATTCAAAATATACTTTACTCACAAGATAAAGTCAGGCCAATTTAATAGGTCACATTTGACATCTATTGATACATCATCAAACGTAACCTTGTAATAACGCATATTCTGTGAAAATTTCAACTATCTAGCTATTACGGTTCAAAAGTTACCCCCCCTAAATAAATAGGACGGACGGACGGACAACGTAAGATTAGTAATAGGGTCCCGTTTTCATCCTTTGGGTACGGAACCCTAAAAAGATCACTATATAGAAACACATACACGGAAACGGATAACGGTTAAGTCCTGGTAGGCCGTCATAGCTCGGTTACCCGATATCCGATATTTCAGGGCTCGGGACACATAACACAGGCGGGTCGGCCGCGCGGTCTATTAAGGTTCTAGTGTGGAGCCTCGGAAATAGGAGACGGCTCTGATAGCGGTAGCGAATCTTTTATGTTCCGCCAGCACTGGTTAGTGCACGGCCAGCAGGATTCCGAGGCCAACTCCGCCTCGGTACAAGCTCGTACTCCAAGCCACGTTTTCCAATCAACGATTTGCTCTCTGCTTCCCTTGGAGTCCAGTCCAGGTCAAAAGATTTGACGTTTGATAAGTGTACTTCAAGCTCCTGTATTGAATAAATTATATTGACGTTTGACTTTGACTTTGCTCTCCCCGTTTGCGAATCGAATCCCAATCTTGTCAGTATATTTCTAATAGTTTTCGAATTAAAAATTCAAATAAATAAAATAAAATAAATGTTTATTTCACACACATAGCCTTACATACATTTTATAATGCTCAAAATATTAGGTATTTTTATAAGAATGCTGTGACACTAATTAGGGGTGGTACGGAAACTCTGACTCTCAAACAAAGAAAGTCTGATCTATGAGAGTCAGCGCTCTTCACATTTTATAGATCCTAGTAGGACATCATAAATAGCGTTGAAATACGCGGCCATGATTATTTTGAAACTCCATGGCAGAGTAGCTCGTATGTTTCACATACATAAAACTGTAAGATGGATGATATAAAAATGCTATAAAACGGATGATGAGGGTAAGTATGGTAGGCACGTTACACACGTTACAATCCCCATGGCCCTGTTGTCTCTACAGCGCAGGCTACGAATAAGTAGCCCTGCTCTTACTCCGAATATACATAGTGTAAGGAAAAGTATCATTAACCTTACCCATCAAACTGAACAACTTATACTATGGGAGCAAACCTGTCAGCGCAAAAAAAAATCTGTTGTTCTATACTAAACTGCTATGCCTACTCGACTAAAATGTATAAGACAGCAGATTTTTTTTGTTTTGACAGGTTTACTCCCATAGTAAAAATTTTTCAGGTTGATGGGTAGAATATGTGGTTTAAAGGTTAATGATACTTTTCCTTACACCATGTATATCGTGTTAAAGTCTCACCGCTGTTCCTGCTGCTGACTATTTATATCCATAAAATATTGTCGTCTTACAAGGGTGTGGGGTCCTAGAGAGGTCCCAATTTCCGACACTTGATTAAAAATTAAAATTTAGGGAGAAGTAGAGGACAGAAGAGATAAAAGAGATCTCAGGGGTTACGTAGGTTCTGTATTGAACCACAGCCCTTCCAATGATGATAGAATGGCAGAAGAACTCGCACGGAAGATCCTTGCAGGTACGAGGTTCTTTGAAGGAGCGGTCCCTATTAATGAGTTTTGACATTTCTCTATAAGTGAGTCGACGGAAGAAATAGCTTTGGTTTTTAGTTGGGTGTTGTTAATAGAGTTAAGTTCGAGGTTTCCAAGTCTTTTTAACTTCTAGCTTTAACCATAAGAATAGTTAATATGCACTATTATTATCTATTCTTAAGCTTTAACCGCGAGCTGTTGTAAGCGAATTTTTAAGTTCACTTAGAGATCTGTCTGGCATAATTTGATATTTGAAGAGTTTTTGTGAAGGAGGTTGAATGTTTGTTAGTAGAGCAACAAAAATAGAAATTATTTATTGCGCTCAAATTGTAACATTTTGGTCTTATACAGGGTGTAGCAAAACAGCCTAGTGATATTTAAGGGGATGCTTCAGACCACCAAACTGAACAACTTTCACAATGGAGACAAATGAAAGTTGATCAGTATCATGGGTACAATCAGCAACATAGTAAATACACTTTGACTAATTATTATACGGACTAATAAATACGGACGAAAATAATTCTTCGTCTTCGATAGTAACATATTATGACAGAAATGACAATTAACAAGTCATGGTAACGGAGGTCTGTCTATGGTCTGTCTTCTATGGGTTGTTTGCTTTGACTAATTATTATACGGACTAGCCTTGCGGTAGCATTTCCCCTCTGCCACGGTATAAGCACAATTGATCTTGTGCATTTACATTCAATTTTACACCTTATCACTAAACGAGACAGCCTATAATTGCGAAATAATAACTTCGAACTTAGAACGTTTGGGGTTCACACGAGACTACTTTTCGTGATTTTTAACATTCAAAATTAGAATCTAAAGTTATGGGGAATAAAATCCAAAGTTGCGGATTTCATGTTACCTCGCCCCCCGCAAAAAGTGGCAGAAATGTTTGTTAGTAGAATTACACGCGTAACCAGTCCACATATCCTGTTTTTATTGTTTATTGTTTTTTGGATTTTATAGATTTATTGACTTATTTAAATGCCTATGTTAATGTTTTTTACCTTCATAAATATGAACCTTACTACCTAAATAGTGTAGTGCCCTTGCAAGGTTCATGTTGATCATGTAACTAGCCTATAAGATATTTTGTAACAACATGAGTGCAATAAATATATTGAGTATTGAGTATATAAATAGTCAAAGCAAACACAAGAAGAAACACGTCAAAGTCAAAACCGCATGCATCTAAAAAGTATTTACATCCGGCCTGATGGCCTGTTCGTAACAGCAACTGTTTACCCTAACACCCTGTAGTTAACAAATTTACAATACATACCCTACATAAAGAAGACTTCCTCCAATAAATTCAACTTAATTTTTTATGCCAGCATTAGAAAACACATTTGAAGTATCAATCAATCAAATCAGCCCACATCAACCAACTACTGCTGGGCATAGGCCTCCTTTTGATGGCGCCACTCCTCACGGTCCTGTGCCAACCTGATCATGTACGACCCGCAACCTTACAATGTCGTCTGACCATCGCATCGGTGGTCTACCCACGGACCTCCTTCCTTCTCTTGGCCACCATTCCGATATTGCCATGGTCCACCGGCCGTCTTCCCTTCTAGTCAAATGTTCTGCCCATCTCGACTTAATCTTTGTAATCCGAAGTAAATTTGAAGCATGACTCTTCTTAAATACGGTAATCCTATGTGTCCTTCATTTTCTTATCGTGTGGGCAAGAGTTTTTCAGACTGCCTTACGGCCTCTGACGTGGTTTTTATGTAACGACTACTACCACCAGAAATAATAGCCAGGACCAATGGCTTAACGTGCCATCCGAAGCACGGAATCATCTTTCTTTTCAGACAATCAGGTGATTCAGCCTGCAATGTCCTAGCCACCGGGGGAAAAACTCACAAAGTGATATATCACTAGATGTCCCCCGTGGGAGTCGAACCCACTACCTCCGTGTCAAGAGCCCAATACTCTTAACCATTAGACCACGGTGGCAGTTCCTATCAAACATTTTTATTTTATAGTGTTTAAAAAATCTTAATAATTTTAATCATTTTCATAAAAATTTATGAATCCGTTCACTCGGTTATTCGGAATGAAAATTTTCATATTACCAACACATGATTTTGCAGCGGTGAAATCGTAGAGATTGAAATCAATTTCCTGAAATCAGGTCGCATTGAATTTATAGTTGTTGAATGATGATGGTTCAGTGTGTGAAATGTTATCCATTCTTTAGTATTTTAGGAGATGTGTTTTCGGTGAGAATGGACAAAATGGGTTTCAAAGATTCAAAGGTAGTCTTAATGGACGAAGTGGGTTCGATTCCCACGGGAGACACCTAGTGATATGTCACTTTGTGAGTTTTTCCCCTGTTGGCTAGGACATTGCAGGCTGAATCACCTGACTGTCTGAAAAGAAAGATGATTCCGTGCTTCGGATGGCACGTTAAGCAGTTGGCCCCGGCTACTATCTCTGGTGGTAGTAGTCGTTAGATAAAAACCACGACATTAGCCGTAAGGCGGTCTGAAAAAACTCGGACCCCAAGGCTGCTGCCCATATGATAAGAAGAATGGACGAAATCACCCTTTAAGATAATCTAGCAGAGCGTCTTTGCAGAGCGCTCGATCGCACTGCATATAAATGAAGTTTAATCCTATTTTCAATACTAACCAATTAAAGACAATGATATTTTTAAAAACACGATCTTAATACTTATTTATGTGCCTGTATTATAAAACTTGTTATTGAATAAGCGCAAAACCTCATACTTACACCCCAACTGATTTAGAACGAAATAATTACATTGAAACAATAATTTCATTATTTAAAGTTATTCGCATTTTCAAATTTTTTGCAAAAATGTTTTTTTATTAATTCAGCAATGAATGAAAGCGCTAGCGTGCTCATGGATACATTTAAAGAATCTTGTTTTGGTAGTAAGTAGGGTGAGTGTGCCTGAGCGGTGGGTTGGCATCGAGTTCAGTAAATTTTAAAATGAAAAAATGTTACCTATGTTGAAACCTTGATAATTCGATTCTGCTATCGATTCTAAACAAACTACTTTCTAGTTTTACGTTTATTCATTAACCAACGTGTTAATGAATAATATTTCGGTTGAATACGCGTGCAATGCTAGACGGCCCGATAGCACAGTCTGTAGTGAACCTGCCTGCTGTGCCGAGGGTCGCGGGTTCGAATCCCGTAAGGGACAAATATTTGTATGATGAATTTGAATATTTGTACCCGAGTCATGGACGTTTGTATCTATTTATGTATTCTGTATCGTTGTCTAGCCATCATAATACAAGTCTGCCTGGACTTCTAGATTCTGGTACTTTAAATGTGACTAGATAATTTGTGTGACAATGTCCAAAATATTGATTTATTTATTTATTTATTTAATGCTTTCCCCTATACTGGCGACACACCAGTACGCGCCATTATACGCCATTTTTCCTAGTAGACGCGTATTCAAACGAACGTTTGGCACCGAACATTCAGCAGGTGTATAAACACCCTGTATAATGAAACTGTGATCATACAGCCATCAATAGCAATAGCCAACAATTTCACATTACTCTTCAATGCATGACACTATCAAAATTTTTTTGGCCACTAAGGCCTGGTTATTCGAGTGCAAGCGTCTCTTTCTTACAAGCAAAAGTTTTCAATTAGCCATCCCGCTTCAATTGAAGGCAGGCCCGCAAAAAAACGTATTTTTCATCAATATCTTTCCTCTTGGGTGGTGGGGGAAAAAACTAGCCTGAGAACAATTTAGACAATGTCATTTCTTATTTTTCAGTGTATTTTTTTTATTTTTAGTGTTAATAATTTTTAAGTAAAACTTGAAAAATAGTAATAAACTTACCTATCTTTGCATGCTTTTATGATCGAGAGAAGTAATAACTATCGTATTTTGAGCCACAGAATAATCAAGAACAGTTCATGAACAACATCATATATTTTATCTGGATTAAAACAACGACTATTTCATGCCTTAAAACTCAAACAAAAACATCCATTTGGAAGATCCTGCCCTTAAATCGCAGTTTTATTTGTACGTATTATCAGTAAGCATAGCATAGCATATGCTCATGACTATATTCCCCGAGGGGGTAATCAGAGATATTCTGAAACCACAGAACGGGTACAATACATTGCGTCGAAATTGAAGCATGCAGGTTTCCTCACAATGTTTACCTTCACCGAAAAGCCAGTGGTGTTACAAATCGTACATAAATTCCGAAAAACTCATTGGTACGAGTCGGCTTGCACGGGGATCGAACCATCGACTCCTGCACCGAAGGCAAGGTTACTCGCCACTGGACCACCACGGCTTTATTATTAGTAATAATCTAGTAATAATCATATCAGTATTATTTAGTAATAACCCAAAAGATTAGACCACATGAACATAATTCAAACTAACATCAAACCTCGATGTAGCAAATACATCAGCAAACATTTTGTTTCCTGTTCGACTGTCATTATGTCACTGTGTAGTCACATGGCTATTTCTCATTTCCCGTTCTGATATTTGTCTACACATTTGCGGCTTGCTCTGCGTCGGTACAAATAAAACATATCGAGTTGCCCTCGTATTAGGTTTGTTATTAAGACGCTCCCACCAGGTAAATGTTGCGGGCCATATTTTGCTGGTTTTAAGAAGCTATATTCTCGTTATTTGAAAACAGAAATTAATGAAAAATATAGCAATGATCTTCAACATCTTGGCTTTATTTGTTATTCATCATATTTCTTATTTTCTATAAAATATGTGAAAAAGTCTGTATTACGTGCATCTACTTTTTAAGTTGAAGTCACATTTACTTGCAACATTGTGTAGACAATATTATTATCTAAAAATGACATGTTTAAACATTATTTTAGACCAATAGTATTTATTGAGTTCAATAGATAAATTTAAAATGTGGTGCGAATGTTTATGATTTTCGAAATTGATTTTCTTAGATTAGAAGGCACCAGTAACATAATAAAGGACAAGCCAGTTAAAAATAGGCTACTAAAATGACAGAGAGAGAGATTTGAGTTGAGTTGTCCTTGAGTTATCATGAGATTTAGATGACGTAGAGATCATAGAGTCACCGCTCGCAGTATGTGGATGACGGGGCATCAGCAAAGTCGGTACCGCGCGCATAGGTAAGTCGGTACTGGTACGTACTGTGACGCTCGCTCCGGCCCCCGCTCACCGCGCACGATGACCTGTCGCGACCGCCGAGCGCGCTCACTGGTTTAATTACACTATCGTAGAGGTGAGGCGGTTCTGAAAGGGTTCAAGGTCGTTCAGTGGGGGGTACGTCTTAAGGTTTTCTACTTACTGACTCGCCATACTATTGTAGCAGAGAACCTATTGTAGTAATAAAATACGATTACACTTGATTCGGTTGTTTTGATTTGTTTTGGAAAGAATCATTTCGTCATAACAAGAATTACGTTTAGTAAATTACTGATTACGAGTGTTGCATCGGTATTTAAGTTAGTTTGACACTACTTAAATACTGATGCAACACTCGTAATCAGTATCGCGTCGTAAGCTACATGGTACGTAAGCTGCGACGGGCTACGTATAAGCTGCGACGGGCTACGTATAAGCTGCGACGGGCTACGTATAAGTAGCATTTTTCTCTCAGTGTGGTTTTAACGGTAAGGTGTTTTCCACACTCGAAAATAAACATGCAGTATCGGATTTTTTTCTTTCCAAGCACACAATGGTTCATTCTCAAGCCTTTGGAATCTGTCATGGATGGGAAAATGTTGACGCTTTTGAATAACTACGTACTTATGTGACGCAAATGGGTCAATTTCCAACAAATGTTTCCGTTGTCAGTAAATGCCGTCACATTCGGCTTTGTCATCCGCTGGATTTTTTTCGTTACTTTGTATCCTTACACAAGATTTTACTTAGTACTTTATAGGCGCTATACGTCGCATCACTATGAAAAAATGTTGTCTAAAAGTACAAAATTTAATTTTGATTCTTTGTTTTTGATACATCGTAGGCATGAAAGGTATGAAACCGACAAAAATTGTAACACTCATATTCTTGAGGTGAATATTCGAAAAAAGACAATGCTATTGCCGATCATTATTTGTGATGGAGACACCCCTACGTACTATGAGGGTTATTCCAATAAGAGGAAAGAATTTATCTGATTTAAATTATTAACATCGTTACCTGAATAAATTCTGCTCCTAAATGTCCTTACAAGGCTCTTTGCCATGGACAAGAATGTAACTAATATTTGTATTTATCGTTTATTTTGTTTTTAAAATTTTTCTTCTATAATAATGAGTGTCAATGAGTCATGTTGACCAAATGGCGCTTGTTTACTCCCATTCTCCTTTTTAAGAGGATATAATTCGGAGCGCGCTCCATACAAACGTACTGTGGTGATATTTTCAATACTAACCATTTAAAATCACTAAAATTGTGCAGAAACAATCTAGAAACAAATCTCTATAGTTGTGTGGAGTCAGATTTTCGTTAAAATGTATAGTTTTAAAGTTACAGTGCCTCAAAGATTTCCATACAAATATTAAATTAGTCCTAGCATTGGAAACTGTAAATTTTAACGAAAATCGGACTCCATACAAGCATAGAGATCTGTTTCTAGACTGTTTCTGCATAATTTCATTGACTTTAATTGTCCCCCCCCCCCCCCCCCCCGTCGACACGTGGGAATCGAACCCACGACCTCCGTGTCCATTAGACCACGGAGGCAGTTCCTCAACCATTGAAATGCTTCATCTCCATGGCGGAGTGAGCAAGTCTCCTAAGAGTCAATTCTCACTGAAAGAACATTTGCAGTGAGATAAGATAAAATGTCAGTTGAGGTGACTGTACGGGTAGCCACGCCGCACAGTGGTCCATATTAATTAATTCAGGGACATAGGGGTTACTGAAACTCATCTTTAAATCTAGCTTATCAGATTTATGAAATCTGTAGATCTACAAGGTGTTACAAAAATACAAATAAACATATAACGGGGTGGTTAAAACCATCAAACGGAACAACTTTCACTATGGGACCAAGGTCGAAATCGCGAAATAAAAATCTGATGCTCCATACTAAGCTACAGATCTACTCGAGCTAAATGTATGGGACAACAGATATTTTTTTTCGCGATTTAGATATTGGTCACATAGTGAAAGTTATTCAGTTCGATGGTCTAACCAACCCCCTTAAAAGTTTTAAATATTTATTTTTACTTTTGTAACACCTTGAATACTGTAGTAATTCGTGATAAATATAATAACATAATCCGATATTGAACGATTTTATTTCAATTCTTTCAATAATGGATAGAGTCTATGATCATCTAACTACCATATAAAGAATTCCGTGAAGTTTGGAGAAGTTTTTGGAAAATTCCCAAAAATGTAATTTTCTCCATACCTACTACTTTTTTTTGTCATGTTCCCGATAAGATAGATTTTTTTATACTACTAATATTCTTATCTATTACAGTATAAATCTACAGATTTCATCAATCAGATTAGCTAGATTTTTTTTAATTCCATTTTTAGATACCCCTAGAACTAATTATTATGGACCACTGTGCGCCGCGGTTTTTGAACTTCAGGACAAGGTTCAATAATGCTAGGTAAAATGCCGCTCGCTGCTGGCCGCTGTTCTTTCTGTGAGAATTTACCCTTAAACACACGCACATCTTGAATTCAGCAGTTAATAACATTCTATTTAGACGGCTCAAAGGTATCCTGTTTTATCAAGCACTCTTTACACTCGCAATAAAGTGTAAAAATGTACATAAAAACGCTCAACCTCGTAACGGGCCATATAAAATTTTGTTGGTCATACACTTTGAGGTTTTACGTTTTGCGTACAACAGAACTCTGAATATATTTGGGGTTATAAAAGCAAAGTGTTTTCTTTGAATATTAATTTTTGACCTGACGTTGCTTTTGAGGGTAAATAACTATAAACCTTTGACCGGTAGAAGTGGTCAGGGTTCAGTATGTAATATGTCAGGTTCAAAATTAATGTCGGTTATATTAAATGTTAATGCTTTTTAAGGGCCTATATGAGAACTCTAATGAGGTGTTTTCCACGACTAGTAATACGAAAAATCACTAGATGACAATAATAAAAGTTCAGAAAAACCTGTCACATTGACAGTAAAAAGTACAAAGTAAAGTAATCTAAGTAAGTTTGTTTTTCGCGTGGTGTTCGCGGTTCGCGTTTCAGCCTGCCACGAGGCTCCGCAATCCTTCTCAGTTGTGTTCTTACTAAAAAACAATCCTCGAGATTGGATAGATACTTCCTCAAACAACTTGACACTGGCGGAAATGCGGTGCTAACGCACAAGCAAGAAGTCCATTAATAATTTAAAAAAAGGTTTGTATATGGTTTTCATAATGTCTAACAGGTGGTGTTGCTAATGGATAAATTGTTCACTACCAATAAATACGAAATAACCTAAAATGTTAGTTTGTTATACATAAATGAACATTCACTGTTCAAAATCTTGATAAATTCAAAGTATCACAACGTCTTTTATATTAAAACCATCTTAATATTAAAAATAAATCAACAAATTGCTCCCTTAAGGAGATATTACTGTTGGCGCTCTCCATACAAACGAAGTCTGGTGATATTTTCAATACTAACCAATTAAGCACAAAGAAATTTTGCAGAAACAATCTTTAAACAAATCTTTATGCTTGTATCGTGTCAGATTTCCATTAAAATGTACATAGGTACACTGATTAATATTATAAAAATATTAACATAGTTCCATGTTCATTCCATATAATGTCTAAGTAGGTACATCATTTTGAGACCCGCTATGGTACATATGTAGCATAGCCTATCTCAAACTGATATACAAGGTCCTTCTTAATATGCTGACACTTTTTTAAGGGGATGATCAGACCATCAAACTGAACAACTTTCTCTATGGAACCAATGTCGAAATCGCGAAAAAAATCTGCTGTTCCATACTAATCTGAAATCATACTCGACCCAATTGTATGGGGCAGCTGATTTTTTTTTCGCGATTTCGACATTGGTCCCATAGAGAAAGTTGTTCAATTTGATGGTCTGATCATACTCTTAAAAAACTGTCAGCATATTAAGTTGGACCCTGTATATGTCTATACACAACACAACTATTAATAATACTAGCCAAGCTAAGATGTAAACTAATTCTCTCTCTCTCTAATTCTACCACCATAAAGTTAATTACGTTCACTACACACTTCCTTTTTTGTTATATTGTAAAAATGTTTCACTAACAACTGTAGGAAACATTGACGAAGAATAATATGGACACCGGGTCTAGTACAAAATTCTCGAAAAAAGTATTTGAGACTAAACGACACAAACCTAATTACTTGTAGTAATATTAACCAAGTAAAAACATTGAAAATGCTGAAATTCTTTTCCATCCCACTTCCTCATCGGGGCACGGAGCGCGCCTAGTCAAGCCAAGTCAGCCGATCAAAGGAAGACTGTCGCGTAATTGGTTCTCTTTTTACCCGACTGCGCCAGAAGGAGGGTTATGTTTTTCGAGCGTATGTATGTATGTATGTATGTAAGCATGTATGTATGTATGTATGTATGTATGTTTGTATGTCTATTTCTTTGGCACGGCCTACAGCCCAAACGGCTTGATGGATTTTAACGTATGAGGTGTCATTGCATTCGTAAAAATCGTAAAAGTGACATAGGGTATATTGTTTCAAGATGGCGTCTATGAATTAAAAAAGAGAGGGGGAATAAACAATTTTTTTTTGCTAAAAATTACAATATGGGTATCAAATGAAAGCTAGTAATCAGACGATTCCAAATATATAAATATTATAGTACTTTTATGTTACCGTTTCGACACAAGACTAAAAAGTATGAAATAAACTAAATTATTAAGATAAACAAAAAACCCGACTGCATAAAAAACCTATTAACTGAAAAGAGAAAAACAAGCTCTATCATCACTAATCAGCTATAACAACTTTGTTTGAGCAAATATAATTTGATTCTTATTAGGTAGGTATTGCAAGCGGGGACAAACCAATCAATAACAAAACAAAAATTTTCTTTGTCCCCGTTTGCGATACCTACCTAATAACAATCAAATTATATTTGCTCAAACAAAGTTGTTATAGCTGATTAGTGATGATAGAGCTTGTTTTTCTCTTTTCAGTTAAAAGGTTTTTTATGCAGTCGGGGTTTTTTGTTGATCTTAATAATTTAGTTTTTACGTTTTGGTGCTCAAAAGAGTACTTTTGAGCGGGGACCCTACGTCCAGTAGTTGGTAAGTCATTGGTAGGACATCTAACCTTTCCATTCAAATTACAGACGAGTAAAACTCATTTACATAATTCCTTTACCACAATGAGACTTTTAACAAATATCTCTCGTCCAGTAAAAGAACTCGGCCATCGGAAAAACATTAAAAAGCGCTTATGGTGCGGCTAAAAAATGGATTGCACTTTTAATCAGCAGGTTAAATTAAAAGGAGCGATTAATGCATCTCGCCTGATTAATTCTAATACGGAACCCGGTGCTTATTAAGACAAATTGCCCTCGGCCCGGCCTGTGTTACGGCACAGAGGTTGTATATATTATGGAGGTATGTAACGTGTTGCAGTCGAAGTTGGAACTTGTGGTAGTGATTTTTGTTTCATGAATATTCTAAGGCGCGGTTTATACAGAAGAGACGTGTGGCGATAGCGGATAGTCAAAGAAACACAATATAAACCTTATAGTACGTAGCATAGGGTCGTTGTCGTAAAGGCGCGGGCGTAATTCTCCAAACGACGTTATGCTACGTACTATAAGGTTTATATGAGAAATTGTGTGATTAGAGATCGATGTCAACTGAAAGAAGATGTTGTGACAAGAATAGAGAAGGGTATGCTTCGTTGGTTTGGTCATGTGGAGAGGATGAGTGATAGTAGATGTACGAAAGAGATATATGGAGCTAAAGTGAGTGGAAGTGTCGGCAGAGGGCGCCCTCGTAGGACGTATTCTGAATTCTGATCAAATCGGTTGCGTCCTACAAAAAGGGGAGGTGCGGAGTACTCGAAACCGACGGGCATGTATGAAGAGATGTGATGGATGTGAGTGAGGCAAAAGAGGTATGTAAGGATCGTAGTAGATGGCGCGCTCTGGTCTCTGCCTACCCCACTGGGAAAGAGGCGTGACGTTATAGATATATAGATAGATAGATATAAGGTTTATAATTGTGTTACTTTGACTATCCACCACCGCCACACGTCTCTTCTGTATAAACCGTGCCTTAAAGACTAGGATAGAATTCCTTGTAACGAGCGAGGCGTGTCCCATAAAATGACTGTCAAGCAGAAAAAAAAGAAAATACATTGTGATTTGATTCAATGAAACTATGAAACAGTACAATTGATCACTAGGAACCTGTGGTTAAGACTATTGATGATTACATGTAAGATTAATTGTGATGTGATAATTTTTTTTAATAACAATCATAAATGGAAATCATTTTTGTGGTTTAAACATTGAAAAAAAGGTAAGGTTCTTAAATAATGCCGACGGTTTTTTTAAGAGGATGATCAGACCATCAAACTGAGCAACTTTCTCCACAATGAAATCTCGACAAAAAATCACCTGTCTCATATTATTTGGGTCGAGTAAGTTTGCAGTTTTGTATGAAACAGTTGATTTTCTTTTCGCGATTTCGATGTTAATCCCATAGGGAATGGTGTTTTGTTGATGGTCTGATAATTCTCAATAATTTCTCGGTTTTCCCCCCTCAGGGAAAGTCGTTTATTTTCAATATCTGAATAAACCCTTAAAATTTTAAAGCTATTAAAAATTGGGTGTATACCTATTTTTGAACCATCAACCAATAATCATCATCATCATCTTCTTAGCGCTTTCGGCTCATAAGGACCACTTCCCAAAAGGACCACTTCCAATAAGGACCACTTCCCAAAAGGACCACTTCCCAAAACGACCACTTCCCAAAACGACCACTTCCCAAAACGAACACTTCCCAAAAGGACCACATCCCATAACGACCACTTCCCAAAAGGACAATTCCTAAAACGACCACTTCCCATAAGGAGCACTTTTTTGCTGTCCCGCTGGGTGGGACGCTGGGTATAGATGTAAACTGTGAAAACTCTGATTTTGCATTATTTCTGTAACATAGGGACACCTGACGTTAACGTCAGATATTAATTACAAGTTTAATAATAAAACTGAATCAATTTCACAAAATTACGTCGAAGTTCAAACATTAAACTCGAAGTATGCAAGTAATTATTCTACTGAGCGATACTTAATTACTTTTAACCTAAATACAGCTGTGATTTATGTTACTGACTTGGGATGATGACTGATTCTGGAAATTCATATCTTATAACCTTTGACTAATTATTATAAGGACTAGCCTTGCGGTAGCATTTCCCCTCTGCCACGGTATAAGCACAATTGATCTTGTGCATTTACATTCAATTTTACACCTTATCACTAAACGAGACAGCCTATAATTGCGAAATAATAACTTCGAACTTAGAAC
Source organism: Agonopterix alstromeriana (assembly GCA_963924505.1). Classification (NCBI taxonomy): domain Eukaryota; kingdom Metazoa; phylum Arthropoda; class Insecta; order Lepidoptera; family Depressariidae; genus Agonopterix; species Agonopterix alstromeriana. Next base: position 2,072,496 of record OZ004680.1, read on the forward strand.
GTTTGGGGTTCACACGAGACTACTTTTCATGATTTTTAACATTCAAAATTAGAATCTAAAGTTATGGGGAATAAAATCCAAAGTTGCGGATTTCATGTTACCTCGCCCCCCGCAAAAAGTGGCAGAAATGTTTGTTAGTAGAATTACACGCGTAACCAGTCCACATATAAATAGTCAAAGCTTATAACTAATTTAAAAATAAGGTTAAAAGGGGTAAGAACCTTTTTCAGGGTGCACCGCATTTTTGAAAAAAATCCGAATCTCCTGCAAAATTATGGTTACCAAAAAGTTCAAACCCGTTTAAGGTGGTTGCAGAGTTGTCAATTTCATACATATTATGAAGATCTAAAGCTTTGAACTTATCCATAGAAAATTTCAAAGCTTTCATATTATAAATTGCAAATGTTATTTGATACGCGGCATCCAGATTTTCTAAACTATGTTTCCATATATAAAATATTACCTTTAATTGTACCGTCAACGGGTATTACGCGTCGAACTTTTGTATGAAATTGACAACTCGGCAACCAATTTAATACAAAAATGTTCAAACGAAATTACAATCGAATAGAAAACAACAAAGTTACAAGCGATTAAAAACGTTTTTTATCATCTTCTAACTTTTTCATGACAAACAGGTGTTTGTATGACACGTCATCATGATTTGTATGCAAATACGAGGTTATGACGTCATATATGCTCACAACTATATTACCCGAGGGGGTAGTCAGAGATATTCTGAAACCTCAGAACATCCACGTTTCACCAGTAGTACCGAAACTCTATCCAGTGTGACGGGGGTTGAGCCCGTCGCCACATAATGGACAGTGGGTACAATACATGCCTCGAAATTGTATCATGCAGGTTTCCTCACGATGTTTTCCTTCACCGAAAAGTCAGTGGTGTTATGACGTCACTTCTCTTATATATTTAAACACTTATTTATTTCAGATAGTTTTAAAGATATATCGCTGGGTGAATACAACAATGGCACAACTCAAAAATTGGCAAATTTGAGTTAGCACCGTATTCTGGTTCTACATCGCATACTTTATCTTGTGTAATATAGACCTAACTCGATATTTCACTGAATCAAGAGATAGATGGTACTTGTGCCACTACTACACTTAATAAAATTGTTATTTTGTGTTATGCAACAATGAAACTTTTGAGTCAAAAAGTTGAATTAAAATTATTCCCGTCTGCAAAAACCACCCCTGTTATATTCTGTAAACCACAATGTGAAGGTTTGTGATGTCAAAGTAGGTCCTGCCTGCCTCCAACTCTTCAGGGAATTATAACATCTATTCTCCTATAAAGTTTTGACTTATGATCATCTACCAGTGAATGCACGTAACAAGCTTCTGCAAAAGCTGACGACTACGAAATGGGGAGCCTCGCCTCAAGTCCAGAGAACTACCGGACTAGCCCTATCCTTCTCTTCAGGTGAATACGCGTGTCCTGTGTGGAGTCGTTCCGCCCATACAAAGCTTGTGGATACTGCTTTAAATTAATCCTGTCGGATCATCACTGGCTGTATCAAACCGACACCGGTGCAGATGCTGTATCCACTGGCCGGAATTGCACCACCAGACATCGGCAGGACCGTTGCAAGTTCGATAGAGAGAACCAAGCTAGAAGTACATACGGCACCCGATGTACAAGTATCCCACAGTGCCCCAAAGGCTCAAGAGCCGTAAGAATTTCTTGAAGTGTGTCGACCCAATTCAAAGTCAGGCTTCTCAGGCTAGACTCGGTCTTTGGCGGGAATGTACCGCACTTCCTGACCCATTTGTTCCTCCTATGGAAAGCCTACCCCCAGGACAGGAGCTGCCTAGGCCGATCTGGAGATGCTTGAATAGACTCCGAACTCAGGTTGGCCGGAGTAAAGACAATCTGTTTAAGTGGGGTTACACGGACGGGACGGACCTTAAGTGTGAATGTGGTGTTACTCCTCAGACTATGGCCCATCTCGTATCGTGACCTTCCTGCCCGGACACCTGCACGAGAACGGAGCTTATGAACGCTGCCGAAAATGCTATCCGTGTGGCGAAATTCTGGGCTGGAAAGATTTAGAATGACATGCCATCGACTCGGTAGAAGAAGATCTACCAGTCTGCTTTTTGGTACCATGGCTTTCTAGTATAGATAGAAGACTGATCTGTTGTATGAAGTTCCAGGGTCTGAAGATTAAAATAATGTGATAGTGTAATGTTGTGGAAAAGACCGTAGGTATGTAAGCGTGAGGCTCTATAACTGCTTTCGTATGGTTACTTCGTAAATATATAGCTTTGGTAAATCGTACGACGTATAATTGGATGAATATAGGGATCAAGGCAGACACATGAACAGTGACGATAGAACTAGTCCATCATTGTGAGCTATGGAAACAGCTACTGGTCGGTGTTTTTCTAAGAGATAGCATCAGAAATGAAGTCATAACGTCTGAGAACTAAAGCAAATAACGTAGCCCTGAAAATTAGCAAGCTGAAGTGGCAATAGGCTTGTTATATCTGCTGAAGATCTGGCAACTGATAAGGAGTCTGTGTTCTAGAACAGAAGCTACAAACTAGCGTGGTTATTACATAATTAAATAGTATGGGACGACCACCGGCCAACTGGCCCGACTACGTAAAATGGGTAGCTGGTAAGAAGACCGAAGATAGAGATTGATAATTGTTTTTCACATCGTTCTTGATTTAAGCAGTACTAAAAGATCTATTGAGATCAACATGTGGTTGGGCTCTTAACATTTCCCCACGAGTAATTTCTTGGTTTGGCTCTTATCATCGAACTCGTTGTGTATCTGATCTGATAGGATCTCATCAGACATCTTCCGCCAATTCAGTAAACAGTTCAAATTTCCTTTTCCTCATTGCTTTGCAAATTCCCATTTTTTCCGTCTCAACTCTAATGCCATGATTGTGTTTTATTTTGGGTACTAATTACTATCACATTCTTCATGTTTTCTCAATAATTATCTGGCATAAATCTAAATCGTACCAAAAAGTTAATGCAAAACTGACATAACTCGGAACCCCTATATTTATGGCCCAATAAATAAAACAAATTGTAGTATATAAATAAAATCCTCAACTGTATAGATTACTGATATAACACAGATATACAAAAGGCAAACATCAACAATCTAACCCTTACTGTGTAGTAACTACAGACGAATTTGTTCGCGCGCACTCTCTCGCGCCAACTTTAATGTCATTTTTCTCAAAATCAACTTTTTTGACTTGTGCCGTTGTTGTATTCACCCAGCGATATTATCTTTATGATAAATAAATTATATTTGCAAATCAGAAAGCTATTAGGAATCGGAAAATCTTTTCGTCCTTGTTTGAAATTAACACATTTAAACACTTATATTTCAGTTAGTTTTTAAGATATCCAAAAATTAATTTCACTTTAGTGTTTAAAATATCAAAAAGTAAATATTATCCAATTAAATTCTGTTTCAAAGAAACTAATCTCTATGCTTGTATTACAATTATTTTAACAAAAATCTGACACAATACAAGCATAGAGATTAAATTGTTTCTGAAAAATTTCATTGACTTTAATTGGTTTATATTGAAAATATAACCAGACTTCGTTTGTATGGAGCGCGCCCCGAATTATATCGCTTTAAGCAGTTGGTCCCGACTCCCGCGGTTAGATGGCGGTGTTACACACCGCCATCTATTCGTTAGCCAGGTCGGTCTATCGAGGTGGTTTGAAAATACTCTGATAGCAGGTTGACTATTCCTGTATCAAGGCTTTCATCTTTTATGCGTTTTTTAATCGTATTTGTTTTTAAATCATCATCGTCATCAAACTATACAGAGTGTTACAAAACATCGTAGTCATATTAAAAGGGATAAAAAAGTTTGACGGTTTAGATTAGACCATTAAACTGAATAACTTTCACTATGGGACCAACATCGAAATCACGAAAAAATAAATCAGTTGGCCCATACATTTAGCTAGAGTTGATTTGTAGTTAAGTATTGAACATTCTATTTTTTTATCGCGATTTCAATATTGGTCCCATAGTGAAAGTTGTTCAGTTTGATGGTCTAAACCACCCCCTTAAATGTTTATTTGTATTTTTGTAACACCTTGTATATCTACTGGGTCCTTCTTAATATGCTGACAATTATGTAAGGGATGACCAGACCATCAAACTGAACAACATTATCTATGGGACCGACAACGATATCGTGAAAAAACAAAATCAGCTGTCCCATATATCAATCTGTCTGTACTAATATCAAAGAGGTAAAATTTGTTAGTTTGTATGTAGGGAATAATCTCTGGAACTACTGAACCGTTTGCAAAAATTCTTTCACTACTAGAAAGCTACACTATTCCTGAGTAATAAAGGGTATATTTTACTTTGATACGCGAACCAAGTCGCGGTCAAAAGCTAGTATATTATAACTTTGTTTCATAAACTGTGTGCAGTCTTGCCACCATATTGTGCCTATCTAATTTAGCACAAAAACAATGATCGGAACATACGTTAGGGAATGGTAAACATATTTCCCTTGCCCGGGGTGGACGCTTGCCAACTATTATTGATTTTATTATGAGAGCGACAGTTTTCTAAGGATTTTCGGTTAGACCACAGATTACTAGTAACTGGTTGGACTTCAACTTTAAAAACCTTACTGCAATCGTTTTATTCTGACTATAGCATCTTTTATTGAGCGCATTGGAGTCATCATTGTTTAATTTAATTGTTTTCTCCCCTCCGGGCGGAAAACGTCAACTTTCGTCCCGCTGCGCTAAACGTAGTTGCCACTTTCCGCCTCCGTCGAGGAGAAAAACAGTAGGAACACTTTGGGCAGTAGATAAGAAAGCCTAAAATCACATGTTTGTTAACCTCGGCTTCTCCTCGGCCAACAGTTACATATGATCTGAGACCTTTCTTACTTTCCTGCCATCGTTGTTTAATCTACTATTTAATATTATATGCTTTTTCTTCATTCAATTTATTGGTGTCAATCATACAAAATAAAATACAAAATCTTAATATTTACTTGTATTAACTGGATCATTTACACTTAAATAAGTATTGCAAACTGACATTCTAGTCTATACTAGAATGTCAGTTACAAACGTATTACAATGTTAATGCTGATGAATGTGACGTTAATGATGATGGTGACTTAGATAATGATGATGATAATGATGACACTGGGATAAGCCTGGCCATATCATTATTAATTAAAGTCTTAATTTAGGCTGTAAGCTGCTATTTTTGTTTAGAAGAGAAACAACCAAATACATGATCATGGGCCTTAAACCAGGCTGTATGATAATGGGGGGTGAAAGGATAGGCCGAACGCTTTGGAATAACATAATTAAAAGAAAATATTTAAAAATGGTACAGCAAGGCAGACGACAGACGTAAGACCAAATGTGCGTATGGATTGAGGAGCCAAATTTGTTTTTGAAAAAAGGATTCTATGCCCATTTTGTAGGAAATTAGTAGATTTTATAGGCCCAATTCTGGAATTTTTAGCAAAAGTATAGAGAAGTTACATGAACAAAAAGGTGGCCAGATGCATCTGGCGTGAGGAGCCATCTGGAACTCGGAAAGTACGTGATGAATCTTTATGAAAATTTTGTAGGATTTTGTAGGATTTGAAAAAAGATCCTAGCTACAAATTCCAAAATTGGGCCTACAAAATCTACAAATTTCCTACAAAATGGATATAGAATCCTTTTTCCAATAGCAAATGTGGCTCCTCAATCCATACGCAAATAAGACCAAAGCTATACCAATAATACTAGAAAAACCGAACTTTCATACATCGGAACAAGGAGGGAAGAAGGTTAAAATCCCCAACAGGCCTGTTTCACTACTTCTGGATAAATTCTTAATAGCTTGTCTAACATATATCTTTCATACGAAATATATATCAGATAAGCTTTTAAGAACTTATCTAGAAATGGTGAAACAGGCTCCAAGTACAGTGAAGGATTTACTAAGTAATTAAAGTTCAAAGTACTTAGATAGATACTTATTTTCAATTAGTTTTTCCATAACATTTTCTGGGGATCATAGTCCTGTTTAAACATGTCGTTCTCTTATTTCGAATCGATTTCTTCTTGTATTCAGTACTTTTCCCTAATTACTTTGATGGGACTACGTTCACTTCCTCGCGGTGAGAGTAAATTTTAACAGAATTCAATTATACAACGTGTTAATGAATAAACGCAAAACCTCATACACCCCAACTGATTTATAACAAAATAATTAGATTGAAATAATTTCATTATTTTGCTAGTTAAAATTTAATGTTATTCGTATTTTAAGTTTTAAGGAAAAAATAATTTGTTATCATTTCAGCAATAAATGAAAGCGCTAACGTGCTCATGGAAACATTTTACGAATCTTGTTTTAGTAGTAGTAGGGTGAGATTGCCCGAGCGGTGGGTTGAGATCAAGTTCAGTAAATTTTTAATTTCACAATCAATTTGTTTAATATTTTGAAAAAAATTACCTATGTTGACCATGATAATTCGATTCTGCTCTCGATTCGAAACAAACTACTTTCTAGTTTTGCGTTAATTCATTAACACGTTGTATAATTATTTAGTAACTAATTAACGCTAAGTTGCAGAAACACTCATTAGAGTTAATCCTCAATTTAATCTCTTGCTAGCTTTTACTACGTCAACAAGGCAAAAAGTGACAGCACGAGATTTAATGGAGGATTAACTCTAATAAGCGTTTCTGCAACCGAGCGTTAAAACAAATAGTCTGCCCCGTATCGATCCAGGTGCAAAGGTGCCCATAACGCTAGCAGCGTTGACGTGTTATAGTGCTATGGCCAACCTTTACACCAGGAACTACCCGGAGTAGGCCTCAAATTTCCTTTCCCTGAGTCGACGCCCAATTTCAGCAATGAAGCTTTTAACTTCGGGTCCCCACTCCTGTGATCTCCACTGCAATGGGAACCAATAGATATTTAAGGTCTAAGGCTCAGTACCAGACTTTATTTTTATGGCAGCAAGTTTTACAGTTTTTCCAGGTGTCCGCGACTGAGGTAGCTGGCGGAGAAAGTGTTTACGCATGTAGCGTCCCGTAGGAGGCAGTTGCCTTTCAAGGCACCAAAGTTTCCGGCCTCTTACCATCGGTCGGCCCGGTTGAGGCCTGGATGCTCGAGCACGCATGGCACAGTCGCCATCAGATGCATCGTGGCATTGAAGGTGTTCAAATATTTCAGCAGTAGAAAATGTCAAAATTACTATGGAGATATACATCTTTCTACTGCTCATTTGACATTCAAAAATCACAATCCAGAGCCCATTTATCCATACAGAATTCGTTTAAATAATAATATTGTCACCTTTGTTGTTGTCAGCTTCAATAAAAGTTCCCCAACTATATACAAAATAAATTATTGTCACTTTCATAAACTCCCTTTCCCCAAACGCTACCCTCATAATGACGAAAGTTAGTAAAACTAATTTCTAATTGAGGTTTCAGCACGTACACAATCTCCGCTCAAATTAATTAATCATGTCCAAACAATTTATAAATTAAATTGAACCCAGAATCAGTGGAACAAACAATTACCTGGGATGGCCAACGTTTGGACGCCGGTGAATGCAGATAAGATTCATACAAAAGGTTTTCGGACCGGTCTTACGATGCCATTTAGGGGACGGGACGTACCCTGGACATTATGTTCATATAGGTTGTATGTTACACTGTAGCGTTTTTAATCGGGGAAATTTACGGATTTTTGTATGGAGAAGTTTGCATTAATTGCACTTTTGGTGATAATTTGGAATATAGTAGACATAAATTCTCAATAATCCTCGATTTTTCATTGTGTATTATTGAATAATTAAGACATTTAAATTTAGGTATGAAAAAAAATGGAAAACTGGTGATTTTGTACAGGATGGCTTCGTTCAATACGCTTTACTTATAACAATAATAATCCCCGGTTAATATCGTAAATTTGAGTAGATATTTAATATTTTGTAAGTCTTCAAAAATTATAACCTCAAAACTAAATTATTTACTGTTTGTTTGTAAACATTTGTGATAATGAACTGTCTCTTTTGCTGAGCATTTGTGATAGTGTACTGGAAAAAATATCTTTCAAAATAAGCTTGCCCTTGGTACATTTATATCGATTTTAAGGTAATTCTCAGGTTCCTGAGCCAATATAACCACGAAATCTCGACAAAAATGTTATAAACTAACAGTAATATTATTTCAAACACAATTTACTAAAGTGTCTTTAATGCAATCTCAAACCTTATTTTTCCTAGACTATTTGTTAAAGTCTTTTTTTATTTTGATCTGTCTTGCCCAAAAATAATACTGGTGGTGTGTTATTTTTGGGCAGGACAATCTTCTTCTTTTCGCTTTTAGCACAAATTGGTGAAGGTAAGTCAAGTTAGTGTCAAAGTAATATAAGAGCTTGAAGCCCACTTATTAAACGTCAAGTCTTTTTTGAAGCTACCACCGCGTCGGAAATTGTTGTCGCTGTAGAGAAGATGCGACCAGAAACTCTACAAAATAACAACTTAATAACTATTATACTATAAATTCTTAAGCTAAGGTTATGCAGTGTCACTAAGTGTCACTGTTTTGTGCCAAAAAGCAGCATTTAGCATTAGCACTGAGACCAGAAAACTGTTACAAACGAATGTCTATACATTGATATTTCCAAAAAAAAATATGTTTTCTACTTTTAAAGTGTGGGACTACAAATCACCGATTTTTGAACTGTTTGTTCTTTTGTTTGAATATCACGCAAAAACCGATTTTGATGATTTTTTTATTTTGATTAGACTAAAAAAACTGGTCTATATTTATCTACGCGGGCAAACTCATAATATAATGTATAGTTTTGGAATTGAAAGAATTAAATAAGAATTCGATGCGACTGGCACAGGACAGGAAAGAGTGGCATAATGGCCAGGAGGCTTACGCCGTTCTTCTTCTTATCGTGTGAGCAACAAGCGCTGGTGTCAGAGTTTTTCCAGACCACCTTACGGCCTCTGACGTGGTTTTTATGGAACGACTACTACCACCAGAGATAGTCGCCAGGACCAACGGCTTAACGTGCCATCCGAAGCACGGAATCATCTTTCTTTTCAGACAAGCCTACAATGTCCTAGCCAACTGGGGATTAACGTACAAAGTGACATATTACTAGGAATCGAACTCACGACCTCCGTTTCAAGATCCCAATGCTCTTAACCATTACACCACGGAGGCAGTTTACGCCGTTGTAGTAGGTAGACAAAAGCTGATGATGAAAGATAAATCGTCATTATTGCTGTCCTTGATTTTTTTTCATTTCGGTGTGAGCTGCGATCATCGTAGCAATACTATAAAAGTGGGCATACCCCTCGATTACGCGGGCCGCAGTGATGATATCATTATGGTCGTGGAAAACATCGAGCTCATTTTCATTGTGTGTTTACGTAAACATTACAAAATATGGCAGGCAGCGATAATTTTTATCTGAGAATGGAAATATGTAATGGGAATTTTCAACGTTTTTATCTAAGAATATGAATAAAGAATCCTTCTTAATATGTAACACTTTTTTAAGAGAATGATCAGACCATCGAATTAGTATTCCCACATTTTCGACTTAATAAGGTCAACACATCTTTCATGGGGCACTGTATACGTTATTATAATAAGATACCAGAGAATATTCTTAACTTGACGGACAAAAATTTTAAGTCCCATGTTAAATAAGTCCTCTTTAAAAAAGGTTACTATAAACTCGATGATTATTTGAATGACCAAAATGTCTAGTCTTGACAATGTTACACTATGTAATTTAATATTGAATTTATGTAATTGTACTTTGTATATTGTGTTTTGTATATTGTGTTTTGTTTAAAAGAAGTGTGTTGTAGAGTTTCTGGCCGCATCTTCTCTACAACGGAACACCTTCCGACGCGGTGGTAGATTCAAAAACATGACGTCAAAAAGTTATCTATGTGATATTATTTTGAATAAAGAATTTTGACTTTGACTTTGACATCAAACTGAACAACTTTCTCTCTGGGACCAATGTCGAAATCGCGAAAATAAAATCAGCTGTTCCATACTAAACTGAAATCTTACTGGACCCAATTGTATGGGACAGCTGATTCCTTTTTCGCGATTTCGACATTGATCCGATAGAGATAGTTGTTCAGTTTGATCGTCTGATCATCCTCTTAAAAAACTGTCAGCATATTAAGTTGGACCCTGTAAGATATACAGGGTATATCTTTTAATAGGACTTTTAACGTTTTCTTAGTGTTCGTTGTAAAACACTCATTGGGGAAAATACGTGTCAAAGATAGGCATTCTTATACAGGGTGTAGACACGGCGATACTTCAAGCTATACAAAACTAAAATGAACTGGCCTCTCGTAGGTAGAATAACGTATAGTGTCGCGTGGCCAGATTATGTTGGTTTTGCATAGCTTGATGTGTCACCGTGTGTACGTTTACGCCGGGGGCGCTTCAGACCATCAAACTGTACAACTTCATACACACGAGATTTACTGAATTTCATTATGCATATTTTGTTCAAAAATGTTAAATAATGGCGGAAAAAAATCGTATTGGATCGTGATATCGTTGAAATAATCAGTTTTAGTAATATGAGTTTGCATACTATTATTACCTTATTTGTATGACGCCGTACAAGACATAAGGTAGTACAAATATGGTCCGTTATGGATGATATCATTTACCACACTTCATTGGTTTTTAGGATTCCGTAGGCAACAAGGAACCCTTATAGTTTCGCCATATCCATCCGTCTGTCCGTCTGTCCGCGGCTTAGCTCAGAGACGCTTAGTACTAGAAAGCTGTAATTTGACATGGGTATACATATTTATCACGCCGACAAAGTGGTAGAATAAAATCTTGAAAAATATGTTCTTTTATGGTACCTCCACTATACGAAAAGTAGGGAAGAAATTTTTTTCTCGTCTATCCCATGGTGTGGGGTATCGTTGGATAGGTCTATTAAAAATATTGTGGGTGTGCAAAACCATTTTTCGATGTAGGGATTCGTTAGCGAAATATTAAGCTTTAATGTGAAAATTTTTGTTAGAGTCAAGTGTCGTCGTCGTCGTCGTCGTCCCCCCCCCCCCCCCCCCCGTTCTAAGTCCATATATTGTGACGGGCAACTACTACGGAACCCTACCCTGCACGTGGCCCAACACACACTTGGCCGGTTTTTCTTTATTTTATTCATGCCAAAGACAAACTGAAGTGTTCCACCACAAAAACGTATATAAAACAGTGTAGACAAAGAATTAATAACAGCATTAAAACGAAGGGCGATGTTATGAACCTATTCAATGGGTTTTTGTGCCTCAGAGTTAAGTGCCTCGTTTAGCTTGGTCAAGATAGTTTCATGGTGATAAAATATTTATATCAATGTTAGTGTTAGGATGTGGGGTGAGACATAACGATATTGTAGGTGTGGGGACTTGCCACAGATGTCAACACCCACAAATTATAGCAACGAAGCTAACAGATGGCGCTACGGTCGCACTCGCAAATGTGTACGTAAGACAACTTACGACGTCACATTAGTAACCCGTTAGCCGCTACACATAAGGTTCACAATCGTATACATGACATGAATCGCGCAAGAGAACTAATCACAGAGATTCGATATATATACAAGTTCTAACTAAGATCTGTTGGACGACGGCCGGTCCCCAGGCTTCACACCGAGCCTGGCGGAAGATCTTCCCTTTTCACCGACGGAACCTTCCACAGTAGTTTCTCCACATAGGTATTCTTCTTATTGTGTGGGCAAGCCCTGGTGTCAGAGTTTTTTCAGACCGCCTTACGGCCCCTGGCGTGGTTTTTATGTAACGACTACTATCACGAGAGATAGTAGCCGGGACCAACGGCTTAACGTGCCATCTGAAGCACGGAATCATCTTTCTTTCAGGCAATCAGGTGATTCGGCCTGCAATGTCCTAACCAACTGGGGAAAAGCGCACAAAGTGTCACTAGGTGTCCCCCGTGGGAATCGAACCCACGATCCCCGTGTCAAGAACCAGGGATCGGAAACCGGTTAATTTTGGAAACCGGTTTTGGACATTGACCCCAAACCTGAATTGATTGCGGTTTAGTTTTCGGTTACCGGTATTTTAACCGGTTAATCTATCAAACCGGTTTTTTACAAATTTCAATTTTGTTGAGCAGAATTAACCGGTTAATTTGAGTAAAAAACGAGCGCCATCTCTTGTAGTTACTGCATAACGGAACTCTCGCTTTTTCTGCGGCTTGCCACTACAAGGTCAAGGCCTTAATCTGATTAATGATTAACGATTAAAGTCCACGCACCAGCATGGAGTCGTGATGACTGGTTGTGTCAAATCTTGACTGTGTAGTGGATGGATGGATGGATGGATGGCTGTTGGTATGTGGTTAGTGGGTGTTTTGGTTTGGTGGTTACTTGGTGAGTGTTTGGTAAGTGGCGGTGGATGGTGGTGGATGTTGGGTGGCTGGTGATGGGTGGCGGGTTTTGGTGGTGGGTTGTGGAGTGGGTGGCGGGTGCTGCTAGGTTTGTAGGTATTTGGTCGGGACCGCCATAATTAACTTTTAGTTTCCCAACCGATTGCTTCCAAAATCGATATTTGAAGGTCCACATGAACTTTAAACAAGAAACCGATGAGGGAATTAAGAAACGTAGACGCCATCTTGCACTTGTTTGTTTTTCTACCGATTCCGTCCAAAATCGATATCTGAGGGTTTCTGCGATCTCCTACGACGAATCTGACGTCAGATTTTGGAAAAGTGGCCGCCATTTTGAACTTTTTTGTTTTTCACCCGATTGCGTCCAAAATCGATATCTGAGGGTCCGCGTGGATGTCAAACACGGATCCGATGTCAGATTTGAGAAAAGTGACCGCCATCTTGAACTTTTTTGTTTCTCAACCGATTGCTTCCAAAATCGATATCTGAGGATCCGTGTGGACTCTAAACACGGATCCGACGTCAGATTTTGGAAAAGTGGCCGCCATTTTGAACTTTTTTGTTTTTCACCCGATTGCGTCCAAAATCGATATCTGAGGGTCCGCGTGGATGTCAAACACGGATCCGATGTCAGATTTGAGAAAAGTGACCGCCATCTTGAACTTTTTTGTTTCTCAACCGATTGCTTCCAAAATCGATATCTGAGGATCCGTGTGGACTCTAAACACGGATCCGATGTCAGATTTGAGAAAAGTAGCCGCCATCTTGAACTTTTTTGTTTTTCAACCGATTGCTTTCAAAATCTATATCTGAGGGTCCGCGTGGACTCCAAACACGGATCTGATGTCAGATTTGAGAAAAGTGACCGCCATCTTGAACTTTTTTGTTTCTCAACCGATTGCTTCCAAAATCGATATCTGAGGATCCGTGTGGACTCTAAACACGGATCCGACGTCAGATTTTGGAAAAGTGGCCGCCATTTTGAACTTTTTTGTTTTTCAACCGATTGCGTCCAAAATCGATATCTGGGGGTTTCTGTGATCTCCTACGACGAATCTGACGTCAGATTTTGGAAAAGTGGCCGCCATTTTGAACTTTTTTGTTTTTCACCCGATTGCGTCCAAAATCGATATCTGAGTGTCCGCGTGGATGTCAAACACGGATCCGATGTCAGATTTGAGAAAAGTGACCGCCATCTTGAACTTTTTTGTTTCTCAACCGATTGCTTCCAAAATCGATATCTGAGGATCCGTGTGGACTCTAAACACGGATCCGACGTCAGATTTTGGAAAAGTGGCCGCCATTTTGAACTTTTTTGTTTTTCAACCGATTGCGTCCAAAATCGATATCTGGGGGTTTCTGTGATCTCCTACGACGAATCTTACGTCAGATTTTGGAAAAGTGGCCGCCATTTTGAACTTTTTTGTTTTTCACCCGATTGCGTCCAAAATCGATATCTGAGGGTCCGCGTGGATGTCAAACACGGATCCGATGTCAGATTTGAGAAAAGTAGCCGCCATCTTGAACTTTTTTGTTTTTCAACGGATTGCTTCCAAAATCGATATCTGAGGATCCGCGTGGACTCTAAACACGGATCCGACGTCAGATTTTGGAAAAGTGGCCGCCATTTTGAACCTTTTTTGTTTTTCACCCGATTGCGTCCAAAATCGATATCTGAGGGTCCGCGTGGATTTCAAACACGGATCCGATGTCAGATTTGAGAAAAGTGACCGCCATCTTGAACTTTTTTGTTTCTCAACCGATTGCTTCCAAAATCGATATCTGAGGATCCGCGTGGACTCCAAACACGGATCCGATGTCAGATTTGAGTAAAGTAGCCGCCATCTTGAACTTTTTTGTTTCTCAACCGATTGCTTCCAAAATCGATATCTGGGAGTTTCTGTGATCTCTTACGACGAATCTGACGTCAGATTTCGGAAAAGTGGCCGCCATCTTGAACTGTTTTGTTTCTCAACCGATTGCGTCCAAAATCGATATCTGGGCGCTTCTGCGATCTCTTACGACGAATCTGTCGTCAGATTTCGGAAAAGTGGCTGCCATCTTAATTTTTTTTGTTTTCCACCCGATTTCATCCAAAATCGATATCTGGGCGCTTCTGCGATCTCTTACGACGAATCTAACGTAAGATTTCCGAAAAGTGGCTGCCATCTTGAACTTTTTGTTTCTCAACCGATTGCTTCCAAAATCGATATCTGAAGATCCGCGTGGACTCCAAACACGGATCCGATGTCAGATTTGAGAAAAGTGGCCGCCATCTTAAACTTTTTGTTTCTCAACCGATTGCTTCCAAAATCGATATCTGAGGATCCGCGTGGACTCCAAACACGGATCCGATATCAGATTTGAGAAAAGTGGTCGCCATCTTGAACTTCTATGTTTCTCAACCAATTGCTTCCAAAATCTATAATGTTAAATTTGAATCTAAAAAAAGTTGGCTAAATGTTGTACTAAAGTGTCAGCGGTAACAGCTTGTAGTATAGAAGCATCTTGACGGTACATCTTCGCCTTATACAGCAAAACTGTCCTATTAACAGTATTGATGTAAATGTTTAATTCGCCATTTTATACAACTGTTATAGCCCAGTACATAACCTAACCTAAACCTAGCCTAATCGGTTAAGAATTAAATGACTCTCCTTCTGTCGCAGTTGGGTAAGAAGTTCAAGATGTCCGCCACTTTTCTCTAATCTTACATCGGATTCGTGTTTGAAGTTCACGTGGACCCTCAGATCATCAGATTTTCGAAGCAATCGCTTCAAACAAAAAAGTTCGATATAGCGGCCACTCTTAAATCGGATATTGGATCCGTGTTTGGAGTCCACGCGGACCCTCAGATATTGATTTATTGAAGCAATCGATTTGAGAAATAAAAAAGTTCAAGATGTCCGCCACTTTTCTCAAATCTGACATCAGATCCGTGCTTGGAGTCCACGCGGACCCTCAGATATAGATTTTGAAAGCAATCGGTTGAAAGACAAAAAGTTCAAGATGACAGCCACTTTTCTCAAATCTGACATCGGATCCGTGTTTGGAGTCCACGCGGACCCTCAGATATTGATTTATTGAAGCAATCGATTTGAGAAATAAAAAAGTTCAAGATGTCCGCCACTTTTCTCAAATCTGACATCGGATCCGTGTTTGGAGTCCACGCGGACCCTCAGATATTGATTTTGGAAGCAATCGATTTAAAAAACAAATAAGTTCAAGATGTCCGCCACTTTTCTCATATCTGACATCAGATCCGTGTTTGGAGTCCACGCGGACCCTCAGATATAGATTTTGAAAGCAATCGGTTGAAAAACAAAAAAGTTCAAGATGGCGGCTACTTTTCTCAAATCTGACATCGGATCCGTGTTTAGAGTCCACGCGGATCCTCAGATATCGATTTTGGAAGCAATCGGTTGAGAAACAAAAAAGTTGAAGATGGCGGCCACTTTTCTCAAATCTGACGTCGGATCCGTATTTGGAGTCCACGCGGACTCTCAGATGTCGATTTTGGAAGCAATCGGTTGAGAAACAAAAAAGTTCAAGATGGCGGCTACTTTTCTCAAATCTGACATCGGATCCATGTTAGGAGTCCACGCGGACCCTCATATATCAATTTTCGAAGCAATCAATTCAAAAACAAAAAAGTTCAAGATGGCAGCCACTTTTCCGAAATCTGACGTCAGATTCGTCGTAAGAGATCGCAGAAACTCCCAGATATCGATTTTGGAAGCAATCGGTTGAGAAACAAAAAAGTTGAAGATGGCGGCCACTTTTCTCAAATCTGACATCGGATCCGTGTTTAGAGTCCACGCGGATCCTCAGATATCGATTTTGGAAGCAATCGGTTGAGAAACAAAAAAGTTCAAGATGGCGGCCACTTTTCTCAAATCTGACTTCGGATCCGTGGTTGGAGCCCACGCGGACCCTCAGATATCGATTTTGAAAGCAATCGGTTGAGAAACAAAAAAGTTCAAGATGGCGGCCACTTTTCTCAAATCTGACATCGGGTTCGTCGCAAGAGATCGCAGAAACCCCCAGATGTAGATTTTGGACGCATTCGGTTAAAAAAACAAAAAAGTTTAAAATTAAATTAATTTTAAATGAGTTATTCATTAAAAAATAAAAATATATTTTTTAAAGGTTTCTAAGTAGACAATAAAATTTACTCCGTGTTTGAAGGCTGTAAAGGTAAAGGATTAAAAAAGTGAAATAAAAAATTTTTCCCGTAAGATATTTTTTGAAGAGATAAATGATATATTTCTAGGCCCAATTTGGTTCTCAAATGATACACCCAAAAAAAAACAATTCTTAATTCATCCCGACTCAAACCGTAATTAATGACTGGGCTACATATCACTGAAACGAATGCACAGCGCGCGCAGCGTTGCCAGATTGGCGGCAATCTGGCAACAGCGCAGCGACCGGCGCACGGGTGGCGTGAGTTTAACCGGTTAATTCTGATCATAATATCGGTTAGCACGAGTTCAATAATTTCGTTCTCTGAATTAACCGGTAACCAAAATTATTTCGTTTTTTTTTAAACCGGTTACTGGATTAACCGGTTAATGAATGAACACAATTATAACGGTTTTATGAACTATATTAACCGGTATTTCAAAACCGGTTAAGATCCCTGTCAAGAACACAATGCTCTTAACCATTTGCTGTTTGATAACCAATAAATATAAATTAAATTAAATTAAATTAGTCCACGGAGGCAGTATTGTAGGTATTAAGAGAAGTTTATTCCGAATGCGTAAATTCACGCTGCATACAAACGTAGTCTTGTTATATTTTCAATACTCACCAATTAAAGTCAATGAAATTTTTCAGAAACAATCTAGAAACTAATCTCTATGTTTGCATGAAGTCAGATTTTCGTTTAAATTTACAGTTGCTAGTACTTTAGTTCTAGGATTTATTTAAGATTTGTATGGAAATATGGAAGGCGGAAAACCGAAATACAACAGTGGCCTGCATGTCACAGCCCATGCCAGGCTTCTCCCCTGTCGCCAAGGAATGAGCAACCCATCGGGCCTCTTGCCATCAGTGCTAATAAAATCCGTTTGGTTCGGACTTTGCCGGAAAGTTCGCTGAGGCTAGAGCCCTACGTATTTACAAAATCATTGCTTTTGAAGGACCTTGAGATCTTACATTCAGTGCACAAAACCCCTTATTTAAGGTCCTTCTTAATATGCTGACACTTTATTAAGAAGATGATCAGACAATCAAACTGGACAACTTTCTCTATGGGAATAATGTTGAACTCGCGAAAATAAAATCAGCTGTTCCATAACCTGAAATCTTACTCGAGCCAAATGTATGGGAGAGCAGATTTTTTTTTCGCGATTTCGATGTTGGTCCCATAGAGAAAGTTGTTCAGTTTGATGGTCTGATCATCCTCCTAAAAAACTATCTGCATATTAAGTTGGACCAAAGAGATTATACCTAATAGAGTGAGCCATACCAATTGTAAAGTGTCCACTTTTTTTGACGTTTAGGTTTGAGTGTGTGGTGTCAAGTAGTATGGACAAAAGGCACCAAGTGACATATGACCTTATGTTTACGGTCACTTTTCACACACACTAGCTCAAAAAAAAGTGGACAGCCGCATAAACAAATATCTATAGTTCCATCTCCTTCTACTATTAAAGGTACGTCATAAGACAAAAGAGACTAACTACAATCGTAAATTTATGCGGACTCTATGGAGATCCTTCCTCTGAGAGTTGGACCATGTATTATGTCAAACTTATTGAATCTTTTTCTTTATCGCGTTTAGTCTTTGGGCTTAACCAGTAGACTGGTATTGGTCGCATGTGCCCACTTTGCATACTAGTCCCACAATTTAGCCTCACATTACCATAGTGCTATTGTATAGTATTGGCCTTTGACTATTTATATGTGGACTGGTTACGCGTGTAATTCTACTAACAAACATTTCTGCCACTTTTTGCGGGGGGGCGAGGTAACATGAAATCCGCAACTTTGGATTTTATTCCCCATAACTTTAGATTCTAATTTTGAATTTTAAAAATCGTGAAAAGTAGTCTCGTGTGAACCCCAAACGTTCTAAGTTCGAAGTTATTATTTCGCAATTATAGGCTGTCTCGTTTAGTGATAAGGTGTAAAATTGAATGTAAATGCACAAGATCAATTGTGCTTATACGGTATAAGAGGCAGAGGGGAAATGCGACCGCAAGGCCAGTCCTTATAATAATTAGTCAAAGGTATTGGCAAACGATAACTGGGTTAGAAATTTTTTATACCCAATGACGTTCTATACCAAGGACTCCGCATCGGTGTGCTGTAAATGGGATGGCAAAGTAGTCTTAAGAGAAGTTTATTCCGAATGTGTAAATGCGCGCTGCATACAAACAAAGTCTGGTGATATTTTCAATACTAACCAATTAAAGTCAATGAAATTTTTCAGAAACAATCTAGAAACTAATATCTATGCTTGTATGGAGTCAGATTTTCGTTAAAATATACAGTTTCAATGCTAGGATTAATTTAAGATTTGTATGGAAATCTTTGAATCTTAGAGACTTTTAACTATACATTTTAACGAAAATCTGACAAGATACAAGCATAGAGATTACTCTCTAGATTGTTTCTGAAAAATTTCACTGACTTTCATTGGTTAGTATTCAAAATATCACCAGACTACGTTTGTATGGAGCGTGCCAACAGTAATATACCCTTAATGATGGCGGCATAAGTATAACCTCTTTCTCTCGAGTGTTGTTCGCAAAGCCTTAAGGATGCTAAAGTGTGTCATAAAAGTGATTCAGATTCAACCAGAATACAAGGTGTTTCAAAAATACAAATAAATATTAAAGGGGGTGCTGCAAACCATCAAACTGAACAACTTTCACTATGGAGCCAACATCTAAATCGCGAAAAAAATCAGCTCAATCAGCTTTATGTAATCAGCTTTTGTGTGAAACAATTGTTTTTTTCGCTCCCATAGTAAATGTTGTTCAGTTTGATGGGTAGAGTATGTGGTTTAAATTTTAATGACACTTTTCCTCACATCCCCTTTATATAGGGTGTAGCAAAACACTTGTATGAGACAGCAAATTTTTTTTTCTTGATGTTGGCTCCATAGTGAAAGTTGTTCAGTTTGATGGTCTGAAGCACCCCCTTAAGTATTACTAGGGTGTTTTATTACACCCTGTATACTTCCAAAATACATACGCTTGATGAACCTTGAGATGCACAACGCTCTTATTATAATGTAAAACTTATTGAATGGTCTTCTCTGTCGCGTTTAGCTTGACTACGGAACCCCCAAAAGGCTCTATGGTACAAAATGACACTTACCGTTTTCTAATATAGTGCAGTAGAATTAGCACGAAATAAAGCATCATTTCACATTAATTGTGGTACTAATGATAATTTCCCCATCAACAGAGTTATGTATGGATATGATTACCTTAAATTTGCAACCGATTTGGATTTACGGAAAATGGTGAAAATTGGGAAAAACCTTAATTATTTAATAACTCCAAAACAAAAATTGTGGTACTAGTTGCGATTATACCATTTATTTAGAGAACCAGTACCTACCTTCTCAGGAAATTTGGAGCGGTTGCGACATACGGAACCTACCTAAACTTGTAAAACAGATTTTTCGTCTTTAACTCCTAGGCATAATTTGTGGTACTAGTTGCGAACTCTTTGACAACTTGTATTAGCCTTCGACATTTAGTTTTAAGTTCGCAACCGGTTGCGACCTACGGAACCCTAAAAAAATACTTTTTTCGAAATTCTACTTCGGGCAAAATTCGCGTAGTCTGGATTATTGCTTCTATCATATTTATAAGTCGAATTCTATCTACCTTGTAATCGCAACTTAAGAAAACATTACGGAACATTGTCTATTTCATAAATAAAAAGCGCGGGTGATGCGAGGGGAATGCGTGCGGCGCACGGGGGTAGGTCGCAGCTTGTGCGTGTACGCGGGTGTTGTGAGACGCGCGGTATGTCGCGGGGGTTCACGGCTCGTTACTACTACTCTTTATTACCTATTCTGTGACTTTACTAGACTTACCTTATACTACACATGGACGGATTAAAACCGTTATTGTACACAGCCAGCACACATCGTTCGTACGTATAGTCAGTTACAGAAAACGTGTACATAGTCACATTATACAACGTGTTAATGAATTAACGCAGAACGAAAGTAGTTTGTTTAGAATCGAGAGCAGAATCGAATTATCATGTTTTCAACTTTTCAATTTTATCAAAATATTAAATAATATGTTTGTAAAATTTAAAATTTACTGAACTCGATCTCAACCCACCGCTCAAGATCTTCAGAGCAAGCTATGCCTGCGGTCACATACCGGAACAGTGGAGTAAGGTTATAGTTCTATTCATACCTAAGGCTGGAAAAAAAGACTTCTCATTGCCGAAGTCATTTAAACCAATAAGCCTCTCCTCTTTTCTTTTGAAAACAATGGAAAAGGTACTGGACAGACACATCAGAGATGGGGTCCTAATTAGCAGACCCATCCACCCCAACCAACATGTCCACCGCAGAGGTAAATCTACGGAATCTGCTCTGCTCGACCTGACCGACAGAATAGAAAGGGCACTGGAGGACAAACAAATTGCACTGTGTGCATTCCTAGATATTGAGGGAGCTTTTGACAATACACCGATCAGAACACTGGTCAGGGGACTCCAACTGAAACAGGTAGACCCGATCACGATCAGATGGGTTAAGTCAATGCTCTCAAACCGAAGAGTAAGTTTTACTCTTCATTCTACCACGGTGGAAGTGGCCACGACAAGGGGCTGTCCGCAAGGTGGGGTGTTATCGCCCCTATTATGGACCCTTGCTGTGGACCAGCTGTTGCATAAGATGGCTGACCTCAGAATTGACACTCAAGGCTACGCTGATGACTTAGTGATCACAGTAAGGGGCAATAGCCAATACATGATATCAACCATTATACAAAGAGCTTTTCAATACCATAAGTGCATGGTGTAGAGAAAACGAATTATCGGTTAATCCTGGTAAAACTGTTATAGTGCCGTTTACGAACAAGCGAAAGCTTGACAGGCTTGTGCAGCCTACACTGAATGGCAATCAAATACAATTTTCCACGGAAGTTAAATATCTGGGCGTAACCTTTGACCAGAAGCTTACCTGGAACCCTCACTTAGAAAATGTACTGCAGAAGGCCAAAATTGCCTTGGGCAAATGCAGTCGTATGGCAGGGCTGAACTGGGGACTAAGACCCAGAACAACCTTGTGGCTGTACACCGCCATTGTGAGGCCGGTAGTAACATACGCCTCTGTGGTATGGTGGAGGAAGACCAAACAGCGGACTGCAATCACCCAGCTAAGCAGTCTACAAAGAACCGCCTGCTTAATAGCAACCAGAGCCATGTCCACCTCGCCTGGGGAGGCGCTAAATGCACTGTTGGGGCTGCCGCCCTTGCATTTACACGTGCAAACAGTGGCAATGGCCAGTATGCACAGAATCGCCTCTCAGACCACAGCGAACTGGCTTTCCGAAGGATTGAGATCTTTTAAAGACTCAGTCATGGCAATTCCTATTCTAGGCATGATAACAGATGTTATGCAGCCTAAGAACATATGTATATAACGCTTTACTGTGGAGCTACCATCCAGAACTGACTGGCTAAGTGACAATGTGCACTGGAAAGCCGGCAGTCTTATATGGTTCACTGATGGCTCCAAGTCTAGAAATGACGTAGGCTGTGGAGTATATGGAGAGCGCCCGAGGTTTATGAAAAGAACAAATCTCGGAAAGTACGCCTCAATATTCCAGGCAGAGGTATATGCCATCCTAAAATGTGCGGAGGCAAATCTGCAAAAGCGCTACGTCAACCATACTATCTACATAAACTCCGATAGTCAAGCAGCTCTATTAGCGCTGGCTTCCGACACAATAAGTTCGAAGCTAGTGGAAAACTGCTTGACTCTCCTCAATACCTTGGGTGCATTGAACAAGGTAATTTTAAGATGGGTTCCTGGGCACTCGGGCATCGTAGGCAATGAAAGGGCCGACGAGCTAGCGAGAGATGGTGCTGGTGGCACGCAGTATGGACCAGAGCCGTTCTGTGGGGTCCCTAAAAGCCTATTCAATTTAACGCTTAGGAACTAATGTCTTAAAAAATCGACTGATCACTGGATGGATACGCCAGGACTAAACCATTCCAAGGCACTAATTGCGGCATATGACTGCAAAATGGCAAAGGAGAGAATCGCGCTCAGCACGACAAACTTGCGCATTATAGTGAGGGCGCTGACGGGGCACTGTAGGCTGAACAAACACCTTACAATCCTAGGCATCAGGGACACGAAACTCTGCAGATTATGTCTGGAGGAGGACGAACCCCCCATTCACATCCTTTGTGAATGTGGCCCACTAATGCACAAACGATATGCACACTTGGGTAAACACTTTTTTCATCCGAGTGAAGTAAAATCTTTCACTGCCAAAGAAATCCTAAAATTCCTAAAGGAAGTGGGTATTAGCAGTGAACTGTAACTATTGTGGCGATCACAAAAGATCTAAATAAGGTCGAAGTGATACTAGTCTGCAGAAGACTCAAATAGCCGCTTTATAACAATAAAAAAAAAAAAAAAAAAAAAGCTCTGGCACTCTCACCCAGAGGTGGGCGCCGACCTGAAATTTGCCGGCGGCGGCGCGGCGGCTCTACGCCGTGGCGACAATATTTTTTTTTGTTGAAAATTCACACTATAGGTGTTAAATGTTTATCTAGAAGCTCCAGGAGCCAGAAATATAACGAGAACAAAAAGAAAAAAACGTGTTCATGTTATTACAACTACAAACGCGATCTCTCAGCATTCAAAAAAACCAATCTGACTGTAAAAAAAAATAACGGGGTTCGTATTAGCAGGAATCGCTAGACTAATCCCGGTATGTGTAGAAACCCCGCTCTACAGTTTAAACCGGTAATAAGCGCTGGCTTGGCTTGGCGGTCAGCGCTGGCAGCCAGCTCGGCAACCCGCGCCGCCGGCACTTAACTCGGCAACCGGGGCGCTGCTAGCATTTAGCTTGGCAAGCAGCGCCGGCACTGATATGGAAAACCAGCGTCGGCAACCAAATGAGCGACTAGCGCTGTCAGCGGAGAGTGGCCCTTATAAAGTAGTTTAGGCCTGTAAGCAGCCAACTTGGCTGTCGGCGCTAGCAGTAATCTCGGCAACCAGCGACACCTGCACCTAACTCGGCAACCAGGGTGCTGCCGGCAGCTAGCTTGGCAAGCAGCACCGGCACTGATATGGATAACCAGCGTCGGCAAGAAAATGAGTGACTCGCGCCGTCAGCGAAGGAGTAGCCCTTGTAAAGTAGTTTAGGCCTGTAGCAAACTTGGCTGTTGGCGCCGGCAGGTATCTCGGCAACCGGCGCCGCCGGCACCTAACTTGGCAACCGGGGCGCTGCCGCCAGCTAGCTTGGCAAGCTAGCTATATGGATAACCAGCGCCGCACACTGTTTTCAAATGGATAAAAAGTGGACTTAGGGATTTTGAACCTTTTTTTGGCTGGCATCCTATGCAATTTATCATTTCCTACAACGTTTGTATGACACACTTTTCAAAAAAGCTACAGTTTCAAAGATATTATAACTTATAGGATTTTTTTGTATTAAACGTGAACTATTTATTACATTTCAGAAAAACTGATTCATTTGGGACGCCTCTCTCTTAAAGTAGTTTATAGACGGACTTTTCCAGAATCTATCACAATAAGAACTAAATCCCAACTCGTCCCGGTTCTCGTGATATGGGGCGAAGAAACATACAACAATTAAAGTGTCACAATTTCAATTTTAAATGATAAGTTTTCGCATGTGGAGTAGCCCATGTAAAGTACTGGAGCCCGATTGCGCTAAGTTAAAACATCGAAGTTCTATTCTTATCCAATTTCAGTTCTAATCACATTGCAATCCAATTACTATTCAACTGTGCTGAATTTCGCATCGCGCTAAACTCTATGTAACTGACAGCCTTTAACGTCTGAGCGATCTGTCAAAACGACTATAACGGCTGCCATGAGCTGAGATGATGAGATGTACCGCGATTAGCGCAATACCAAATGTGTCAAAAGTAAGTGTTCGTACGTTGTCCAGTCACGGTTCAATCACCGAATATTTCCTGCGATTGCAGCCCAGTTTAGGCATGTAACTGTTATATGATTTAAATTGGAGATAATTATTAAAACACCATTGACATGTTTGAAGTCCAGTTCCAGAAGACCTTTATTCATTTTAAAAACATAAAACCTCATTTAACATTATGACAGTAACTAGCACCGACACCCAACCTGGCTGCCGGCAGCAAGCTTGGCAACCAGCGCCGGCAGCTAGCTTGGCAACCAGTGGAGAGCCCATGTAAAGTACAGTTTAGCCCGGCAACTAACGCCGGCAGTACCTTAACTCGGCGGAGGCGGCGGCGGCGGCACGGGTAACCCGGCGCGGCGCCCACCTCTACCCTCACCCGACTTACTACCAAAACAAGATTCTTAAAATGTATCTATGAGCACGATTTCATTCATTGCTGAAATGATAATAAATCCTTTTTGCCTCAAAACTTAAAATGCGAATAACTTTAAATGTTAAGTATCAAAATAATGAAATTATTGCTTCATTCTAATTATTTTGTTATTAATCAGATGGGGTGTATGAGGTTTTGCGCTTATTCATTAACACGTTGAAAAAGTGCGCACGTACAAAATGTATATACACACATACATACATAATAACATACGCGTACGTATACATAATTAATTAATTACATTGTGTTTATACGTACATAATGTATACATGGTGTCCCAAAATTCAACGTCAAGCCGAATACAGAAGATAGGTGAGTTTATAACTGTTCAGGGAAAAATACAATAAAAAATCAAAGTTTAATAGTTTTCGAGATTTTGAATAATTTTTTACATTTGAAAATTTCGCCACCCCGCGCTAAACTTTTAGTTGTAGTTACTACAAATTTGTAAATTTTTTCATGAAAATACTTGTTACGCATTTGACAACATTTCATTTTAAGAAAGGTATCAAAATAAGGAAACCGTTTGGAGATTAAGTGATTCAAAGCTTGTATCAAAATTATCAGATTTTTCTATCCATTATTTTACTTAATTATTTTAGAGGTTGAATGAGATTTTATTCCTTTGCCTGCTGGGCTTTTCTATTGTATTTGACAGTTTTTATTTTTAATGTTATTGCTGCTAAGGTATCTTAGGCATAAATCCTACGTTTTTCATAAAATTCAAAAGTAAATTAAAAATAGAAATATCGGTTAAAAATAAAATCAGAAAAATACGTATCTCTTATTTTTTAACCTATTTTATATTTTTTATTAAAAATAAGTGGTTAAAAAAAATTTATATTGTCAATTCTGAATAAACTTTACAGTCGACAATTCAAAAATAAAGAATTAGTTCCATACTTTTTACAGAAAACACCGTTTTCCATCAGACCTCTGCGGTACATTTTGTTTTCTATGTCAACTTTGAGTTTACACCCTGTATCAAAATGTATCGTCCTAACCTGGCAAGTTATTTTAAAAGTTGGCCAATTGCGTCGAGCGCTCGAATCGAGAAATTTTTGTTAGAAATCGAACGAAAATCAGTAGAAACACCCGCGTACACGCACAAGCTGCAACCCGCCCCCGCGCGCCGCACGCATTCCCCTCGCATCACCCGCGGTTTTTATTTATGAAATAGACAATGTTCCGTAATGTTTTCTTAAGTTGCGATTACAAGGTAGATAGAATTCGACTTATAAATATGATAGAAGCAATAATCCAGACTACGCGAATTTTGCCCGAAGTAGAATTTCGAAAAAAGTATTTTTTTAGGGTTCCGTAGGTCGCAACCGGTTGCGAACTTAAAACTAAATGTCGAAGGCTAATACAAGTTGTCAAAGAGTTCGCAACTAGTACCACAAATTATGCCTAGGAGTTAAAGACGAAAAATCTGTTTTACAAGTTTAGGTAGGTTCCGTATGTCGCAACCGCTCCAAATTTCCTGAGAAGGTAGGTACTGGTTCTCTAAATAAATGGTATAATCGCAACTAGTACCACAATTTCTGTTTTGGAGTTATTAAATAATTAAGGTTTTTCCCAATTTTCACCATTTTCCGTAATTCCAAATCGGTTGCAAATTTAAGGTAATCATATCCATACATAACTCTGTTGATGGGGAAATTATCATTAGTACCACAATTTATGCAAATTGATAATTTAATTCTACTGCACTAATATCATCACTGTAGTACGGCCGTGTATTTCGCTGATATTGTAGCATCCGGCAAAGCGGCTTCCACTGTGTAAACTTGCAATGCTAAATTAAGTGCAGTATAAATTCCATTCCGAAGGATTATTGATCACAAAACTATGGAAGGTATAGCAGCAGAATATTTGCTATTTATAAGCAGCGAACAAATGAACGTAAAACATGAGAATTGGTGATAGAAAATTGATAGGTAACAAGATTGTACTCGTATTGAGACCTCCGCTTCTAAATACCTATAGGTACTTCATTCCAAATAAGGACAACGAGATTTGCCGATTCCTATCCTAGCTTTCTGGCTAATTCTGATTACCAAATGTAATTAATTTATTGGATATATATACTATCCGACATATCTTGGATGCTACTAAAGCTGTTCTAAGAATAATTGAGAGGAAGTGTTTCAAATTTCTGTTTCTGTAATGCAAAATAGCCTTAAAATTTTACCATCAAACTGAACAACTTTCTCTAATGCACCAACATCGAAACCGCGAAAAAAATCTACTGTTCCATTTTACTCCACTGCAAACCTAGTTGAGCTTTTATGGGACAGCTGATTTTTTTTTTCGCGATTTTTGTGTTTGTCCCGTAGAGAAAGTGGTTCAGTTGGATGGTCTGATCATCTCCTTAAATATTGTGTTTATGATATTGATATATGATAATGTTAATGGGTTGATATTATGGATTTGTATTCGACTGCTTTTTCTGCGTCTTCAAAACCGCTTTATCTCGTTATAAATCTCCGGGTTCGTATGAATTGTTACATACCTACTAGTTTTTTCATGACTAATTACGTAATTGGTTTAATTTCCAAATCGAGAACATGGGCATCGAATAAAATTACAACGCTTAGTGACTCATAATTGAATTTTCAAAACTTCCTTGACCGAATTTGTCCTTCTAAAAGTTTATTATTAGTTGGGAACTCGAGATACGCCTCCGTTCACTTTAGATTAATATAAAGTAAAGATGTCCAATTATCATTCATAATAACTCTTATTAGGTACTTTATTCCAAACTGTTATCTTTACTAATTGAGTTTTGTAACTGACTCTTTGGGAATGTTAGAAGTCGGTTTCTTTGAAAAGCTGTCTTTGCTTTCAATATGGCTATCAAAATTTTTTGGAAATTCGGATTCACTTACTCGTATTGAAATTATGAATGTTATATTTTCTTACTTTTGCGGCAAATACCTCGCGATACTGCTATTTCTGTGTTGATCCGCCTATTTACGAATATTTAATTTAAAAATTCAAAACTGTTTACGTTCAACATGGCTGTATAGACTCGATCCCTTTCAGGAGGTAATATTATTGAGTTTCTATGGTCAGACGTGAATATTAACTCCCTATTCAAATAATGCCGTGGCCGCGCCGTGGTGGTCCAGTGGCGAGTAACCTTGCCTGCCGTGCAGAAGGCGATGGTTCGATCCCCGTCAAGGCCGACTCGTACCAATGAGTTTTTTGGAATTTATGTAGGATTTGTAACACCACTGGCTTTTTGGTGAAGGAAAACATCGTGAGAAAACCTGTATGCTTCAATTTCGAGGCATGTATTATACCCACTGTCCATTATAAGTAGCGACGGGCTCACCCATCACACTGGACAGAGTTTCGGTACTACTGGTGAAACGTGGATATTCTGAGGTTTCAGAATATCTCTGACCCCCTCGGGGAATACATATGAGCATATGCTATGCTTATACTTTTATGCTATTCAAATAATACACTAACCATTAAAGTGTTAGATTTCAGAAAGTTTAGAAACATGCGGTACAAAATTATTATTAATATAAATAATAGGTATAATATAATAGGAGTCACGGAGTCTTGGTGTCGGACGCTCGGCGGAGTATCAACTCTGTTTCGAACTTTCGTCGGTCTAACTCCTGAGGATGCTCCTTGGTGGAGCGAAACACGTGTAGAGTAGAAATTGTTTGGTGGGCAGGTTGTATTGCATAACGTAATTAAGATAAGATAAGATAAATATTCTTTCTTTGCACACCAAAAAGACAAATATAATTTATAACAAGAATGAGAAGGGTACAAAGGGCGGTCTTATCACTAAAAGCGATTTCTTCCAGACAACCATTGGTTGGAAGAATTATTTACAGAGACAAATGCTACGGCGGTGCACTATTAGGTACCTATGTACCTATCTATATGTATATACAGGGTCCTTCTTAATATACTGTACATTTTTTAGGGGATGATCAGACCGTCAAACTGAACAACTGTTCTATGCCATCAAAATCGAAATCACTGAAAAAAAATCTACTGTTCTAAACAAAACTGCAAATCTACTCGAGCCAAATGTATTGGACACCAGATTTTTTTCTTCGCGATTAGGATGTTGGTCCCAAATAGAAAGTTGTTCAATTTGATGGTCCGGTCATCCCCTTAAAAAACTGTCAGCATATCAAAAAGGACCCTGTATAGAGTAAATATAATATATATACATACATACACACAAATATATATTCATTCATATACAATAATTATGCTGTTAAATATAAAAATAAAACATTCAAAAAGGACACATTGTCAACTCGGTATTTAGAAGCAGAGGTCTCCATACAATTGTGTCATACCTATTAGTCATGGATATCCACAAAGTAACGCCTGATTCGTTTAACTATTAATATATTCGAGTAATTAAAAATTCGAGTAAGGGATGAAAATATCATACAAAACTTGATTTCTGTCAGGAACTGACTCAATAAACGACTCGATGTTTGATTGATGTGTTTTAATTGAAAAGTATGTTTCGTAGTTTCAATAACATTCATTGGGTTGTAAAAATATTGTTAAATATTATGACAGGAAACGCTGAAATTCAATACTTTTGCATCTTTATAAAGTCAGAATTTCCTACGGCTGCAATGTTTTAAGGATTCAACCTTTTTCCAAAACTTGTTTTAAATCCGTGACTCAGGTGATATTTTGCATGCTGTGTTTACCTGTAATTGGTAGTGCATTTTACTCATTTTACACTGTTATTTATAAAACTGTTGGTAAACATAAATAAATAAAATAAAAAGAAAATTAGTGCTCTACGTCCATTTCTGTGTTATTTTTGATTTACGAACGGCTTCAATTGGCGCTAATAGGAATCAATAACGCAATAATAGAATTTATATAACTAATGTGGTTTATTAAATATATGCACGCCTAAATATAAGGCAGAATATGGTGAATCTAACCCACAACACAAGAACTATGTAATTAACACCATGTTTCAACTATTATCTTTGACTATTTATATGTGGACTGGTTACGCGTGTAATTCTACTAACAAACATTTCTGTCACTTTTTGCGGGGGTGAGGTAACATGAAATCCACAACTTTGGATCTTATTCCCCATAACTTTAGATTCTAATTTTGAATTTTAAAAATCGTGAAAAGTAGTCTCGTGTGACCCCAAACGTTCTAAATTCGAAGTTATTATTTCGCAATTATAGGCTGTCTCGTTTAGTGATAAGGTGTAAAATTGAATGTAAATGCACAAGATCAATTGTGCTTATACCGTGGCAGAGGGGAAATGCTACCGCAAGGCTAGTCCTTATAATAATTAGTCAAAGCAAAAAGCCCATAGAAGACAGACCATAGACAGACCTCCGTTACCATGACTTGTTAATTGTCATTAATGTCATAATATGTTACTATCGAAGACGAAGAATTATTTTTGTATGATTTCTTTCTTTCTCTAAGTATAAAAGCCTCTCAACCTCCCAACCGATCCCGGGATCATTATGTAATTGCAAGCTAAATCATGTATGTAATTGCGAACTAAATAATATTTATTACTAACAGATACGGAAAAGAGGTGAAACTACAAATAAAATAAAGGTAATTTCGCAAAAAAACGAAACGAATGAAAGAATTGTAAACCACAAACTTTCTAAAAACGTTTCATTTGACAATTTAATAACTGGCATTACATACTACTATTTTCATATGTACTGGAGGCCTAAGTTACTTGGCCATCTGGCATCTACCTTTGCTTTTAGACGAATTATTTGAATATCATCGGTTTTCCATTTCTGAGAAGTTCTTATTGTAATTAAGTACCAGAAAGTTGACCACTCACTTGTGTTTTGTTTCTTTGATTTTCTATATAAATAAATGGGGATAGTATCCAAAATCTTGTAATAACTGGTTCACGACCGATTGGTATTTGACTATTTATCTTTGGGTATTATATGTACTATACCTTCAGTGGGATCCTACAGGTTATAAAATAACTATTATTAAGTACCTAATAAAACAATAAATTCAGTAGATAAGCATTATCACCTTTGTCATCATGCTATTAACAGATTATATTATTATTATTGTCTCTCTTACGGTATTTCACGGGCCGTAGCCCGGACCTTTGGAAGGCTTGCGTGGGGACACAGGTCCAACACGTAGAGGTCCCTTTGAAACACTTTTATCTAAATGCGATGGATTGCACCAACCGTGGTCTATCTCTGAATGCATTATGCAAATGCACCAGAAGACACCACGTTTAGTGCAGAGACTATTGTAGAAAGACGAAAAAACGTCTCGGGTTATGGGGGTGAACTGGATGGGCCGGTAAATCTGGGTTATTGCGGATAGACTCGGGACGCCTGCCGTAACAAATGTCTCTAGTTTGTCAAAAATGGCAGACGGTGACTCGCCAACTCATTTGATGGGCCCCCCAAAATGGCCGCTCGCAAGGAGCAACAAGGCGACAAGATCTAGTGAGCAGCTAAGGTTGTAGAGAGGTGAGTCTGCGGGCATCAGTTCCCGGTGCTAAGCGCACTAGTCAGCAGGCCCCTGGCGTTTATGACGTTTAACACTTTCAACCTGGAGCATAAGTTCTGCTCTTGCAACTCCACTCCTGGCCGGCCGGTTAAGGCAAGACAGGAGGCGAGGGCCAAATCAATCCAGGCCCTCTGGAGAATCGGGACCGTGGTTTCGCTACTTACCAACAGCTCGCCACAAGCTGCCCTGCAGGTTTTTATTATTAAAACACTATATACAGATTTATCTTGATAGCGTGGCCTCTGGTTCTGATTGATTCGTTTGATTTGTGTATTGGGAAAATATATTTCTTATCGTGGGAATATGTTGTCGAAACTTAAAGGAAACTTCTCATTGACTGGCGCCTTAGTTCAATTTCGCTTTGTTTAATAAGTTTTCAACTAAATTATAACTTGTTGGTTATTAGATTCTGAGTGTTGGTACATGAAGTGCAATATACGGTAATAAAATTAGGAAGTTAACATTGTGTAGTGTTGGGTATGATAAGGTGTTAACTTATTAATTAAAGTAAATTTGATTGAAATGACATTTCTTCTGTATGGTGTGTGTGTGTGTATTTACTTATGTTTGATATTATCATCATCATCAGCAGCTTTAGTCCACCCGCTGAAGGATAGCCTCTTCCCCATTATGCTACTCTTTCCTGTCCTGTGCCAGTCTCATCCAAATCTTTCCAGCTGCCTCTGCAATATATCTATTGGATGACCAACTCCTCTCCTGCCTGTTCTTCTGGCCACAGATCCGCCGTGGCCACCCCCAAAATATAATCCTTCACCGAGTATTTTTATTCTAATATACTTGGTGTAGTCTGTATCGTGAGGTAACCTCACTGTTTTGTTTTAAGATTATCTTTTTTATTCATAAATTGTCAATTAACCACAAATTAACAAATTTTTCGGACCATTATACCACCACGTCATAAAAAGTTTTTCCCAAGATTAATTGATTATTTAACTGCTTCCCATACCCTACCAATATGGGCGGCCTACCGTGAAACAAATTGCCAACATCAAATTTAAATTTCGCCGTCAAAACATTAAAGTCCAAAGCAGTGCCGATGTATCAACAGTAGAAGAGGACGGCTGAACGATTTATGCGTCGCCAATCACGCCCATATGTGAGTTGAGTTACGTACCGACAAACATTCTGTTTGAGTTGAAAATTGCGCTTCTGTTGAACTGGGATTGGCAAACTCCGGATGTCATACTTCCAGATAGAGCATCCTTCCTTCGTCATGGGTTATGATGGATTTGGTTTTATTGAATTTGTGTCGGTTTGCACTTATTTCTCATTAACAAACATTCATTAACACGTTGTATACTTAATAATCCTATTTATTAAGTATACAACGTGTTAATGAATAAGTGCATAAGCTCATACACCCCAACTGATTTATAACAAAATAATTAGATTGAAACAATAATGTCATTATTTGGTTTCAGTTTGATGGTCTAAAGCATTCCATTTAGGGAATATAATTTGAGGCGCGCTCCATACAAACGAAGCCTGGTGATATTTTCAATACTAACCAATTTAAGTCAATGAAATTTTTCAGAAACCATCTAGAAAGCTAATCTCTATGCTTGTATGAATAGATTATCGTTAAAATGTATAGTTTTAAAGTTACAAACGAAGTCTGGTGATATTTTTATGGAAATCTTTGAGGAGATTTCCATAAAAATCTTAAATTAACCCTAGAACTAAAACTATATATTTTATCGAAAATATGACTTCATACTAAAAATTTTCATTGACTTCAGTTGGTTAGTATTGAAAATATCACCAGACTTCGTTTGTATGCAGCACGCATTTACGCATTCGGAATAAACTTATCTTAATAGAAGTTTGTTTTCAGAAACAATCTAGAAACTAATCTCTATGCTTGTATGAAGTCAGATTTTCTTTAAAATATAAAGTTTTAATGCTAGGATTAATTTAAGATTTGTATGGAAATTTTTGAGGAATTGTAACTTTAAAACTATACATTTTAACGAAAATCTGACTTCATACAAGCATAGAGATTAGTTTCTAGATTTTTTATGTAAAATTTCATTGACTTTAGTTGGTTACTATTGAAAATATCACCAGACTTCGTTTGTATGGAGCGCGCTCCGAATTATATTCCCTTAAGAGGCTGTTGCGGACTGTACAAAAATTAAAAAAAAAATTTATACAAAGAAAAGTGAAAAGTAATAGGTCGCATTAAAAGGTTTTATTACAGAGGCAAAATCTAAGAAAGTCACAATAAGGCTTACAATGGCCTCAATATTTATAACAGCGCTTGTTTCGCGCTACTTTCAACCACGCAATTTCTGAGTATTACTAAAGACTAGGCAACTAGAATGCTAAGTTTCACCGACAAGTCTTGAACTATAAAGGGTTTATTAGCTGAAATCTCTCACATGAGCAGAGGCTGAGTCGGCGGAACGTGAGCTGGCGACGGTACGTGACTCGAAGCCGCTCGGCCATCGCCGATACGAGACCTTTTGGCGTGCATGAGTGATGCTACCAGGACTGACGTGTTTGGTTAAATTATTGATTTTAACATAAATAATCTTAAACTAAACGTTGTTTAACTGGTTCTTCTCGAAAGAAATATTTATTATTTGTACACCAAAATAAACAAAGAAATACAAAAATGTATGCGGCGGTTTTTTTTTTTATTTTTCATTTATTTATTTGGCACACAAAACAGGAAACAATGAATGAAATAATAACACATAATATAAAAAGCTTAAATCTAGATTCCAACCTAAATATGCATGCACAGTTACATTAACAATAAAATTGCGACTTAAAACCTGAATATAATTATAATTTAACCTTATTAAAGTATATATGACATGAATATTTAAACTTAAAACACTAGTAATTAATAACAACATAGTTAATAACTAAGTAACAATTAAGTAATAATTTTACTTAAGGATTCTCTTAATATTATTATTAACAACACCAATTTTGTCATTAAAAATATCAAACTCTGCGTTATCATGGGCAACATCGCCAACATCATTAAGTAATCTACACATTCTAACATATAACATGTTTTGAACTTTGACTACTTATATGTGGACTGGTTACGCGTGTAATTCTACGAACAAACATTTCTGACACTTTTTGCGGGGGGCGAGGTAACATGAAATCCGCAACTTTGGATTTTATTCCCCATAACTTTAGATTCTAATTTTGAATGTTAAAAATCATGAAAAGTAGTCTCGTGTGAACCCCAAACGTTCTAAGTTCGAAGTTATTATTTCGCAATTATAGGCTGTCTCGTTTAGTGATAAGGTGTAAAATTGAATGTAAATGCACAAGATCAATTGTGCTTATACCGTGGCAGAGGGGAAATGCTACCGCAAAGCTAGTCCATATAATAATTAGTCAAAGGTTTTGAATGGTCTGGATAAATTTAATTTTAATTCTTGGTTGTAAATGAAGAAAGCCCTAGGCCCTGTTTTATGAAACTTACAATGACAGGTGATAGAAGACACATTATAAGAGGGGTTAGAAATGCAAAGTAGGCGTGGAACGTGTCGCAACAGGTTATGCAATGATTTGCATAACACCATAAGGCGCGCGGCGTGGTGCGAGCGAGAGGGCATGAGTAATTGTAGCAGCGTGAGCGGGAAGACAAGTGGCGTCAAGTAATATTTCAGTTTAGTATGGATCAGCAGATATTTTTTTCGCGATGTCGACTTTGGTCCCATAGAGAAAGTTGTTCAGTTTGATGGTCTGAATATCCCCTTAACAAAGTGTCAGCGTATTAAGAAGGATCCTATTTAATGAAGGCAGTAATTCATTTTTCTCTCATCTAATTTAGAACATCTGATCCAATTTATAAATCTTGTTGTTACATATGGTTCATTCCAAATAGGGACGAAAAGACGGTCCGACATAAATCATGGACATTACTGGAGCTGGGAATAAGCTAGAGTATTGTTTCAAATCCGAAAATTCTGTAATTCAAATTAGCCTTAAAATTTCGTTGCTGTTTGGAATGGAGTATAGTATTATGTTATTGCGAATAAGCGGCGGCAGATAAAGCGTACGCGGTTTTCGTTCGCTGTCTATATCTAGATTATATTCTTGTATCTGTTTTGTTGAAAATGAAATTTAAAAAAAAAAATTAAAAAACAATGAACACATTTTATGTCAACATACTTGTATTGTATGTCTTCAATTCTTTCTTCAATATCTCCGTTGACAGGAATATGAGACAATTATATTGCACACCCCTAGTTTCTGACGTCAGCATGTTTGAAGCAGACTTGCCTTGTTGTCTTTGGTTGTGATGCGACAAATTAGGTTGTGTTTTGTAGTACTACTAGCGCCCCTACTACGAAGTTTCGTAGTGGCCTCCCCTACTACGAAGCTTCGTAGTAGGGGCGCTATTAGCGTAGTGGTTCTTCGATTTTTGAAATCATCTCTAATAGTACCTACTTTTAATTCTTTATCTGTATTCAAATGTATGTTCTGTTTTGGTGTGCAATAAAGTATAATTGAATTGAATTGGATTGAATTGAATAGTACTGTAGCTTAGACTATTTATATGAGGACAAGTTACACGTGTAATTCTACTAATAAACAGCCGCCATAGACAAAGTGACATTCTGTTGGCGTCGACGCTGGTAGAAACGGACAAAATGTATGGATTTGTCATTGGCGATCGAAACATTTTGACGTTTGTTTTCGTCACTATATGTCAAGTCCATACATGTTTTATGTTTTCTACTGTCGTTAACGCTATTCGAAAGTACTTTGTCTAGGGGAACTGTTCTGCCACTTTTTGCGGGGGGCGAGGTAGCACGAGATACGCAACTTAGAATTTTATTCTATTGGTTTAGATTCTAATTTTGAATGTTACAAATAATGAAAAACAGTGTCGTGTGAACCCCAAACGTCATAAGTTCGAAATTATTGTTCCGCAATTATAGGCTGTCGCGTTTAGTGATAAGGTATAACAATGTATGTAAATGCGTAAGATTTATTGGTCTTGTACGTTTGCAGAGGGGAAACGCTAAGGCGAGGCGGGTCCCTATATAAATCGTCTAAGTACCCGGGACTTTTTTAATTACCAAAACGATTACAGATTGCCGTTTAGAAATTGTTGTAAGGAACGAAATTACTGATATTAAAAGCTAAGTCTTACAGAACACAACCGGCCATAACAAAAAAAAAAAAATGTAGTCGACATTTTTAAATTTGGATTTATTCTATACTGCATAAGCATAAGCATATGCTCACGACTATATTCCCCGAGGGGGTAGTCAGAGATATTCTGAAACCTCAGAACATCCACGTTTCACCAGTAGTACCGAAACTCTGTCCAGTGTGACGGGGGGGTGAGCCCGTCGCCACTTATAATGGACAGTGTGTAAAGTACATGCCTCGAAATTGAAGCATGCAGGTCTCCTCACGATGTATACTGTCATTTTCTTAACCTTAGTTCGATACCCATACGTAATATTAAGACCGTCTAAAGTTGCCATAAAAAGCTATCAGACCAGATGAAAAAGTCAATATTGATCGGTCTTATACTACTCGTAAATCCTCGTAATACAAGAACATCGGATAAAATGTTTGTCTGGTATTTTAAAATCACATTAAAAGTTTGAACAATTCCAATTCAACGAGCATTTCTGTTTCAACAGCAGTTTTCTAAAACAAATGCTCAGCACGCGTTCGTACAACGAATGCAATATAATGAACATAACTTTATTAGTACTTTGTTTTGTTGTACTTACATTTTTATGGATCTTTAAATATACCTGGAAAACGGTTACGGAATAATGCAGAGTTACATACATTCAGTGTAGCGAAACTTTTAAAAAGCCCTCTATATTTTGGAAAAAGTGGCGAGTAACCTTGCCTGCCGTGCAGGAGGCGATGGTTCGATCCCCGTCCAGGCCGACTCGTACCAATGAGTTTTTCGGAATTTATGTACGATTTGTAACACCACTGGCATTTCGGTGAAGGAAAACATCGTGAGGAAACCTGTATGCTTCAATTTCGAGGCATGTATTGTACCCACTGTCCATTATAAGTAGCGACGGGCTCACCCCCCGTTACAACGGACAGAGATTCGGTACTACTAGTGAAACGTGGATGTTCTGTGTTTTCAGAATATCTCTGCCTACCCCCTCGGAGAATATAGTCGTGAGCATATGCTTATGTAAAACAAATAAAAATGGTTGTACAAAGGAAGAACTTAGAAGTTACCCAAACAAACGTGTGAAGTGGTGCATTATAAAGCTTCTATTCTTCTTCCTGTTGTGGTGCTATCTTCTATCAGAGCTTAGCTACGCTATTTGGACCCTGGAGATAGCAGCTGCCCTTCTTCTTCGTATCATGTGGGCAGCAAGCCCTGGTGTCAGAGTTTTTACAGACTGCCTTACGGCCTCTGACGTGGTTTTTATGTAACGACTACAACCACCAGACATAGTATCCGGGACCAACGGCTTAACTTGCCATCCAAAGCACGGAATTATCTTTCTTTTCAGACAATCAGGTGATTCAGCCTGCAATGTCCTAGCCAACTGGGGAAAAATGCATAAAGTGACATATCACTAGACAGCTGCCCTGAACAATAAGGTCGAGTTCTTATAGAACCATTCACACAGATTCTTATGCCAGGAAGTCCTTCTACCAGGCATTCGTCTTCCCAAAATTTTCCTCTATATAATCTGGAGATGTTGGTATTTTTCACTTCTCATAATGTGATCAAGGTACTGAAGCTTCCGAAGTGTGAAGGTCGCAGTGTTTTTGTGTGTCCAAGCGTAAAGTTTCTGTCTGTCCATGATATCTTCATCATCCTCCTGTTTACCCATTATCTCAAAAGCCCCAAGTTTGTATAGAAGCTAGAAGGCCAGCAACAAATCAGGTTAAAATTCGCAACAGTCAGCGCCAGATAAACATAACCACCTTGCGCTTATAAAGATTAAGATAGAGGGTTCAGGGTTTCTCAGAATCCCATCATACACTTGGTCCTGGTGTTGGTGTTAATAACTAAAATACGAAACAAAAAATGTCAAATATCGAAGGTTGAAACGAGTGCGTTTCCCAAACTTACACTGTTTTTAAGCAATTTTAAACAATTATCCTTTATTCAACAATTATCCTTTTAACAATAAGGATTTGCTCACGACTATTTTCCCCGAGGGGGTGGGAAGTCAGAGATATTCTGAAAACTCAGAACATTCACGATTCACTAGTAGTAACGAATCTCTGTCCAGTGTGACGGGTAGTGAGCCCTTCGCCACTTTTAATAGACAGTGGGTACAATACATGCCTCGAAATTGAAGCATGCAGGTTTCTTCACGATATTTTCCTTCACCGAAAAGCCAGTAGTGTTAAAATCATACATACGAGTAAATTCGGAAAAACTCATTGCTACGAGTCAGCTTGGACAGGGATCGAACCATCGCCTCCTGCACGGCAGGTAAGTTTACTCGCCACTGGACCACCACGGCTTTTTAACAATTATCCTTTATAAACCTTTTTGAACCTAAAACCATAGTGTTTCGTTACTCGAGTTGGCATTGTTACATGAACAACTTATAATTAATCCCAAATCTGTAGTCTAGGAAAAATAAGGTTTGAGATTGCATTAAAAACTTAACTTAACTTTAGTAAATTGTGTTTGAAATAATATTACTGTTAGTTTACGACACTTTTGTCGAGATTTCGTGGTTACATTGGCTCAGGAACCTGAGAAATACCTTAAAATCTACATAAATATACAAAGAGCAAGCTTTTTTCGAAAGATATTTCTTCCAGCATATTAGCAAAATAGACAGTTAATTAAAACAAGGCAAATTTAATGTGTACAAACAAACAGTAATAATTTGGTTTTGAGGTTATAATTTTTGAAAACTTACAAAATATTAAATATCTACTCAAATTTACGATATTAACCGAGGATTATTATTGTTATAAATAAAACGTATTGAATGAAGCCATCCTGTACAAAATCACCAGTTTTCCATTTTTTGTTCATACCTAAATTTAAAGTTTTGTAAATGTCTTCATTACTCAACAATACACAATAGAAAATCGGGGATTATTGAGAATTTATGTTTTTCAGGTATTTATCTACTATATTCCAAATTATCACCAAAAGTGCAATTAATGCAACCTTCTCCATACAAAAATCCGTAGATTTCCCCGACTACTGTGTACAGAACCAGTTTCGTACAATACATTTATCCTTGACCAATCTGTGTGAAAATATAAAACTGTAAACATCCGGAAAAGTGCTTTTACAGCTCTGTTTAATGTCTCAACAAAGGTTATAGGATAATATCTTTTGAAGCTTAAGGAGCTTAATAGCCTTAGAGGATAACCTGAATCAAGAAATGTTAGTCTTAAAATCTTTTTAAAACGAGTACATTGTTTTACGACTAGCCGCGCGCACTTCTCAAAAAGTTTGATGTCTTTTTAGTAGATTTTGTCGAAATTCTTATTTAAAGTCCTTTATATTTTGTGGTCACATTAGCTTTACCCTCTGAATACTGAGCACTACTCTGTATTTTAATGATGCACCTCTATTTATATTTAATAAACCGGTCAAGTGCGAGTCGGGCTACTCGGGTTTTTACCATTTGTTGTCAAACTAAGCGAATAAGCGCAAAACCTCATACACCCCAAGTGATTTATGACAAAATAATTAGATTGAAATAATAATTTCATTATTTTGATAGTTAAAATTTAAAGTTATTGGCATTTTAAGTTTTGAGGCAAAAATGATTTGTGATTATTTCAGCAATGAATGAAAGCGCTAGCGTGCTCATGGATACATTTTAAGAATCCAGTTTTGGTAGTAAGTAGGGTGAGAGTGCCCGTGTGGTGGGTTAAGATCGAGTTCGGTACATTTTAAATTTTACCAACAAAATATTTAATATTTTGAAAAAAAAATACCTATGTTGAAAACATAATAATTCGATTCTGCTCTCGATGCTAAACCAACTACTTTCAAGTTAATTCATTAACACGTTGTATATACTGTCAAGTTTCCTCTATAATCACACTAAGTTTGACGCTTGTATGTACTACCGTTATTTCGATAGATCGAGAAGAAAAACCGTTGGTAAAAACTAGGAGTCGCGCTGCAATTCTGGCGGAGTACGGACGCGTGCGTATCGGCGCGTTGGGATTGCACGTGGCTGCACCATCTTGTGAACTCTTTTGTGTTTTAACCTTAAAACAATCACTTGAGATTATAAACTACTTACATTGGCAAAACTGCCACGCTAGACTTAATAAATACTACTGATCATTTTCCTTCATATACTATCCACATAACGAGACATTGGCTGAATTGTGATAACACATCGGATGCCACTAAACAAAAAATTGAATTGAATTGATAAAAACTAGTTTCTTGTATGAGGACCCCTTGATTTTAACTTTTTGTCATTTTTATTATTGTGTTAGCAAATCCGCCATAATAGCGCATATTCTGCTGCATATATATAGCAATAATATATAGCAAAAATCAGCTGACCCATACGAAACTGCAAACCTACTCGACCCAAATATTCAAGTTATTATTGTTAAAGTGGTTCAGTTTAAGTCTTTGACTGCCAAGTAACCGAAAAACAATGGAAAAACAATTGTTATTGTGACCCGACGGCGTTCAACGTGTTAATAATAATTATAACAGATAGGTCGTAGCCTTCCAAAGGTCCGGGCCCGTGAGTAAAACCTTTACAGAGATACGTAATAATAATAATTATTATTCACCGCCTGCTAGATTTTAAATTTGTGAGATATTTAACTAGAGCAGGCGTCCGTTATCTCACTCCATAGCCCAGTTATCCAGTACACAGAATCCCATCCCCATAGCCCAGACAAAGTTATCCCTTCCTGGCAATAGTTCAGCATCTGTCGGGAATTATCTTCTAGTGCATCTCCATGGTGTATTTAGGGATAGGCCTCGATAGGTGCATGCCATCTCACATTTAGAATAAATGGTACCAAAAAAGGCCTTTTCGTGTTGCCTTCGGCCCCATGTATGCCTCCCAAAGGACCGGGTCCTAGTGGACCTGTGCATCTTTCATGTACCAACATAATAATATTTATACATAAGCAGATAAAAAAAATCCATGTGTTACTAACAGTGTTGGACTTAAGAACTATATTAGTAAGTACACACATCAAATAAAATACAACATAAACAGTATAGAAGAATTAAATCATCACTTTCTCGCAGTGTGTGATGATGGGGCAGTCAAACCTGCCCGCTATCATCTCCAGAATGCTGTTGTGGCTTGCACGCAGTCGGCTGACGAGTGAAGCGGGTTTTTTCCTCACGATTGCAAGGTATCCGTTCGTTCTCGCCTCTGCAAACATGACGGACGCGCTACAATAGCGTGGTAGCCTCAACAGCATTCTGAAAATGTTGTTGTATTGGACTGATGATTCCCTTAAAAAACCGTCAGCATATAATGAAAGATCTCCTGGTATAGATGTTAGAGGGCCTTCTACAAAAACAATAATATGACCTACATCAGTCATGGGGAAGTTTGCGTCCGCACGCTGATCGAAGCGGTGGGTAGGTGGTATAGGTAATTTAATTTCTTAATTAACCTGCCCATGAGAATTCACTAAATATTTATACATTTTAGAAAAGAAAAAAAAGCCTTTATAACTTGACAGAAACATAAAGTTTTATTTGCAACTCGTTGCACCTTCGTCGTTTCACTTTTTGCTTTATAAGCTTTTTAATAATTGAGATTTTGCTTGGCGCTTAAAGGTAATACTTCAACGTTTCAAACACCTGCTGTTGGTGACTTTGTTTCTCATTTTCAAGTTTTTATGTAATTTTTTTATGTTAAATTTCCATCAAAATGTAATCAACTTGCCTAAATGTAAACTCGTGACCATTTTCCTTCATAGGGCTGCCCAGATCTTCCTTATTAATGTCATTAAATAAAGTTGCTACTAATAATCTCAAGACTGCAGTAGCAACTTTACATAATGCAAAATTATATAATTGAACAATCAAATGTATTTTACACTTTTCGACAACCCATCGTATTGCAAAAGTTGAACCTTAGGCGAATTAACAAAATAAATTAAAATTGTAAAATATCAAAACTTTAAAGTTACTTTTAAAATAATTACACGTTTCAAAATATAAAAACCTACTAGACCAAAAAATGGTTGACCAAAAGCTAGTTTGATGGACGGAAAAAAAACATATCA
This sequence comes from Agonopterix alstromeriana, assembly GCA_963924505.1. Lineage (NCBI taxonomy): Eukaryota > Metazoa > Arthropoda > Insecta > Lepidoptera > Depressariidae > Agonopterix > Agonopterix alstromeriana. Next base: position 2,115,292 of record OZ004680.1, read on the forward strand.
TAAAGAATAACACATTTTAAAAAATCTACATATCCAAACGATGGCCCACTCTCTTACTAGCTTTTTACAATTTTATTAATGGACTTCTGGCTTGTGCGTTAGCACCGCATTTCCGCCAGTGTTAAGTGGTTTGAGGGAGTATCTATCCAATCTCGAGGATTGTTTTTGAGTAAGACCACAAATGAGAAGGATTGCGGAGCCTCGTGGCTGGCTCAGAAAGACAAGTGTTCGGGGCAAACCCTCCAACGTGACACCTTACTAGCTCTATAATTGAAATTTGATATGTGACTACAACCAAATTTTTAATGGTTTTAAACAATGTCACATTCAGTCGGATACTATTTGTGGCTTTATTCCTCATTTTTAAGTTTCTGTAAGGCTTTTTTCGCACTGTTTTAATGATTCTACATTGTAGTTCAAGTTGCTCAAAAATGCGTATAAATTACTATGAACTCATGACCATTATTACCATTTGAGGTTGCCCAATCCTCCTTAAAGATTTGTGTTTAAATATTTCTGATCACTAAAATTCAAAACATGGAAGTGACGTACACACGATTCCGTACGCCGATTCTACACTTAAATTTAGCACTTTACGAATCACTTTTTTATGCTCACACACTCGCGAAAAGTGCCCTTTTTTATCGCACACAAAACACACGGCATTGCGTGCGGGACAGCGCTCGTCCCCGATGCACCGGCCGCCTCCACAAGCAGCGCAGGGTGCACGCGCAGGCCCCCTGGCCGCGCCGCCGCGCCGCCGCGCTCCGCCACGCCGCGCCGGCGCCGCGCCGCGAGACCCTCGTGCAATCGCTCCGCCCTGCATCGCGTTAACTTGCACAGCACCCGACGTGCTGTCGATGCGCTGCCCTTCCTCTTTAGACATCTCTGCCGCCTGACAGATTTGTATCGCCTTAGATAACGACAAATCGTCGGTACGAAGTAATCGATCTCTCACGGTGTTGTTGACGATACCGCACACGATCCTGTCACGTAACAGACTCTCCTGTAGTTCACCGAACTCGCATTGTTGACTCAATACGCGCAGAGCTGTCGTATAATGATCGATGTTTTCTCCTTCTTCTTGACCGCGTGAGAAGAATTTGAATCGTCTGACCGTAATGTTCGGTTTCACACCGAAATATGTATCAAATTTTTTTAACAGACACTTGACGTCATCCTCACTTTCTCCTTCGGCGAATGTGAAGGTCGTATATACCTCGTAACCCTCCGATCCGATGAGGTTAACCAACAAACTAGCCTGGACTTCCTTAGGCTCTTTGCTCACTCCAGAGGCTTTGACGAATACGTCGAATTGCTTCCGCCATTTTTGCCACGCTTCGGACCGCGCAACCGGTCCACCTTCGAGCGACAATTCCACTGGAGGACGCGCGTGTTCCATATTTACGTTTATTCACGTTAACTATCTTGAACGATTCCAACTATATTTTATTAGTTCGAGTCCGTTTTACACCGATAAATCGATTAAAACGAGCCACCGCTGTCACCATGTAGTAAAACTCACGCAAGTTGGTTAAACACTGATTTATTTCCATGTACCCACATACATATAATATACTACATACCCTAACATAAATATACTCATAATTCAATATTGTAACTGGTCATTTACTCACTACCATACTCTTCTAGAGGAAGTCACGATAGTACAACTTTTGTGGATGCAATTATTATTATAGTTAATTTCAAAACCAATACTTGAAACGCGGCAAAATAATTTTTCATATTTTTATTTTTAATTAGATATGCAGAAACCAGGTGAAGTTTTGAACGTAACAGGGTTGCCAGGAATCTGCGATAATAAAATAAAGCAATGAAATCTTTACAGCTCGAAGGTATTTCACCTTTTACGACTCGCCATACAAATGGAACAGGCAAATTGGGGATTTATGGTATTATCTAAGACACGTTTCGTTGAACCAATTAGGGTTTTGGAAATGTTGATTTATTTTCATTTTGGGCTCACCTTTTTCTAGTTCTTATATGTAGATAGTTAAAGTCAAAGAGAGTCGTGGGAGCTAAGTGGATGCGAGATGCTCAGGACAAAGAAAGGTGGAATAAATAAATGGTGGCCTATTATAGGTACACTCCGCTGAATAACTTTCCCAAAGGAACAAATGGAAATTCGCAAAAAATTCTCAACTTTTCATACAATCTTTTCATACAAAGTCTATTTGTTTCCCTAACTTTCTATCCTAATGTTTCAGGTATTCAGTATCATGGGTACAATCACCCCTTAAAGCAATACAACTGTTTACCCTAATGCGTATATCGGTCTTATACAAAGCAAGTACGCATCCATAGGAAACTGCTCGAGTATAGTTGTTCAGTTTGATGGTCTGATCATCCCCTTAAAAAGTGTCAGCATATTAAGAATGACCCTATAACGTGTTAATGAATTAACGCAAAAATAGAAAGTAGTTTGTTTAGAATCGAGAGAAGAATCGAATTATCATGTTTTCAACATAGGATTTTTTTTCAAAATATTAAACAAATTGTTTGTAAAATTAAAAATTTACTGAACTCGATCTCAACCCACCACACGGGCACTCTCACCCTACTTACTACCTAAACAAGATTCTTAAAATGTATTTACGAGCACGCTATCCACGCTTTCATTCAATGCTGAAATGATAACAAATCATATTTACATGAAAACTTAAAATGCGAATAAATTTAAATGTTAACTATCAAAATAATGAAATTATTGTTTCAATCTTATTACTTTGTAATAAATCAGTTGGGGTGTATGAGGTTTTGCGCTTATTCATTAACACGTTGTATATTTTGTAATGCTGTTATGCACATCTGCGATTCCGAAACATACAAGAGTTTTGCGTGCTGGTCGTGTATGTAACATGGCGTATATCACTCATATGGTTTCATGGTCATGCCAATGAATAGCATTCTTGGGCATGCTGGCAGTAATCCCTTTTGAATATCAAAACTAATGTGGATACTTCGATATCTTGTCTATACAGGGTCCTTCTTAATATGCTGACACTTTTTTAAGGGGATGATCAGTATGCCCAACTGAAAAACTTTCGCTATGGCACCAACATCGGAATCGCGAAAAAAAAATCAGCTATCCAATACATTTGGCTCGAGTAGGTTTGCAGTTTTGTTTAGAACAGCAGATTTTTTTCCGCGATTTCGATTTTGGTGCCATAGAGACAGTAGTTCAGTTTAAGAGGATATGTGAAAAAAATAGGATTCTTCAAAGCATCAGATATCATGAAGTACTAACAGTAGGAGTATGATTTGTGGATATGTGTAAATTGAACATATTAGTAAAATTTTGATTGCCGCCAAAACACGATTAAGACAAATTTTCTCGATAGAAAAAAAAGCCAAAGTAGCCTCCGCTTTATCTATAAACGCTCGGAACTGCTAAACGGTGAATAATAGAAACACGAGACTTGATTTAAAAAAAAGAGATTGATATTTTATAAATTATGATTGCAACAGAAATTAACTTACATAAATAGTAAAATCACAACTAAATAAAGTTTGTTTTGGCGCTTACGTCGTTTTATTTAGTCAGGCGCGCGCGCCGCCCCATCTCTTTCTCTCGCGTCAGGCAGTAATATAAGCTATCACAATCTATTAAAAAGCTCAGTCGGCTGTGGCCTTTGCCCGCGTCAGACCTGCGTTCGCATGCCCGATTTCCGAATTACGATTAATTATCCAGCTTACGTGTAAATATTATAGTGTAATATATTAAATGCAATCTAAAATAAATTCGAGGCCATAGCAGCTACACATTTAAGGGAATATAATTCGGAGCGCGCTCCATACAACCGAAGTCTGGTGATATTTTCACTAGTAACCAATGTTAAAGTCAATGAAATTTTTCAGAAAAAATCTAAAAACTAATCTCTATGCTTGTATGAAGTCAGATTTTCGTTAAAATGTATAGTTTTAAAGTTACAATACCTCAAAGATTTCCATACAAATATTAAATTAATCCTAGCATTAAAACTGTATATTTTAACGAAAATCTGACTTCATACAAGCATAGAGATTAGTTTCTAGATTGTTTCTGCAAATTTTTCAATTACTGATTGGTTAGTATTGAAAATATCACCAGACTTCGTTTGTATGCAGCGCGCATTTACGCATTCGGAATAAACTTCTCTTAAGTATATTTCTCACTCAAATATGTATAGCAGTTTTTTTGGACTTCATAGACCAAGAGCTAGCTGTTATTATCTTTAAGTCGTCGGTCACGTAATGAATTCAATTTTCGGATTTACTATCTTGTTTTTCAATTTCTTCAAATAATTATATTTATTTGTCATAATTGAATCTGGTTATAAACGTATTTATGAACCGTTGTCAGTATTTTTACCGAGTTGAAGGATTCTATTGCTCCGGAACATCTTGCCTGGTATGAGAGTTTGAAAAATACAAATCTCTTTATTTCTCATACAATCTTAATTTCTACGCTTACAAACCAATATAATTATATAGTTAAGATACATATTTTCTTATTCTAAAAATAGCATGTGCATCATCCGCCGGTGCATAACAGAGTGCAGAACGAGCGGGAAAGGTACAATATTTATATTACCCCGGCCCCCGCTTCCTCATAACACAGGCTCCGGACGCCGGGGCCCCCCTCGCTCGCCTGTATGCGCTGACAGAGATGGAGCGTTCTGTCTCTGTCTAACACTTATTTCTAATAGGATTCTACCCCTTCTAATGAAGTAGTGAAGCTTATTGGCGTAATTTCTAATTGGAATTTATAAGTTCTAACTCGATTCTAATTGTTTTATTTGCTTGTGCTATGCGTTAATTTTAATAGGGAAGTGTACCTAATCTAATCTGGGGTAGAAATCACTAGAGAAATCAAATAAGAATCATATTAGAACTATTAACATAACTTATATGCTAAGCCCTAATTCTAATAAGTTTTTTTTTTTATTGAAATGTTAACTTAACCTAAACTTATCCTACTGGTATAAAAGGGTATATAAAACGAAATAAACAAAGTAATGTAAAAAACTATGTACAATGGTACTCAATTCAGGTTCTGTAGTGCACATTTCTCCCGCCGTCGCAGCTCTGCGATCCAACCTGTAGCACGACGATCCTCTTGGTCAGTCTCCGGAGGACATGCCCGTTGCTGGTTACGACGTCCACGATCCTCACCTCGCCGTCTCGCCCTGGGTAGACCGCGACGATCCTTCCTGTCGGCCATGTGTTGCGGGGCAGGGTGGGGTCGCAGACGAGTACCAGGTCGCCGATAGCGTGCGCTGGTCGTGTGAGGCTCCCACCGGTGTTGGAGTAGAGGCTGGTACTCTTTGACCTAGCGGCTCCAGAAGACGTCCGCCAGGCGTTGAGCGCGCTGCGCTTGCGCGCGGTGAGGTCGTTTGGGTCCCAACAGGATGTGGTTGGGTGTAAGCGCCTCCGGTTCTTCTGGGGTCACCGCCACGTGTGTGAGTGGGTGGGAGTTGACGGTGTTCTCCGCCTCGGCGAGCAGGGTGAGCAGTGTCTCGTCGCTAGGGTACTGCTCGTGGAGTTTGACGCGCAGTGCCTCCTTCTCGGTGCGTACCATGCGCTCCCACGCGCTGTCCATGAAGGGGGAGGCCGGGGGTACGTAGCGGCAGGTGATGCGCCGCGCCGTCGCCATCGCCTTCTCGCTGACCGCCGCCAGCGCGGCCTTGGCGAGCTCCTTCTCCGCAGCCTTGAAGCACGTCGCGTTATCACTCCATAGCTCCTTAGGCACTCCTCTTCGTGCCACAAACCTCCTGAGGTCGCCGGTTGCCGGAGACGTAGGCTTCGCTCTTCATATCTTGCATAGTTGACAGTGTTTGATGACGTTCACGCACCGTCGGTCGTATCTTCAGTACCCATAGTCGCTGCTGTAGCTCATTCACGACGGTTTCGATACCGCCATGTAGTCGCTCGTGTACGTGTTGTATGTACAGTCGCGTGAAGTAGTGTTTCCCGTCGAGCACGGTCGGGCTCGCAGTGTCTTCAACGATGTCAGGTGCTACGTGGATTCTTCCTTTGAGCCATCTTCGCCGACAGCTTGTCTCCCGGCTGAGGCGCCGCGCCGCTCCTTACTCGACGTAAATCTTCGGAAAGACAATCTTCTTGTACAGGTTTCCACCATAGTTTCTCAGCGCGAATGAGATAGTGCGCTTCGATACCGATGGTGTTGCTATCTCATTTCTTCACGAACGGTGTCTCGTTCTTACGTGTTTTCTTATCAATCTTTCAATCAGAGTCGTTTTTATTGTTTTCTTTCGTTCGTTTGCGCTTCGTAGCCAATACTGTTTCATTTTTCTTCTTTCGACATAAATTGACGAACTGTAGCATGCGCGCCGTAGCTCGTATCAAAAGTGGGTACGACGAAAATCGCTCGATTCGAGGTAGGTGAGTGTGGTCAGGTCGCTGGTGGGTGACGTGACAAGCCCCCTCTCTTCTTGTGTCTTCGGTGCTTCTGTCTTCGTCTCTTGTGGCCATTCTCGTTCGTGGTTTCGTAGGAAGCTCGGCCCGTTGTACCATCGGACCTCGCTCCCGCCGATTGAGACCGTGGCGCCGCCCGAGTTGGCGGAAAACTGCTGTACTACTGAATTTGTATTGGACACCCATCCACATAGCTCGAAGCCGGCTTGCCGATTAATGTAGTCGACTGATTTCGATACTTCTTTGGCTTCTTTTTCGGTCGGAAAACTTGTTATGTAGTTGTCCATGTAGTGGTTCTTTTCAATGGCTCGCGCGGCTGCAGGATACTTTTCTTTGAAGTCATGACATCGCGCCGAAGATCACCGACGTCATGCGGTACTCTCGCGGTCGCTGGTTCCCTCTCTCGTCGCCCCGCTATAGAAATCGTAGTGACTCTCTGTCGTCCTCTTGAACTCATATTTGCATAAACATTAATTCCTTTATGTCAGCTGACACGGCGTGTTGGTGTTGACGAAATCGCATTACAACTCCCGGCAGAGATTGCAGCAAGTCTGGACCGCAGAGTAGCATATCGTTCAGACTGCGTCCGGCTGTCTTCGCTGTGGCGTTGTGTACTACTCTTATCTTCGGTTTCGCGGGGTTAATGACCGTGAAGTGGGGTAGGTACCATGTTTTATTTGGCACCGGCGGTGTGGTAGCTTCCTCGGCGTAGCCCAAAGTGAAGAGGGTTTGCATTCTTTCTTCATATTTCTTTTTCAGGTCTTCATCTTGGTGTAGTTTCTTCTCTAGGTTGTGTAGCCGTTTGAGTGAGTTTTTGTAGTTGTTCGGAATCTTCATGTCGTCTTCTTTCCATATAAGTATTGTTTTGAAGCGTCTGTCGGGCAGGCGGTGACTGGTTTCATTCAATATCTTCAATGCGCGCTGCTCAGGGTCGCTATTCTGTACTCGTTTTTCTATCCCGATTGATTCAAACTCGAAATAATTCTTCATCATCTTCTTTCGTGTATAGTTATTGAAATTAGGTATTTTCATAATAACGCCAAATAATATTATACAGGGTGTAAGGAAAATTATCATTTTACTATGGGAGCAAACCGTTATGGGAGTTACAACTCTTTGCGTTCTACCTATCTATCTCAAGAACGGTTAACTATATTAAATATTATAAAGACCAAATTTGAAGAAAATTTAAAGTTCTACAATTTTTCTTAAAACTTCAAAGGTCATTTAGAGCATAGAAAAGAAGATATTTCCTAAAGACCTGTTTTTTGACATTTTACCTTGAATCTTTTGACCTGCATAAACGAGATTTTATGTGACATTTGACCTAACGTATAGGATAATGACATACGATGATTTAAAGAAGTTTGTAGCTTATTATCTCTCATTCCGAGGTTGACCCTTTTTTCACCTAATTTTCCTGGGGTACTAGGAGAAACAGTGATAATGAAAAACAAAACGGAACAAAACATTAAATTTGAAACGTAGGTAGGAACATACTAGAAGTATGAGAGAAAAGAAAAGGTAATAAGTTGTAAATGATTTTCCAGCACTCTGTGACCTAAACCTGCATATAAGTTTAGCACCCTTGCTTGTGCTCGGGTGCTAACTTCACGCTGTGCAATAATGAACGACTTAAGTCACACTTATCGTAATGTACTAATGTAAATAAATGTTGATTTTAGGTCGTAAGATAAATATTATTAGTGATTTTGTATATAAATGTTGATTTACCATTTTTAAATTCATTCATACCTGTTATAATATCCTTCATCATCCTCATCCTTCAATGCTATGCCATGCATCTGAGGGATGCGAGGTATTTTAGAATTACCTATGGATTTTCAAAATAGGTTTATGAGTGTTATACAACTTCTCAACCTGAAAGTTCTTGTGGTATCGAGTATAACTGAGATTATTGCAGTATTACGAAACTTATTTTTTCACGTTCTTCTTACATTTTTGTTGACGGCGTAAAATAACTTCCAGGTTTCATCTAGATATGTTTTGACCATAGAATGTTTTGACTTGTATTATATCAATTACAAGTACAAAATAATAAGTTGAATTGATTTGATTACGGGACCTAATTACGTAAAGTTACCAACAGGTAGCTCTCGTACTATAAAGTAAAACAAAATCCTGTAATGATAGTTTTTTCCTTCTAGATAGGTACAGTGATTTTCGGTATGATATTAATGAGTTTTAAGTTTTTTAAGTGAAATCAATTAAAAAGTATCGTTAGTTAGGTATTGTTTCTATCCATAAATTGGTTGTCCGTAATTGATCCTGTAATAAATTAATAATTGATCAAGGAGGATAAATAGAACGATACTTAATTATGATATATTGTGTTTTTTCATACGACAAAAGGTACTAATAATATCTTAACAGCGAAGCGTCTTCTACGCATTTTGAGTGATTTGATTTTCGCGGGCTAGTGCGCGACGATGTTCGGTAGCGGGGCGCGGGGCGCTTGCTGCGACTAAGCCACGCCCATTTCGCTTCAATTATTTTTCGACATAGGCCCTTAACAGTAAAAAAAATCTGCTGTTTCATACCAAACAGCAAAGCTACTCGACCTAAATGTATGGGACTGCTGAATTTTTTTTGTGTGTTTTGTTCTCGGTCCCACAGAATAAAGTTGTTTACTTTTTATCAATATATATTATTTAATTCAATACCTCCTTATTTATTTAGAGGTTATTAGGAGGATAAAAACAATGGCGTTGTTTCTTTAAAGCCTAAGCCTCTTTTAAACTCACTAATAACACACTCAGCTCTACAATATAGATAGTTAGCATTATTGTGCAGTCTTTGGTTATACAATCATCTCAAGTATTTTTAGTGTACAGCTAAAAGTGATTTAAGAGAGTGTTGTGTGTCTTGAACCATGAAAAATATAACTTTTAGTTCTATATAGGAAATTATTAGCTCTTGTAGTTGTACAATAGTAATAACAAATGTCTATAATGGTGCTAATGAAGTCACTTTTAACATCAGATATCTGGCTTTAGAAGATTCTTCATTAGCACCATTATATAACTTCTGGCATTTGTGATTACTATTGTACAACTAAAAGAGCTAATAATTTTCTATGTAGAACTTAAAAGTTGTTAAAAGTTGTAATTTTCGTTCAAAACTATTAAGACAAGATGCTTTAGCTGCATTGTAGCTATTAAAATCGCTACAATGCCTTCAAACTTTATACTCAAAATCTTATCGTTCTTATAGACCTTTAATGTATCGCTAAGAGATAACGTTATACACTAATGCTTCAATATCGCCATCAACTATAATCACAGCCACTATAGCGTCTCTTTCCCTTTTGGAGTTATAAAATAAGCGCTATGCATCGCCAAAATATTTGTTGGGTGTTTAGTGGTTTTTCATCTCGAGCGTTTCCGTGCTTCGGAAGGCACGTTAAGCAGTTGGTCTCGGATAGCTTCCGTCCGATGGCGTTGTAACTATTCGTTAAGCCAGGTCAGAGGCCTATTAAGGCGGCTTGAAAATTCTCTGACAACAAGTTGACCACTATCTTGCCTCCACCAACACGCACTGGGCCCGCATGGTGGAGTATGGCCCACTCCCTCTCAACCTTATTCGAGAGGAGACCTTTGCCCTGCAGTGGGATTCTACAGGCTATAACTATAGTATCGGAATATCTTAATTTTATTGTACGTAAGTAACACGGGATACAGGTGAATCAATTATAATGAGTGGGAAATGCCCTGGGCTATCAATTTGAAAGGGAGAGCCATTTTAACTGAAATGAAAGCAATTCAATTTGAGGTTTTAATTAAATTTTAAAACGAATGCAGAAATCGTTCTGTCAGTAAATAAAAGATTTTTCTATGATCTATTGGCTCATTGTTACTGAGTTTATTAAATGCTAGAGTTAGTTGAGTTAGAGTTAGTTAGTGGTACTACTGGTGAAGCGGTGATGTTCTGAGGTTTCAGAATATCTCTTACTACCCCCTCGGGGAATACAGTCGTGAGCATATGCTATGTTATGCTATGCTAGAGTTAATCCGCGACTTTATCCGCACAAATTTCATACCAGATTTGAAGTCAGGTCATGCTATCAATCAAAAAAAGGTTTCATCAAAATCGGTTCAGTAATTTTTGCGTGATGCTCTCACAAACAAACACACAGACAGACAAACATTCAAAAAAAGGTGGTTTAGAGTCAGGGACATCTAAAAACAATATCGTAATCTTTTTTTTGTAAATATAGTTAATGTACAGAAATGCTTTTGTAACAGTTTTATAATACTTAAGATTAAGATAGTTTGAAAGTTTACTTAAGCAAAAGTTTCTAAATCTTAATTCTAATGTTTTACATAGCTGACCCGTTGTGATTAGTTCTAGATTTTTACCTCTAGGGAATCACTCGAAAGGCGTCAATTTCTTTTAGGCCCACAAACGGTAACGTTTATTGATGGTATTACACTCTAAAAACATAATTTCATTTATTATAATAATCGGACGAAAGATTAGGTAAAAATGCAACCGAAATTATGAAATCAATATAAAAATGCACCTTTTTGACTTTTTTGCTAAGATTCTTTTTACCCGACTGCGCCAGAAGGAGGGTTATGTTTTTCGAGTGTATGTATGTATGTATGTATGTATGTATGTATGTATGTATGTATGTATGTATGTATGTATGTATGTATGTATGTATGTTTGTATGTCTATTTCTTTGGCACGGGCTACAGCCTAAACGGCTTGATGGATTTTAACGTTTGAGATGTCATTGGATTCGTAAAAATCGTGAGAGTGACATAGGGTACATTATTTCAAGATGGCGTCTACGAATTAAAAAAGAGAGGAAGAATAAACAATTTTTTTTTTGTTAAAAATTACAATATGGGTATCAAATGAAAGCTATTAATCAGACAATTCCAAATATATAAATATTATAGTACTTTTATGTTACCGTTTCGACACAAGACAAGTATGAAATAAACTAAATTATTAAGATAAACAAAAAACCCGACTGCATAAAAAACCTTGTAACTGAAAAGAGAAAAACAAGCTCTATAATCACTAATCAGCTATAACAGCTTTATTTAAGCTAATATAATTTGATTGTTATTAGGTAGGTATTGCAGGCCCGACAAACCAATCAATAACCAACCTAAAATTTTCTTTGTCCCCGTTTGCGATTCCTACCTAATAACAATCAAATTATATTAGCTCTAATAAAGCTGTTATAGCAGATTAGTGATTACAGAGCTTGTTTTTCTCTTTTCAGTTACTAGGTTTTTTATGCAGTCGGGTTTTTTGTTTATCTTAATAATTTCCTGTTAAAACGGCACATGTAAAGCAAAGCGTGTATACGAACGTCTTAGATGTTCATACAAAAATAAATTTAAAAAAACAACATGTTTTACCAATACAAGATGTGCGCCAACTGCAATGAGGTTTAGCTAAATATTACCACCATAATCTAGAGATAATGCGAAACAAATCGACATGGGTTCCATAACTATACGCAAACTATACGCCTAATATTTTGATGGCCTATTTCCCATAGCTGGAAAAATTTACTTTAGAATTCAAATCAAAACAGTTTTAGTTACATAATGGCATAAATACTTTGACTAATTATTATAAGGACTAGCCTTGCGGTAGCATTTCCCCTCTGCCACGGTATAAGCACAATTGATCTTGTGCATTTACATTCAATTTTACACCTTATCACTAAACGAGACAGCCTATAATTGCGAAATAATAACTTCGAACTTAGAACGTTTGGGGTTCACACGAGACTACTTTTCATGATTTTAACTTTCAAAATTAGAATCTAAAGTTATGGGGAATAAAATCCAAAGTTGCGGATATCATGATACCTCGCCCCCCGCAAAAAGTGGCAGAAATGTTTGTTAGTAGAATCACACGCGTAACCAGTCCACATATAAATAGTCAAAGCATAAATATCAAAACATTCAAACAAGTACAAGACAAAAAATAATTAAGCTCACATCACCGAAATAGGGCACGCAACAAGTCCAAAGAACAACAAAGCAGAAGATCAATTCTTTTGATAAAAACTCCATTCTCTTTGTACACAAGAGCCTTCAGCCAACGAAATTGTTTCTTAACTCTGTGCGCCGGAAAATGACATTAGCGGCTTTGACAATAGAAATCAAATTAGAAAAGTCACAATTGTTGACCGAGAGATAGAAGTGGCTTATCGACGGACGGCACCAAAGAAACGTCACGACAGTTTTCAACTTCGGAGCTTTGTGTTGTTCACCTCTGAATACTTATTTATTTAACACAGCGTTTTCGAGTTTTTTCTCAGTGTTATATTTGCTTATGTAATACCTACGGAAAAAAACTCAATAGATCCTGCCTGGACACTTGAATTTGAATTGAGATATTAAGGATCTCAAGTCTTTCTAGCTTTTCCAATAATCGTATTAATTTGTAAATAAAATAAGTTCATGCCATTGACATTGTCGCCCAGATTATTATTGCGAAATTGTTTAACCGCGGGTGTTAACCAAGTAAACAACAGGTACATAGGAACACGTATATTCGATTGACCAGGCACTCGACTCGAGCGCGGGACGCAGCCACACGCATAGATCTATACACCGTGTTAATGAATAAACACAAAACTAGAGACTAGTTTGTGTATAGGTAGAATCGAGAGCAGCAAGAGCAGAATCGAATTATCAAAGTTTCGCAAACATAGGTAACAATTTTTCAAAATATAAAATTATTTGTTCGTATAATTTAAAATTAATTGAACCAGATGTCAACCCACCGCACAGGCACACTCACCCTACTTACTACCAAAACAAGATTCTGAAAATGTATCCATGAGCACGCTAGCGCTTTCATTCATTGCTGAAATATTAACAAATCGTTTTTGCATGAAAACTTAAAAATTTAAAATTAATAAAATAATGAAATCATTGTTTTTTATTTTGTTAAAAATCAGTTGGCTTGTATGAGGTTTTGCGCTTATTCATTACATACATACATACATAAACTCACGCCTTTTTCCCAGAGGTTTAGGCAGAAACTATAGATCTCCACTTTGGGCGGTTCTGACACACCTCTCTTGCTTCCTCTAAGTCCATACATCTTTTCATACATTCCCTTCGATTTCGGCTACTTTTAACCTGGCATTTTTTGATGACGTCCCTGATCTGGTCTAGGTATCCTCTCCTAGGTCTGCCTCTACCAATGTTTCCTTCCACACACGCCATATATATCTGTTTCGTAAGTCGACTTTCATTCATCCTTTCAATATGTCCAAACCATCGAAGCATTCCCTTCTCTACTTTAACCACTACATCTTCATTCAAACCACAACGTTCCCTAATTACAGTATTTCTTATTCTATCCCTTATAGTCACACCACACATCTTGCGTAAAGCCCTCATTTCCACTGCATTTATTCTGCTTTCATTCTTCTGCTGCCACACCCAACTTTCACTCCCATACACTTTGTATATCTATATACAAGGTCCTTCTTAATATGCTGACACTTTTTTAAAGGGATGATCAGACCGTCTCTATGGTACCAAAGTCGAAATCGCAAAAAAAAAATCAGCTGTCCCATACAAAACTGCAAACCTACTCGAGATAAATGTATGGGACAGCAGATTTTTTTTTCGCGATTTCGTTTTTGGTCCTGTACACCGTGTTAATGAATAAGCGCAAAACCTCATACACTCCAACTGATTTACAACAAGATTTCGATTGAAACAATAATTTTCTTATTTTAATAGTTAAAATTTAAAGTTATTCACATTTTAAGTTTTCAGTTAAAAATGATTTGTTATCATTTTGTATATCTATATACAGGGTCCTTCTTAATATGCTGACACTTTTTTAAAGGGATGATCAGACCGTCTCTATGGTACCAAAGTCGAAATCGCAAAAAAAAAATCAGCTGTCCCATACAAAACTGCAAACCTACTCGAGATAATCTATGGGACAGCAGATTTTTTTTTCGCGATTTCGTTTTTGGTCCTATACACCGTGTTAATGAATAAGCGCAAAACCTCATACACTCCAACTGATTTACAACAAGATTTCGATTGAAACAATAATTTTCTTATTTTAATAGTTAAAATTTAAAGTTATTCACATTTTAAGTTTTCAGTTAAAAATGATTTGTTATCATTTCTGCAATGAATGAAAGCGCTAACGTGCTCATGGGTACACTTGAAGAATCTTGTTTTGGTAGTAAGTAGGGTGAGTGTGCTCGTGCGGTGGGTTGAGATCGAGTTCAGTAAATTTAAATTTTACAAACAAATTATTTAATATTTTGAAAGAAATCCCTATGTTGAAAACATGATAATTGGGTTCTGCTCTCGATTCTAAACAAACTACTTTCTAGTTTTGCGTTAATTCATTAACACGTATAAAAAGTTGTTCAGTTTGATGGTCTGGTCATCCCCTTAAAAGTGTCAGCATATTAAGAATGACCCTATACAACGTGTTAATGAATAAGCGCAAAACCTCATACGCCCCAAATGATTTGTAACAAAATAATTCGATTAAAAGAATAATTTTATTATTTTGATAATTACAATTTAAAGTTATTCGCATTTTAAGTTTTAAGGCAAAAATTATTTCTTATCATTTCAGCAATGAATGACAGTGCTAACGTGCTCATGGATACATTTTAAGAATCTTGTTTTTATAGTAAGTAGGGTGAGTGTGCTTGTGCGGTGGGGTGAGATCGAGTTCAGTATATTTAAAATTTTACAAACAAATTATTTAATATTTTGAAAAAAATTACCTATGTTGAAACCATGATAATTCGATTCTGCTCTCGATTCAAAACAAACTACTTTCTAGTTTTGCGTTAATTCATTAACACGTTGTATAAAAAGTTGTTCAGTTTGATGGTCTGATCATCCCCTTAAAAGTGTCAGCATATTAAGAAACTTTTCTATGATGATTTAAACTTAATGACCATGCTAACGACGCCAAAGTAGAACAATATTCATAGAATAAATCGTCGTTGCGACTTTAAGATCTCCTATGTGCAAAATTTAAAAGTGTTGGGAAATTGAGAGTTTAAATTGCCATCTTTTCATTACTACGCACATAAGAGTATTTTTCTAACTGTAGAATAGCCGTGAAATTGTAGTTATTTTGACTTGGGAGTTTTTGCATTCTATGGAGGACATAATAAATTATGCATTAACATAAAAAAGTTAATTCGAAAAAAGTGTCACATAGGAGATCTTAAAGTCGCAACGACGAAATACTACTTTTACAAGTCATGAAATAAAATGTATGTTCAATCTGATCATTTCTTGGAAAAACGTCTGGCCAATAAGCCTAAGTCTGCCCTGGGGTAAGTTCTAAACTTGTAACTCGACTTAGCTCGACCGGAAAATTTTATCTGTCATAGTCATGTTGCTATTTTTATAATGTATATCTCGAAATTTGACTAATTATTATAAGGACTAGCCTTGCGGTAGCATTTCCCCTCTGCTACGGTATAAGCACAATTGATCTTGTGCATTTACATTCAATTTTACACCTTATCACTAAACGAGACAGCCTATAATTGTGAAATAATAACTTCGAACTTAGAACGTTTGGGGTTCACACGAGACTACTTTTCATGATTTTTAACATTCAAAATTGGAATCTAAAGTTATGGGGAATAAAATCCAAAGTTGCGAATTTCATGTTACCTCGCCCCCCGCAAAAAGTTGCAGAAATGTTTGTTAGTAGAATTACACGCGTAACCAGTCCACATATAAATAGTCAAAGATCTCGAAAGATTGCCAACCTCCATGGCCTGGAAGAAATAGCAATTATATCTTTCTTAGCTGTTTTCCAATTATTTTTAAGTCGGCTTTATGAATTTTTTCCAGGAAATTATTTAGGGATTTGAATTTTTTTTGTTACCTGCAAAGTCGGCGAAAATGAGTCTAGAATTCTTTATATACCTTGGATTATTAAAGTTCCTTTTGGATTAACAAAAGATATTGTCTATTTTGTTCAAAAGATAAAATTTCTTTTACCTTTTTAGGGATCCGCAGTCATGCATGGAAACCTTATAGTTTCGTCCAAGGTGTCATTGAATAGCTCTTGTAACGTGGAACACATCCCTCGTTCAAACTAAGTCGTTCCAATGCTGGTATCTTGGCGCTCAAATTAAAAAACAGCGTACCGCCCGTCTCTAACTTAAGAAAAATACATACATACATACATATACTCACGCCTGGGTCCCATTGGGGTAGGCATCGGCTACGATCCTGACACACCTCTTTTGCCTCTTCCACAGTCATAAGTCGTTTCATACACTCTCGTCGGTTTCGGGTGCATTTGATCTGACCCTTCTGAAGTAAGCTGTCATTTGGTCTACATACTTACGTCTAGGGCGACCCCATTCGACTGTTCCATTCACTCTCGCTTTATATATTTCATACGTCCGTCTAGTATCACTCATCCTTTCCACATGACCAAACCATCTCAACATTCCCTTTTCAATCCTTGTCAGTATATCCTCTTTCAGTCCATACTTTTCTCTAATTAGGTACACTGTTTCTTATTCTATCATTCAAAGTTAAACCACACATACTGCGCAAAGAACGCATTTCGACAGCATTTACTTGCATTTAAGAAAAAAAACGGAGGTATTAAATCTGAAACTATTTTATAAAATAGCTCATAGTAAGTACTATCAACGCAAATTATAACGAACACTGTAGCAAAATCAGTGCTGGAACTAATAAAAACATGTAACATCATATAAAAAAAAATCTGGGCTAGATCGATAGATGGCGCTGAATGAAATTTAATTTGCGCATTTGATTATTTTTGAAGATTCCTTAAATTATCTTAGCTATGTCAGGATAGGCTTTTCAGATAATGACTACGGAACCCTACCATGGTGAAGCCAAAACGCTTTGGCCGGTTTTTTCTGATAGATATTATTCGTTTTTTCGGTTTACAATATAGGTACTTACCACCAAAAATAATTTAGTAATCCATACTTATAAAACAGTTCCGTGACTGACTGACAGATAACGCACAGCCTAAACCGCTGAAGATAGAAACATATTATTTGGAATATACAGGGTGTAAGGAAAAGAATCATTAACCTTTAAACCACATACTCTACCCGTCAAACTGAAAAACTTTTACTATGGGAGTAAAACTATCAGAAAAAAAAATCTGCTATATCACTAAACTGCAATACCTACTCGATTCAAACGTATGGGACGGCTGATATTTTTTTTGTTCAGTTAGGTTTGCTCCCATAGCAAGTTGTTCAGTTTGATGGGTAGAGTATGTGGTTTAAAGGTTAATGATACTTTTCCTTACCCTCTGTAGATGCTACGGAGGATGTAGGAGTGCACTAAAAAAGGATTTTACGATATTCTAACATCACTAAATCGGCACGAAATTGAACGAAAACTAGAAAAAACACGCGCATTACGCATGAAAGGTAGCCATTTTGTGAATTTGACATTGACATAGAAAATAATTTTTTTTTTCATAGTTCTGCGTCAAAATTTACTAGATGGCAGCACTTTCTATGCAAGCTGCATCGGAAAAACCCGTCAAAACGTGATTGTCCTCCCCTGGGTCATCTCGTAATGTCTCTGTGCTTTCATAGACTATATTTGGCTTCGCTGTGAGACGTGAAGTCAGGAGGATCAATTCTGTGCCAAAAGCCTAATTTTGCAACTTATTTATCATTATAATTATGATGTAACAAGGTAACATAGTAACAGGTTGTAAAATTTAATGCGTTACATACTTCCACGCAGTCGAAATCGCGGGCAAAAACTAGTACAGTATACAAAATGAAACAATGTATACAATATGAAATGCAGTGACTAAATGAATTCTGAATATATTGCTTCGTATTCTTATATTTGCACGACCAATCTTGATTTTCATTCTAGAATCTAGAAGATTGCATGATCGAGGGCTCTCTTGTTATTGCAAAGAAATTGGGTTTTTAACCACGCTGTACCATATTAAATTGAACAGCCGAGCTTACAAATTGTATGATATATTAGACATAACAAGGCATTAATATAAAGAAAAGAGAAAATTGGGTAGGCTGTATCAGAGACGTAGCCGCAGTGGAGTACGTGAAACGTCTTGTACTGAGTAAAGGCTTCTATCCTCTAAATTATGGTATTAAAATAATGCCGGTAGGTGCTAAACTTCCAAAGTAATAAACGTCATAATATACAACGTGTTAATGAATTGACGCAAAACTAGAAAGTAGTTTTTTTAGAATCGAGACCTGTATCGAATTATCATGGTTGACATAGGTAATATTTTTTCAAAATATTAAATAATTTGTTTGTAAAATTTAAAATTTACTGAACTCGATGTCAACCTACCGCTCGGGCATTCTCACCCTACTTACTACCAAAACAAGATTCTTAAAAAGTATCCATGAGCACGTTAGCGCTTTCATTTATTGCTGAAATGATAACAAATCATTTTTGCCTCAAAACCTAAAATGCGAGTAACTTTAAATTATAACTACCAAAATAATGCCCAGGATTGCCTCCATTGTAGGTTACCTACCTACTTTTAATTGTAAAGTTTGAAACTCACCAAAATAATGAAATTATTGTTTCAATCTAATTATTTTGTTATAAATCAGCTGGGGTGTATGAGGTTTTGCGTTTATTCATTAACACGTTGTATTTCGTTACCCATGTATGGTTTTTGCATGCCCCCCTACTGCCCCTACTGACAGAAATGAATGACGTTTTACACCAAAATATAAGAATGAAATAAACTGCGTATCAAAACCCTAATATTAACTATCCAATACTTTTCTGTATTTATATTCTCAAGTTCACAAGTTATCTAGTATCACGACACGACAGCTAAAGCCGATCGGAGGGTCCCAAATTGATTAAACTTTTTCAATCATAACTGTCAGATATTGTTTGCTAAAACAACACGGTGTTCCACTGCGCCGTATTTCGTCGAAATCGAATGTCATCTTAATTTAACTTTTTGGTTATTTTGAATTTTGGGTAGAAAATTTTGTTACTCTATTTTTATATCGGGTCCAACTTTTTGTTGTCAATCAAGCTTTAAAGGACATCATCGGATTTGGTCCAAAATCTGAAAGTGCCGACCAAATCTTTCATTTTTGATGAAATAAAACTTACAGCTACAGCTTTCGTGCCAAAACAATAAATGTTTAGGCGGACAAATCATCATCATCATATGCTCACGACTATATTCCCCGAGGGGATAGTCAGAGATATTCTGAAACCGAAACTCTGTCCAGTGTGACGGGGGGTGAGCCCGTCGCCACTTATAATGGACAGTGGGTACAATACAAGCCTCGAAATTGAAGCACAAGACGGAAAGGTAGACGGACAAGTTCTAATAGAATATAACGTTAGTTTTGTTGTTGTAGTTAGGATTTTCACATTTCGACTAAAAATGTATGAAACGCCGATGATGTCTTTTACTAATTAGAAGGTGAAACGCTGGATACCTGACACACTCTTCAGTAAGTCATTGATATTGAAGACGACTGAGTCACATACGAGTAATGTTGATATTGACATTGGCAGATTGAACTAGTGTTATTCATCCATCCAACATTTGTCTTTCATCAGTCCATCTTCGGACATGGCCTCTTCCATATTCCTCCATGAAGTTCTGTCCCTCGCCCTCTGCATCCAGGTTAGACCCGCGTATCCCCTTATATCATTGACCCATCAATCTAGTGGGGCGGCCTCTACCCTGCGTGGTTTATCTTGGCCTCCACTCGAGTGCTTTTGTAGTGGCCAGCATCAGCTACCTATCGGGTCCACAGATAGCGGATAGTGGAACATCCTATAATATGTAGGATAGCTGCGAATAAGATCTTGCCAAATAAGCAGTCTTGGACCACGGCGGAATGGTTACCCGGATGCTTTGGGTTGCCTAGTAGCACCAGCACCTCTGGTCTTCTGGTCCAGTGCTCAGTATCCATACGGAGATGGGCAGGACTTATTGCACGTACCGTGTTTACATTATATCCACCTATCAATTTTTGAAACGTCATTCCATTTTGAAACCTTGAATATACAATTAAACGCCTTGCTACAACTACGCGCTTTGAAGATATTTGATAGTACTACAACTGTTGCAAATATCCTGTCCTCCCAATAGGGAACACCGACAAGTATAACCTAAGTCTCATTTTAAGTACGTAGTTTATTTGCTTTCCTAAATAAATACCTTTGTAGCTTAGGGTTTATTAGCTTACGTGCTTTAGATAAAACCTTCGTCCTATCCAAACATGGACACTTATTTGGAAAACCATAAACGTTATTCACTCCAGATACTAATTTAATTGAGTTGTTAAGAAAAAAACACTGGCTCTTTCGCCGCCAGCCACCTAAGTCGCACGACTCAGACGCCGAGGTCTAGAGCAGCTGAGGAACTGGCTGCCGTTAGGAAAAGGGACAGGTACTTGGCCCTGGTGGCTGATAATAATTTTGTGCCGAGGCAAAGATCTTGCGGAGATTGGCTGTCGACTGGAGGGAACGAAATTGTGACCCCCGTTCCGGGTCATTTCTGGTGCATAGACTATAGCCATAGCAATTCAACGTGGCAACGCTGCTAGCGTTATGGGCTCCTTTGCGACAAGATTGACAAGTGGCGGGTTATTTTTGACTGCGCATGTTCGGGCTTCTATGTTGACGATGCGTGTTACAGATCTCTTCCTGTATTTCATTGTTTTGAAGCAATAACTTAAGGTCCATAATCCGATGGTCCTAGGTAAATCTATGAAATTTTTGACACTGAGAACATGATAATATCATCATGACTGGAGTGTTATTTTCTATATTCTCGTATCCTAATTAATATTCAAAAGTGACGAAAACTGTATGTAATATAATGCATTATTCGTATTCGAATCAGGTCAAGTGAAATAAAAATATTGTTTTCTTTTTGATTTGGCGTTTTAGTGCACCTAAACTCTTAATTTGTTAAAATTGTTCATCAATTTCAACTAAATAAAAATCTGAACTCCTCAGATGCAAAAAAAAAACAGAGCATGGTTGCTAAAAGCTAATGTGAAGAGTCTTACTTTGTTAACATTTTTAATCTAGCAAACAAACAGTCTTAAGACAGTCTCTGAAAATATAAAATTAAGTTAGTACGTAGTACCACGCTCAGGTGTGCTCCTTTTAACGTTTATTAAGACAAAGCCCCACTTTCGCGGGCCCATTAGCCGCAACTGCAGCTTTCAGCGAATTTAGAAATTGCTCTGTATATGGCATTATGTAAGCTTTAAGCTGTCAAAAAGTTTTGCGCCAAAATAGATATTGTTTTGAGCAAAGAATGAAGTAGCTTTTTGGATTAAGGTTCTATTAATCAAAATTGCCTGCATGCTTAAATTTCGAGACATGTATTGTATCCACTGTCCATTATAAGTGGCGACGGGCTCACCCCCCGTCACGCTGGACAGAGTTTCGGTACTACTGGTGAAACGTGGATATTCTGTGGTTTCAGAATATCTCTGACTACCCCCTTGGGGAATATAGTCGTGAGCATATGCTTATGCTTTACCTGTTAACAGGTTGTAAAAACTGTTCTATTCTTTTACTAATTTCGTTGTGAAGACCAAATTCACGAAATCAATCAATTCATCCATCAAATTTGTGAATGTGTCGTTGGTGTACCCAATAAACTATTAAGGGGATATAATTCGGAGCGCGCTCCATACAAAAGTACTATGGTGATATTTTCAATACTAACCAATTAAACAATGAAATTTTACTGAAACAATCTTGAAACAAATATCTATGCTTGTATGGAGTCAGATTTTCGTTAAAATATACAGTTTCAATGCTAGTATTAATTTAAGATTTGTATGGAAATCTTTGAGGCACTGTGACTTTGAAACTATACATTTTAACGAAAATCTGACTCTATACAAGCATTGAAATTTGTTATTAGATTGATTCTGAAAAATTTTATTGAGTTTAATTGGTTAGTATTGAAAATATCACCATAGTACGTTTGTATGGAGCGCGCTCCGAATTATATCCTCTTAAACTAGACCGTTTAGTCAGTGTGGCATTAGATCTGTCACTCCGTTTTGTAACAACTTCATACAAATATTTCTATCAAGTATCAACGTGTGATGTTACCACAAATCCCAAAGGGGTTTCCCTAAAGCTCCTAACCTAAATGGCCCTTAATTACATCCGCAAAAGTGCAAACTTCTCATTCACTTACCTGTGTTATTTTAGGTGACGAAAAAGGTTTTAGATGTTGAGGAAAAAGAGTAAAAAAGGCTTTACATTTGGTAAAATGGGCCTTTCTTTACCATTAAAAGAAGTAGTTTAATAGTCTCAAGATATTTATTTATACACGTAACCCACAGTTTATACAGGAGAGACGTGTGGCGATGGTAGATAATCTAAGTAACACATTGTAAACCTTATAGTACGTAACATAGCGTCGCTTTTGTCGTAGAGGAGAATCGCGCCCGCACCTCCAGGTGACGTCGCCTGGAGGCGCGGGCGTAATTCTCCAAACGACGCTATGCTACATACAATAAGGTTTATAATTGTGTTACTTTGACTATCCGCCACCGCCACACGTCTCTTCTGTATAAACCACGCCTTAGGCCTACCATGAGTTTACATTGTAGTAAACTACATAAGTTTTACTGTAATTTTCTACAGTTTTTGTATTCAATTTCGTGACGTTTTACTCTGGGGCCCAGCCAGCAAGGTCGAGAGTGTATACTAAATGCTGGGCAAACCTATTCTATCATAGTGCGTCCCAGGCGATGCAGCGATAATGGAGATAGCCACAAGCGTAAGAGCACAGATTACTAGATACTAGTTGCTTCGTAACAGATACATAACTTCCTTAGAAAACGATAAATTCTAACGCTTTTATTACCTACGGCCAGACAGTACAGGCAAAAATGTACTAAGTGAAGCTTGCCACATAGTATAAGAGATAAGAGGAATTTTGGTAACCATCAGCTGCAAGGCTGATTTAGTATTCATAGGGTGAAGAGCATCTCTGTGATGGGGAAGGACCAGGTCTGACTGCATAACTCCAGTCGGTTTAGGAGTTACAGCCTGGAGCCAAGATGGAGGCATGAGGTGCGAGGCTTTCTGGTAAGAGCCCGGCCATAAGGCCTATATTCACTTTGATGAATGCGAGTGCAGGTGATTAGTAATTGCGGGTGATTAATGCAGGTTTGTAGTATCCAATTCTGTTTAGTGGCTGTGTTTAGTAAATTCAGTTGTTAGCCGTCGACCATCAAGTATGGACGCACCTCAAGAAGCTTAACGCCTCCAACGCTAAACGCTAAACACTAAACACTGCTGTCCACACGTGTTTAGTACTTTGACTATTTATATGTGGACTGGTTACGCATGTAATTCTACTAACAAACATTTCTGCCACTTTTTGCGGGGGGCGAGGTAACATGAAATCCGCAACTTTGGATTTTACTCCCCATAACTTTAGATTCTAATTTTGAAAGTTAAAAATCATGAAAAGTGGTCTCGTGTGAACCCCAAACGTTCTAAGTTCGAAGTTATTATTTCGCAATTATAGGCTGTCTCGTTTAGTGATAAGGTGTAAAATTGAATGTAAATGTACAAGATCAATTGTGCTTATACCGTGGCAGAGGGGAAATGCTTCCGCAAGGCTAGTCTTTATAATAATAAGTCAAAGGTTTAGTAGCAAGTACACTGCGAGTAAGGGGGAAGGAGGGCGCGGGATGTGGCTAATCGCAGTCCACTTGCAAAAAAATATAACACACTTCTAATCACTTTACTACGCAGGTTACTAATCACTCGCACTAATTAATCGTTGTCCACACGTATTTACTCCCAATCACTAAACACCTGTACTAATCACATAACGAATACAGGCCTATATCTTTAAGGCGCGGCGCTATACGACGAAATTCACGGCGCTGCGCTGGACCGTGCTGGTGTAAAATGACAAAGACAGGCGGTGTCAAAAGTGACAAATAAAATATGAGACACCCAAAGAGATTATACCTAGAAAGTCGCGCTGCAATTCTGGCGGAGTACGGACGCTTGCGTATCGGCGCGTTGGGATTGCACGTGGCTCCACCATTTTGTGAACTCTTTTGTGTTTTAACCTTAAAACAATCACTTGAGATTATAACCTACTTACATTGGCAAAACTGCCACTCTAGACTTAATAAATACTACTGATCATTTTCCTTCATATACTATCCACATAACGAGACATTGGCTGAATTGTGATAACACATCGGATGCCACTAAACAAAAAAAAAATTGAATTGAGATTATACCTAATAGAGTGAGCCATACCAATTGTAAAGTGTCCACTTTTTTTTACGTTTAGGTTTGAGTGTGTGGCGTCAAGTAGTATGGACAAAAGGCACCATGTGACATGTGGCCTTATGTTTACGATCACTTTTCACACACACTAACTCAAAAAAAAGTGGACAGCCGCATAAACAAATATCTATAGTTCCATCTCCTTCTACTATTAAAGGTACGTCATAAGACAAAAGAGACCAACTACAATCGTAAATTTATGCGGACTCTATCCAGATTATACCTAATAGAGTGAGCCATACCAATTGTAAAGTGTCAACTTTTTTTTACGTTAAGGTTTGAGTGTGTGGTGTCAAGTAGTATGGACAAAAGGCACCAAGTGACATATGGCCTTATGTTTACGATCACTTTTCACACACACTAGCACTAGAAAAAAAAGTGGACAGCCGCATAAACAAATATCTATAGTTCCATCTCCTTCTACTATTAAAGGTACGTCATAAGACAAAAGAGACCAACTACAATCGTAAATTTATGCGGACTCTATCCAGATTATACCTAATAGAGTGAGCCATACCAATTGTAAAGTGTCCACTTTTTTTGACGTTTAGGTTTGAGTGTGTGGCGTCAAGTAGTATGGACAAAAGGCACCAAGTGACATATGGCCTTATGTTTACGATCACTTTTCACACAAACTAACTCAAAAAAAAGTGGACAGCCGCATAAACAAATATCTATAGTTCCATCTCCTTCTACTATTAAAGGTACGTCATAAGACAAAAGAGACTAACTACAATCATAAATTTATGCGGACTCTATGGAGATCCTTCCTCTGAGGAGACACCTACTTACTCCAAATAGGTATCTACAAAGTTTCGAAAAGTTCAAGTTCGCACCCTAAAATCATACAAACAGAAAAGACTTAACAGAAAGAAAAAATATCGTATGCATTTTAAACATTAAAAGCCTTAAGAGGATATTATTCGGAGCGCACTCCATACAAACGTACTATGGTGATATTTTCAATACTAAACAATTAAACTCAATGAAATTTTTCAGAATCAATCTAAAAACAAATTTCTATGCTTGTATAGAGTCAGATTTTTGTTAAAATGTATAGTTTTAAAGTTACAGTGCCTCAAAGATTTCCATACAGATCTTAAATTAATCCTAGCATTGAAACTGTATATTTTAACGAAAATCGGACTCCATACAAACATAGATATTTGTTTCAAGATTGTTTCAGCAAAATTTCATTCAGTTTAATTGGTTAGTATTGAAAATATCACCATAGTACGTTTGTATGGAGCGCGCTCCGAATTATATCCCCTTAATGGATAACTTATATCAAAGAAGAAGACTCTTCATTCAACATAAATAAAAATCTGTTTCTTTTAAAAGGGTATACAGAGCCTATTCGCGAAGCCTTGCGATTTCCCCTAATGTTTTGCTACTTATCTTATAATCTCATTAATTATGGTTTATTTTGGGAATAAATGAAAGGGGGATGAGCGGCGGGCATTAGCATTTTAATTTTGAATTCTTTTGAGAAAACAAAAAAGTGTTATATTTTAACAAGTTAATGATTTTACGAGGTTTCTATTTAATTAAACACCTTCAAAAAAAGGTCTGTATTAAATCCTTTGGAAGCGCTCGTTGGCGTAGTGTAGCTTCGGTATTGGAAACGATCACCGAAGTTAAGCAACGTCAGGTCCGGTCAGTATTTGGATGGGTGACCGTATAGTGGTATTTCATTTTAAGCGTTTCCGTGCTTCGGAAGGCACGTTAAGTAGTTGGTCTCGGATAGTTCCATCAGATGGCGTTGTAACTATTCGTTAAACCAGGTCAAACCATTAAGGCGGTATGAAAATTCTCTGGCAGCAAGTTGACCACTATCTTGCCTCCACCAACACGCACTGGGCCCGCGTGGTGGAGTATGGCCCACTCCCTGTCGTGAGAGGAGACCTTTGCCCTGCAGTGGGATTCTACAGGCTGTAACCTTAGAACATACTTTTTAATGAAATCCTTTATAATGAACGTATTACGCAGTCGCTATTTTATCTACGTTGACTTTAAACAAGTTCCTGTTCTAATTATGAACCCATTCTATCATATCTGAGTGCCAAATTTCACCCAAACCGTTCAGCCTCTATTATGGTACCAACACCGAAGTAGCGAAAAAGAAATGAGCTCTCTCATACAAAACTGCAATCCTACTCGACCCAATTGTGGTAGCAGATTTTTTCGCGATTAAAATTTTGGCCCCATAAAGAAAGTTGTTTAGTTACATGGTCTAATCATCCTATTAAAAACCGTCTGCATATTAAGTTAGACCCTGTATACAACGTGTTAATAAATAAGCGCAGAACATCAATTGATTTTTAACGTAATAATTGCATCGAAACAATAATTTCATATTTTTATTATTAATTAAAATGTATAGTTATCCGCATTTTAAGTTTTCATGCAAAAACGATTTGTTCTTATTTCAGCAATGAATGAAAGCGCTAGTATTAGGGTGAGTGTATGGGTTGACATTGAGTTCAGTTAATTTTAAATTATACAAACAAATTTAGAAAAAATTTAACCTATGTTGAAACTTTGATAATCCGATTCTGCTCTTGATTGTACACGAACTATTTTCTAGTTTTGCGTTTATGCAATTTGTAGGAGAAAGTCGGCGGGTTCGAAGCGACTGGTCCTTCTCCTGCAGTGTTTGTGAATAGGTGGCGAATGAAAACTCCTGAATATCTTGAAAACTGATATATTAGGTTCCTTTTAACCACACAATGATTTTCTGAGATGAAAGTTATAAATTTCGACCGTCCCGTGAGAATGGCGACGAAAGAGAGAGAGAGATGTTGCCAGTTACAATTACTGAATAACTGATTTAATATAATGCAAATTGAAAACAACTCACTGGCAACATTAATGATCGTTGATTACATTGAAGTTCTGATGCATCTCATTAGATGGCGTTAGTAGTAATTTCTGAGCTTTTTAAATAATGAAAACATGTTAATTTTGCGTTAACACAATTAACATATTGTATAAACAATGTTCCCTAAATCATAGAAATACCTTTTGATATTACGAATTTACGATCAATACGAGGCATGAGAGCCAGTTATGAGGATGTTTTTGATGTATCCCGTACAAGTGACTAGCGGATGTAATAAATCTCGAGTAGCAATGATACTTTCCCGTCTTTGAGAAGCTGTTTTTTGGAGCGAAAGATATTAATTTGTTCATGACTGTTGCTATTTGGCTCCTTGTGTGAAGGTTAAATGTGGATACGACAAAATAATAAATAACATCAGAAAATAATCATTACTTTAGACTGAAATAGTCGTTTTTTTCGCGATAAAAACAAAACACCCTTTATTTGAAAAATCTAATAAAAACCAAATTTTTAAATGAACACAAAATTTAAGATAAAACCAAAGAAGAAGATTGAAAAGAAGAAAGCGTAACTAACTTATACAGTATGGAAACTGACTAAAAGCAAACCTTTAAACCACCCATCAACCTGGGCTGCAATCGCGGTAAATATTCAGTGATTGAACCGTGATAGGACTACGTACGAACCATAACTTTTGACACATTTGGTATTGCGCGAATCGCGGTACTGCTCTTCACACCCGTTAGAGCCGTTAGAGCCGTTAGAGCCGGCTCTTAGTTACATAGAGTTTAGTGCGATGCGGAATTCAGCACAGTTGAATAGTAATTGGATTGCAATGTGATTAGAACTGAAATTGGATAAGAAAAGAACATCGATGTTTTAACTTAGCGCAATCGGGGGCTGAACAACTTTTACTATTGGAGCAAACCAGTCGGCGCAAAAAAAATTACTGTTCCATGAGTAGAGTATGTGGTTTAAAAAATCTGCTGTTTCATACATAATTGCATTACCGACTCTTTCATATTGTATGGGACAGCAGATTTTTTTTTTTAGATATTTGCTGTATAGTAAAAGTTTATTTTGGTTTGATGGTCTGAGCATGATCATCCCTTAAAATGAACGCATCTTTTTATTTAATGAATCATCCTGTCAAATAAAAAAAACCTTCAAAGTCCAAAGTCAAAGTCAAAATAATTTATGCTATATAGGAGCTTGAAGCACACTTATTAAACGTCAATTCTTTTTTAAAGCTACCACCGCGTAGGAACGTGTTGTCGCTGTAGAGAAGATGCGGCCAGAAACTTTACAACATAACACGACTTAATGACTAAAATTACTTAATTTTAACGGATACAACGTGTCAATGAATAAGCGCAAAACCGCATACACCCCAACTGATTATACAATAATTTCATTAAATTAAATAATTAGATTGAAACAATAATTTTTTATTTTGATAGTTAACATTTAAAGTTATTCGCATTTTAAGTTTTGGGGCAACATTTCAGCAATGAATGAAAGTGCTAACGTGCTCATGGATACATTTTAAGAATCTGGTTTTGGTAGTAAGTAGAGTGAGTGTGCCCGAGCGGTGACGAACAAATTATTTAATATTTTGAAAAAAATTACCTATGTTGAAACCATGATAATTAGATTCTGCTCTCGATTCTAAACAAACTACTTTCTAGTTTTGCGTTAATTCAGTAACACGTTGTTATAGTAATTTGATATTCATTTCATTTTCGTGCGTATATGCTTGACATCACTTGATCTTTGCCTCTACTCTCATACGCCATAAACATGGTAACTCTGTTCTTCCGCATAAAGCCGTCGAAAGGTTGAATCGTTGGACACGCCACAACCTCGGGTTGGTTTAATTATAGCAGTGGGATTAGGGCCGGGACATATTTGCGTTGCCTGCTCAAAATTAGGGCACGCTAGGGATTTCTTATTTAAGGCGATAAGATTTTTGCTACAAATAAAACTATCAAATTAACTTTTGAGGAATATTTTATTGTATTTATTTGAAAATCTACAGCGTGGCTAATTAAAGATTTTCAATTTTATAATATATGAGCGTTTACCCGCGACGACGCACAAATTATATTAATTATATTATTTATTAATTTATTATTATTATTATCCCTTCGTTTGCGGATGTCACGGATCCGTGACTAAGACAATAAACATTTTTTTGTGTCTGGAATCTCCACAGACGAGAGGTTATTATATCTCTTACGGTATTTCACGAGCCGTAGCCCGGACCTATGGAAGGCCTGCGTGGGGACACAAGTCCAACACGTAATGCGGGCAAATCATAAGCTATCAAACAAAAACTTCCATCAAAATCGTTTCAGCAGTTTTTGCGTGATGCTCGAACAAACAAACAGATAAACAGACAGGCAAACAGACGGACAAAATTTCGAAAAAAGGTTGATTTGGAGTCAGCTAGAGACACCTAAAAACTATATCGTGATCTTTTTTCTTGTAAATATCTTCAATATACAGACAAACTTCTGTTACAGTTTTACAATAGTTTAGATATTCAATATAACCAGTATGCAGTATTCTCGATGATTATTTGAATGCCCAAGATGACTATGTAATTTAAGGGTATATTACTGTTAGCGCGCTCCATACAAACGAAGTCTGGTGATATTTTCAATACTAACCGATTCAACTCAATGACATTTTGCTGAAACAATCTAGAAACAAATGACTATGCTTGTATCGTGTCAGATTTTCCTTAAAATGTACAGTTTTAAAGTTACAGTGCCTCAAAGATTTCCATACAAATCTTAAATTAATCCAAGCATTGAAATTTTATATTTTAACGAAAATCGGGCACGATACAAGCATAGAGATTTGTTCCTAGATTGTTTCTGCAAAATTTCATTGAGCTTAATTAGTTCGTATTGAAAATATCACCAGACTTCGTTTGTATGCAGCGCGCATTTACGCATTCGGAATAAACATCTCTTAATATTGGATTTTCGTAATTGTGCTTCGTATATTTTGCTTTGTTTAAAAGAAGTGTGTTGTAGAGTTTCTGGCCGCATCTTCTCTACAACGGAACACCTTCCGACGCGGTGGTAGATTCAAAAGTTACCTATGTGATATTATTTTGAATAAATAATTTTGAATTGAATTTTTGCCTCGTTGGTATAACTATCGTAGCGCGATTGTAGGTTGCTTTGTCTGTTAAAATTTAAGACTATGTCAGAAACATGCCCGCAATTCGCTTACTAACAACCTACTAAGAGCATTTATAATGGATGGCAAAATCTTTTTTTTTTTCGTTTATCTACACTAATATTATAAAGAGGAAAGATTTGTACCTATTTTTGTATGTTTGTATGTTTGTAATGAATAGGCTCAAAAAGTACTGGGCCGATTTAAAAAATTCTTTCACCAATAGAATGCTACATTCTTCCAATTTGACATAGGCTACATTTCATTTTGAAAAAAATTAGGGATCCTTGGTAAAATTTGAACAATGTAACCGAAGGTGTAGAAAAATGAGTCTTAAAATTTATTTGTCTACCCCGTGCGAAGCCGGGACGGGCTGCTAGTAATTTATAACGTTATAAGCCACAAGCTACTTCTAAGTAGTGTTAGAAATAATGTTACTTTTTTATACAACCAGGGCTGTTATTTTGTATGCAAATTTAATTCAAATTCGTCTTTATCCATACGTATGCGTTATTTATGGGAACATGCATTATATTAAATAATGCATGAACGTGGTTCTAGTTCCAAGCTAAAATTAGTTTTGTAATAAATAAGTCTTACTTTTACCGATTTGTAAATTCAGTTTTTATTTACCTCATTTTTATTACATTATTTTTTTATCTTCTAATCATACCTGCTACATGATGCATTTCATCATAGAGGGCTATGGCGCGATAAGAGTACCGAATTTACGCATCGTACTTTACGCATCTACTGTGGAAAATGGCGCGTAATAGTGTGTCATACGACGCAGATTAGTACTGAAAATTAAGTCTCGTTTATTTTCGGCTGCGTAAATTCGGCAGGGGTGTGATCACACTAAAGGTGCACTTCCGATGCTAGCGGCCGATGCGACTGACGCGCGCGTCTGACGCGTGGTTCCGTCATATGCCATGTCTATCGCATCGGCCGCGCGCGTCTAACGCACGCGTCAGTCGCTGGCATCGAAGTCGGTCGCGAGCCGCGCGCGTCAGTCGCATCTGCCGCTGGCATCGGAAGTAGACCTTAATTCCTACGAGTATAATAAAAGTTCAGTTGATCATCTGAATCGCCTAATTTTACCAATGGTCTGCCTATAAGTTACTCGTATACAGGGTATCAGTGACAGCCTATAGTAAATACTGAAGCAGTGAACTTAGACCATCAAATTTAATAACTTTCACTATGGAGCCTACCTCAGGAAACGCGAAAAAAAATCAGCTGTCCCATACAAAACTGCTGTACCTACTCGACTCAAATGTATGGAGCAGCAAATTTTTTTTTCGCCTTTCCTGAGGTAGGCTCCATAGTGAAAGTTGTTCAGTTTGATGGTCTGAGTTCACCGATACAGTATTTGCTAGGCTGTCACTTACACCCTTTATAGCCTGTAGGATCCCATTGATGGGCATAATGCCAAGGCCAAGGCAAGGTAACTACATCAAATTTATTTAATTTAATTTCTAAAACTTGCAACTATGACTACATTATATCAGAATTCTGTGCACATCCTACCCTTAAAATTAGGGCACGCCAGGGATTTCTTATTTAATTTATTCACGCCGTGAAGAACGTGGGTGTTGGTGTCGGCAGTTCGTGCGGTGATGGGCTTTTTTATGAAGTTGCAAACGTGAACTGTAATTGGTTCACATACGTTATTTTATGGCTTGACACGTTATGTCTTGAGTGTCGCACCATGGTAATTTGGGTCAGATATTATATGGGTTTGGGAACGAAATAGTTATGAAAACAAAACGTAAAATTTTACGTATACAATCTCAGAGGAAGGATCTCCATAGAGTCCGCATAAATTTACGATTGTAGTTAGTCTCTTTTGTCTTATGACGTACCTTTAATAGTAGAAGGAGATGGAACTATAGATATTTGTTTATGCGGCTGTCCACTTTTTTTTGAGCTAGTGTGTGTGAAAAGTGACCGTAAACATAAGGCCATATGTCACTTGGTGCCTTTTGTCCTTACTACTTGACACCACACACTCAAACCTAAACGTCAAAAAAAGTGAACCCTTAAAAATCGTATGGCTCACTCTATTAGGTATAATCTCTTTGCAAATAAAGTATGTATGCTGTTGGGTGGCAGGAATATGTTGTTTTTGATTGATAAACTTAGTCGTATTTGGTATGATTACTGTCAATTAGTACAAAAATGAGCTCTTATGAGCTCTTTTGGTTCTGCCATTTTTGGATCGTTGATTGTGGATCTAGTTCTGTTCTATATCTATGCATATTGGGTGAAATTTATATCATGTGCATGCTTTTAAACTAAGAGTCTACCCATCAAACTGAACAACTTTTACTACGGGAGCAAACGTATCGGAGCAAAAAAAATCAGCTGTTGCATACATTTGAGTCGAGTAGGTACTGCAATTTAATATGGAAAAGCAGATTTTATTTTTGCTCCGATCGGTTTGCTCCCATAGTAAAAGTTGTTCAGTTTGATGGGTATACTCGTAGTTTAAAAGGATGTTAATGATATCAATTACACCCTGTATAAGATATTAATGATTCCTACAGTCATTGCGTGATATACAAGTAATTTGCTTCCATGCTGCTAGCATAGTCTAAAGTACCACAAAGTGTACACGACGATCAATATAACTCAATATACCTATACAATACATGTTCAGTATAGAGTACGTTGTGGTTTACTAACTTCCCTGAATTTTGACTTTGACTTTGACGTTGACTTTGACTTTGACTTTGACTTTGACTTTGACTTTGACTTTGACTTTGACTTTGACTTTGACTTTGACTTTGACTTTGACTTTGTGAAAGTTTTAAATTATAATTAAAAAAGAAAACTAATTTAATTTACACATTTTTTCACGTGGATTACAACCCAACACTCATTACAATGGCGTATTGAAACATATATAAGACTAAAAGGTAGGTTGACTCATTTTGTATGGGGAGTTAAAGTTTTTGGCAAAAATGGGTGATTGTACTCCTAGTACTGAAACTTTCAAATAGAAACGAAGGGAAATTCGCAGAAAAAAATTCAACTTTTCAGACAAAAAGGTTTGCATTGCATTTATAGTATAAGAGATAGACGTACTTTTTGTTATCATCAACTGCGAGGCTGATTCAGTATTTATTGGGTGAAGAGCATCTCTGTGATGGGAATGGACCTATAGGCCTACCATAAGTTTTCACTGTAGTTACGTTACCAATTTTGTATTGAATTTCGTACAGCGCTCCTAGTGGTAACGTTGAAAACTAATTTCTGCCATATGAAATTGATGATGTAACTACAGTTGCAAAAAATTATTATGCATATATGCAGGTACTATTGTAATATCTACTGTAGCTAACAGTATAAAAAACTGGTATGTTCTGTCAGTCGGTTTAGGAGTTATGCAGGCAGACCTGGTCCATCCCCGTCACAGAGATGCTCACCCTATGAATACTGAATAAGCCTTACAGCTGATGATAATAAAAAGTACGTCTCTTTCTAATACTATTCGTATGGAAAACCCAACAATTTTTATGCTAATTTCCTTTAGGTTTCTTAAGGAAAGTTGTTCAGTATCATTTGTACAATCACCCCTTTAAATATTTATTTAACCACTGGAAGTTATAACACAATAGGATATAGTTAAGCTTAATATCTAAAATATTTCAAACAACTTATAGGTATAATAATAAGAAGGCAAAAAGCACAGTACAGATATGCGAACAGTAACCATTAGTTAAAAATTACCAGGGGTCCTCAGCAGGCAGGCCTGAAACCTGAGGAACCAAATAACAGTTAAAAGCCAATATTTGGGTAAAAATGAAAACAGGAATTTCTTGAAAACAATCTGAATAAATATGAATTAAAATAAAAATAACAAGAAATTTTGACTAAGATTTTACTAAACTTAAACTTGATGTGCGTGCGTGAGTATGTGGTAAGTTGGTAGTGGGTGTGTAAATGTTAAGCGAAGTGCTAGATTGTGTAAGCCAAAATTACTTCCTCTGTTCCCTCATAGTTAAGACCACTTAACCAGCCGGTAATTATTTTCTTAAATTCAATTATAGAACAACGTTTGCTATTGCATTTATTTAGTACGTAATTGTAGGTCGATACACAGGGGAAGGGTCCAAGTCTTTGGGCAAAGCTAATTTTACTTGTGGAGTAGGTTGCCTGAACTTGCGTTTCTCCAGTAATTCGATATAGTCATTCGAGTTTATGACACTTTTATGCATGGCGAGACAGTTTATGAAAATTCAACTGTTTACCCTAACACCCTCTATTTATGTTAGCAATTCTTTTATACCTTTTAAGCCTGTAATACACATATAAATGTATATTATTAGTGTACTATGTCGTTCCGTATCAGGTAATAATTAAAGTTATTTTAAACTTTTTATACTCTGAATAGGTGGGTAGTGGATTGAATTCTTAATCTTTACCTGAATAATTCCATCGTTAATATGATAGAGCGCTATCATGGATGTAGCATGAAGAAATGAAATAGGTATGATTCTTCTTCATTATTTCGCCAGTTAATACAATATATTCGAAATAAGTTTCGAATATCTTTAAGCTTATTTATCATTTATTCTTGTATAGGGACAATCGAAATCAAAAGAAAAATGCACGATACTTAAGAGAAGTTTATTCCGAATGCGTAAATGCGCGCTGCATACAAACGAAGTCTGGTGATATTTTCAATACTAACCAATTAAACTCAATGAAATTTTACAGAAACAATCTATCCGATTTTCGTTAAAATAATACAGTTTCAATGCTAGGATTAATTTAAGATTTGTATGGAAATCTTTGAGGCACTGTAACTTTAAAACTGTACATTTTAAGGAAAATCGGACACGATACAAGTATAGAGATATGTTTCTAGATTGTTTCTGCATAATTTAAGTTTAATTGGTTAGTATTGAAAATATCACCAGACTTCGTTTGTATGCAACGCGCATTTACGCATTCGGAATAAACTTCTCTTAAGTATCGTGCATTTTTCTTTTGATTTCGACCTTTAATCTTGTTGACTTTCCTTTTTACCTTATTCATTCTTTTGCGATAATTTAAATAGCATCCCCTGTGCCTATTTCCCCCCAAAACTTTTCGATAAAGCTTCTTTTCTTAATTAACTTCCTTAATTATATAAGTTTGGAAGCGATTCCGTTTTTCCTCCTATTTACGATCTATCGGCTGTTTTGTTTGCTATCTCTTGTTTTTATTGAAAAGAATTAGAGTTGTTTTGTTTTTGTTATCTATAAATCTGTTTTTTCATGACATTTATTTGCCTCTTATAAATGGTATCAATTAATTTTCTCAAGTGACTATACAGGGTATTAAGGTTAAAAAGTTGCATTACTGTAAGGGTTACTCAACGTTACTGAACAACTTTCCTTTAAGGTCGACTTCCGATGCCAGCGGCCGATGCGTCTGACGCGTTCTGTCATATGCCATAATGTCTATCGCATCGGCCGCGCGCGTCTGACGCACGCGTCAGACGGACGCCAAATCTTGCCCGAAGACGAACAAATATTAAGAGGATATGTGAAAAAGATAGGATACTTCAAAGCATCATATATCATGAAGTACTAATAGTAGGAGTATGATTTGCGGATATGCGTAAATTTAACATATAATTGAAGTTTAAGAGAAGTTTAAGAGAAGAAGAAATATCTATGCTTGTATCGTGTACGATTTTCGTATTTAAAATCGGACACGATACAAGCATAGAGATTTGTTCTTAGATTGTTTCTGCGAAATTTCATTGAGTTTAATTGGTTAGTATTGAAAATATCACCAGACTTCGTTTGTATGGAGCACACATTTACGCATTCGGAATAAACTTCTCTTAAGGAAACCTTAACCATTTATCTCTCTTAGTGGCTTCATACTACATCCACCGAAAAGAAAAGTGTTAGTTAATTTTAAAGCCGGAAACCAAACTGACTTTATTTCATTTTTATTAAAAAATAAAGTCAGCAATAACAAGCCCTGACGTGACCGATTTCCGGGCTCACCTCAATCCGCTTAATAAGGCTTCGCACTTCACGCGATCGCCTTTGAATATAGAACGTCATGGATATTTTTTTCCATTTTGTATGGACTCCACACGCAGGTTTTAGATAAGGTAAACGCTTTAATGGCATAGCTGTACACGATATCCAATACTTATTATCAATTTACATTTAGAGACAGTTAACCTACTCTACTGGGTGGAACAGTAGGTAGAGCTTTTAATACAGTCTCTGTCAGTCTGTAAATAATCAAATTATGTACACACGGCGACACATCAAGCTACACAAAACCAAAATAAGCTGGTCGCGCGTAGGTAGAGTAATGTATAACGTCGCGCGGCCAGCTTATGTTTGTTTGGCGTAGCTTGATGTGTCGCCGTGTCTTCTTATCGTGTGGGCAGCAAGCCCTGGTGTCAGAGTTTTTCCGGACCGCCTTACGGCCTCTGACGTGGTTTTTATGTAACGACTACTACCACCAGAGATAGTAGCCGGGACCAATTAACGTGACATCCGAAGCACGGAATCATATTTATTTTTCAGACAATCAGATGATTTGGCCTGCAATGTCCTAACCAACTGGGGAAAAACGCACAAAGTGACATATCACTAGGTGTCCCCCGTGGGAATCGACCAAAAGACCTCCATGTCAAGAGCCCAATGATCTTAACCATTAGACCACGGAGGCAGTTGTACAGTGGATTTTAGTTCATGCATATGCTCACGACTATATTGGGGGGTAGTCAGAGATATTCTGAAACCTCAGAATATCCACGTTTCACTAGTACCGAAACTATGTCTAGTGTAACGGGGAGTGTGACATGCAGGTTTTCTCACGATATTTTCCTTTCATAATCGTTGTATAACATGTTTAACTTGTGAAGTGGTCTATTTGGGAAGTGGTCCATTCGGGAAGTGGTCCTATTGTGAAGTAGTCCATTTAGGATGTGCTCCTTTTGGGAAGTGGTCCTTATGAACCTAAAGGGGTAAACCTCTTCAATCTGCAAAACCAGTTTTATTTTTTTTCGCTTTAACTTTACTCATTTCAATATGCAACTTTAAACATAATTTGACAAAGTTAAATCAGTAAAATATTAATTAACATTTAATTTAACATTTTTTTTTGTGAGAGTACTTCTCTGCTGTATACAGGGTGTAAGGAAAAGCATCATTAACCTTTAAACCACATTCTCTACCCATCAAACTGAACATCTTTTACTTTGGGAGTATACCAGTTTGAACAAAAAAACAGCTGTCTCATACATTTGAGTCGAGAAGGCGCTGCAGTATGGAACATCAGATTTTTGGGTGATTTTTGGGACAGGTTTGCTGCCATGGTAAAAGTTGTTCAGTTTGAGTTTGTTTGGGTAAAGGTTAAGGAAACTTTACACCCTGTATAGGCCAAAATCCAAGAGAACAAACATTGAAAGTCATTTTTTTAAATTAATGTTTGGTTTTGCTTACATTCAACAAGTGAACTACTTTCTAGATAACATTTTGTCACAAAATGGATCAAACAGCAGGGATTTTAGTAATCCTGACATTTTTCACGTAGCTAGCGGTAACAGGATAAACATACTTTTAACATATTTCCCCAACAAAAAGTTAAGCTGTAAAGGTAAGACTTTTTTTTCGAAATAATCATATCCAAATTTTAAAAACCGGTCAAGTGCGTGTCGGGCCACGCACAGCATAGGCTTCCGTAGTTGCCCGTCACAGTATACGGACTTAGAAGGGGGCTTTTTTGTTTTTATACTACGGTACCCTAAAAAATATATTTTTCAAGATTTTATTCTACCACTTTGTCGGCGTGATTAATATGTATATCCATGTCAAATTACAGCTTTCTAGTACTAAGAGTCTGAGCTAAGCCGCGGACAGACGGACGGTCATGGCGAAACTATAAGGTTGCCTTGTTGACTACGGAACCCTAAAAACTGTAAGTAACACTTATCGATAGATGTAATAAAAGTGGATAGTAGTGTTTGATCGAAGGTATTCATATTTAAAATGGTAGCTTAGACTAGACTATCAAACTGAACAACTTTCATTATGAAACCAACTTAGAAATCGCAATACTATCCTCAATCAAATTTCGAAGTTGGTTTCAAAGTAAAAGTTGTTCAGTTTGATAGTATAAACCACCCATTTAAATATTACTACCCACTGCTACACCCTGTACTTAAAACTAGTATATTAACACATAGTTATTTACCTTTACTGTAACATTCAAAATTCAAATAATGTATAATTAATCATATTTGATTAGCTGTTTGCAATGATTTCACTCATTATGCTAAATCGTTTTCAAAATTGTCTATTAACTACCGCGATTTAATGCATAAACATTTGATTTTCAGGAATTAGTGTTTAAATGATTGAGTACTAACATTTAATAATATCAGTCAACTAATTTATTCAAAAATATTGTATCCAAGGACTAGCCTTGCGGTAGCATTTCCCCTCTGCCACGGTATAAGCACAATTGATCTTGTGCATTTACATTCAATTTACACCTTATCAATAAACGAGACAGCCTATAATTGCGAAATAATAACTTCGAACTTAGAACATTTGGGGTTCACACGAGACTACTTTTCATGATTTTTAACATTCAAAATTAGAATCTAAAGTTATGTGGAATAAAATCCAAAGTTGCGGATTTCATGTTACCTCGCCCCCCGCAAAAAGTGGCAGAAATGTTTGTTAGTAGAATTACACGCGTAACCAGTCCAAAAGTATCCAATAGACTACATTCTGTAGTCACTGCATCGGTGGTACAGAAGATGCTACCAGAAACTCTACAATATCACATCTTTTAAGAGAAGTTTATTCCGAATGCGTAAATGCGCGCTGAATACAAAGTCTGGTGATATTTTCAATACTAACCGATTAAAGTCTATGAAATTTTTCAGAAATAATCTAGTAATTAATCTCTATGTTTGTATGAAGTCATATTTTCGTTAAAAAATACAGTTTTAATGCAAGGATTAATTTAAGATTTGTATGGAAATCTTTGAGGCACTGTAACTTTAAAACTATACATATAAACGAAAATCTGACTTCATACAAGCACAGTCTGGCTTCATAGAAACTAATTTCTAGTTTCTAGATTGTTTCAGAAAAATTTCATGGATTATAATTAGTTAGTATTGAAAAAATCACCAGATTTCGTTTCTATGGAGCACGCTCCGAATTGTATTCCCTTAAGCTGTTTGTCATTTATACTCATTTTATGCCGTAAATATTTCGAGATTCTCGCTCGATCTCGCTTGTCAGACAAGCACGAGACGCGACGAGATCTTCGAACAAAAGACAGTCGCGAGAAAACTCGAGTAAGATACTCAAATGTTTCGTCTCATACCAAATCAGTAGCTTGTACAATCGAACTATGACGACAAAAAAGTTTCAACGAACAACGAGTGTCGTGTTACGAAGCGTAAGGGGTCAATAAGGGCTTAGCTATTAGCCTCGGACACAAATCAAGAAAAAGTGTATTTAAAGCTTCATTGAAACGTAACTATAAGTAAGGAAGGAAGAGGATCTTTCACGTTTTTCAGAATTAGGGCGTAGTTAAATGCGTTTCATATTATGCAGGGTGCAAAAATCCGCGAGTTTCCAACTAGTCAAATTAACAACTCTTAATCAAACGTCAAAACGCGTGCTTTGTATGAAATATTGTACTAAAAATCGAATAGTGACGTCATTGTGTTTCGTCGTCGTTTTGATACTTTTTATAGTTTATCCAGTTATTGAAAATAGTATTCAAGCAACAGCATTACTGAAAATGTGAGTTTAGTGTAATTTTCAAAAGGTTTATTTACTGATCAGTTAAAACTAAAATATATTTTATGTAGCCAATTTGCATTTGTATTTCATAGAAAACGTAGTGAAGTATGATGGTCTACATCTTTTTCTTTATATGTAACGCATTTAAATTTACACCCTGTATAAACTTACGACTATTATACACTTCATTAGGGTTGACAGACATAATTAATCAGCATCTGCTAAGATCTCAAACTCTTAAATATTCATAAGCCACTTCATTCAAGGTTTTCTGTTTTGGGTATATTTTGTTTCCCCCTATGTAGGTAATTATACCCCAATTTATCCCCACATGCTCGTCTAAGGGGTGTGACATATAAATTTAGGTCAATGGAATTCGGTTCGATCTTTCTATTTTATCAGTTTACCTATTTTATATTTTTTACGGGCATTTTCTAACTCCGCATTGATATCCACTGAAACTCTTGTAAACAAAGAATAACAGTAGCTACCAAAGTCAAAGTCAACATAATTTATTCTATATAGGAGCTTGAAGCACACTTATTAAACGTCAAATCTTTTTTTGAAGCTACCACCGCGACGGAACGTGTTGTCGCTCGTGTTGTTGTTGTATGTTGTCGCTGTAGAGAAGATGCGGCCAGAAACTCTACAACATAACACGACTTAATAACTATTACAATATAATTTCTTATGCTATGGTTATGTATACTATAATACATAGTCTATTTAATAAAGTAATTGATACTATAAATTACTATAAGTTAGTTTCACTCAGACCCAAGCATTTGAATAATCAATCCAGTTTATAATATGCCTTTTTACCCGACTGCGCCAGAAGGAGGGTTATGTTTTTCGAGCGTATGTATGTATGTAAGTATGTATGTATGTATGTATGTATGTATGTATGTTTGTATGTTTGTATGTATATTTCTTTGGCACGGCCTACAGCCTAAACGGCTTGATGGATTTTAACGTTTGAGGTGTCATTAGATTCATAAAAATGTGAGAATGACATAGGCTATATTATTTTAAAATGGCGTCTGCGAAATTAAAAAGAGAGGGAGAATAAATTTATATAGCTTATTAGTGATTATAGAGCTTGTTTTCCTCTTTTCAGTTAATAGATTTTTATGCAGTCGAGTTTTTTGTTTATCTTAATAATTTAGTTTATTTACAGAGTCCTTTTTTGATCTGAGTTTTAAACATTATTTCGGAAAGATTCAAAATGGTCTCGGGGATTTTATTGTAGCAACGTATACAGTGACCCATGAAAGACGTGTTGGCCCTACTATGCCGAAAGTGTGGAGATATCAGTTAAATTTTGTTTCGAGTGTTGTAATTATGGACATTAAAATTTTTTGGAAACTGTCCTTCACCATTCACAATACTAAAGGTACAAGGGAAAAGCCTTCCCGTGTGACGAAACCTAAGAGTCTATCTATCTATCACACAAGCTAAATTTGAGCGTAAGCGATATCGCAACTGCATTGCTGCGATAAGCACAGGAGTTGAATGAGTTGCGACTCCGCTGCCAAACTGATTGATTTCATAAACATCGCGGTGATATCACACCGTCAATGCCTACGTTCAAAAATAGCATGTGTGATACGTAATTTTGTCTAGCGCACCCTGGGCAGTCTTTTTCCACATGTGTGATGGTTATGTGATATATCTAGCTCATCCTGGCATGGAAGAAAAAGAAGATGACAGAAAAGGAAGTCTAGCAAGAAAGGATTACTACATTGCGAGTGAATAGGCTTATTTATTTATTTATTTAACACTTTATTGTACACACGGAAATACAGATGAATACAGCATAATAGACAATTACTATGGGCGAGGGAGGCTTCTTCTGGATAAGCTCACTACTTCTTAGACCCCCATCTTTGTCCTAAGGACTGGATCGAGGTCAAGAGCAAACCCATCTGTAAAAAAAAACTGTATTTCACTGTCAAATTCAGTAATTTAAATCACTAAAGGCTACAATTTTAATTTCGCTTTCTGCATTTCCATTATTTTATCGCGAGATTCATATATCATATACTTACTCCAATGAAGAATATTTGCGTAGGACGTAAAAAAGGTTAATTTCTTTGAAAGTTAGTTGCGAATGTTTATCTTATATGAGAATTTCTTGGTACCTTTGCTACTTTTAAAGTAGTGATGTCTTTGACTTGGACTATTTAGTACCGTGACCTATTTAATCAAAGCTTTTCCGAAAGCTAATTAAAAGAAAATTAGTTCCAATCGGCTCGATAGATGTCGTTGCCGCGAGATGGATGAGCAACGTTGCAGATAATAAATACAAATAAAATATTAAAAATTATTATTTTTAAACGGGATAAAAAGGTAATGCGTCCGACTTAGTGATATGAATTTTTGTGTTTATTTTTCGCCTGAGAGTTGAGCCTCATCTGTCAGCACAGAATGACACTTTTTCACTCTCTATCCTTTTCGTTCGCTCATGAACGTCATTGGCTAGAGCGAGAAAGGTCGCATTTCCGTTATCTTTCTCGCCCTAGCAAATGACGTTCCTGAGCGACTGAAAAGGATAGAGCAACGGAAAAATGCGATTCGGTGCTTCCAGATGAGGTTCAAGCCTTAATTTCGAACTTCGCATCCAACCCACGTCAACGCCATCTATCGCGGTATGTTGAACTCAATAGCTGTCAGAAAACTCTTCATTGCCAGAAAATACAAAGTCTATATTTTAATAATTCCACAGGTTTATCGAAGTTTGATGTTGACTAGCAAAAGCAAAGTTAAACCCTATATGGAATGAATTCAAAATTTTTGTTCTAAAAGGAAATCCGGCACGAAAAGAAAGTTATAGTTATTTGCCAAACAGGCGTGCTCAGAATAAGTTTTATTTTCAGTTTAAAATTGTAAGGAAATAGGTTGGTTTTGCAACGTTGGACTGTTTGCTCTTTTGTTAAGAATTGTGCAAAAGTTCTTTAGTGTTCTTTGTTTTATACGTTTTTCTTGCTTGCTTTAAAATTGCATTGTCATGATCAAATACAGCTGCTCCAGGCTATATTAATGGGCCAAGTAGAGGGCAAAAGAATCGTCGGTAGGCCACGAATGTCGTGGCTCGCGAACCTGACAGAATGGACAGGCATCGCCAGCGTCGAAGAGATGTGAAGCTGTTTTTTTTGTACCCGACGACACTGCATTATAGTTTGCCGGAAAATCCTCTACAAACCGATCATTGCATCGATTTGTTCGTTGTATTCGCTGCTCTTTACTTATCTTTTTTTGTTTAAAACATTAAAGTGTTATTTAATACAAAATAATTGTTTTTTATAAAAGTCTAAAATTAAATTGTGC
The DNA here is from genome assembly GCA_963924505.1 of Agonopterix alstromeriana. Taxonomy (NCBI): domain Eukaryota; kingdom Metazoa; phylum Arthropoda; class Insecta; order Lepidoptera; family Depressariidae; genus Agonopterix; species Agonopterix alstromeriana. The sequence goes on from OZ004680.1 coordinate 2,159,235, forward strand.
TATATGGCAAATTCTTTGTTTTTTTCACACTTTTTATGAATGTACGATGTTTAATAGCCAAAGTATGAAATTTTTCTTGCTTTTATACGCGAAAATCCCACATTTTGACTCGTAAGGTCAACACATCTTTTGTGGGGCACTGTATACGCTATTATAATGAAATAGCAGAGGATATTCTTAACTTGCCAGACAAAAAGTTTAAGTCTCATGTAAACAAGTCCTCTGTAAAAAAGGTTACTATAAACTCGATGATTATTTGAATGTCTGATCTTGACAATGTTACATATGTATTTAATTATACTTTGTATATTTTGTTTTGTTTAAAAGAAGTGTGTTGTAGAGTTTCTGGACGCATATTCTCTACAACGGAACACCTTCCGACGCGGTGGTAGAGTGAAAAAACATGACGTCAGAAAGTTATCTATGTGATATTATTTTGAATAAACAATTTTGACTTGACTTTTGAGTAATCAGCAAAAAATATTATATATTCTTTAGTATCAAGTAGGATAGTAGGATTAGGGTTGAACCTCATCTGGTAGGACGGAATCGCATTTTTTCACGCTCCATCCTTTTCTGTCATTTAGGAACGTCATTTGCTAGAACGAAGAAGATAGCACGCTATATCATGCGGCAGCACATAAGGCATAAGCGCGATTCCGTGCTGTCAGAAGTGGGTCAACCCTTAGTAGGATCGTCGAAAATTTTTGAGAAGGCCTCAAAAACGCCAGCCTGATTGATCTATACAGAGGGTAAGGAGAGTATCTTTAACCTTTAAAACACACACTCTACCCATCAAACTGAACAACTTTTATTTATGGGCGCAACCCTGTCAGAACAAAAGAAAATATCAGCTGTCCCATACGTTTGAATCGAGTAGGTATTGCAGTTTGATATGGGACAGTTGATTTTTTTTGTTCTGACAGGTTTGCTCCCATAGTAAAAGTTTTTCAGTTTGATGGGTAGAGTATGTGGTTTAAAGGTTAATTATACTTTTCCTTACACCCTATTTACACTGTTTATACCCTTTTCAAAAGTAATTAAACATTCAATTCGGCACAAGAACGGTGCATGGCGTCTCACCGAAACATAATATGTCTTACCTATTTAACAGTTACTACGAAACACTTCTACCTAAATAGATCCCCAGTTAAGTCAATCTAACATTACAAAAGCACTCTCAACGTAAAGAGAACATGAAAGGGAAGTAAACTTGACAGTTTACGAGTTTGTACATGTTTACACCTGATGCCTCTGATCTTTAAACGCATCTTTAACGCTTTAAGATACGATAATGATCTTTACATAGTTGTCTTACATTTTAGCGATTCCAGGGGATCTCCTTTTCTATCCTCTTTTATCCGGTTACTCATAAAAGAAAAGAGACTTTGATACTTAATACTTCATTCCGAATAAGGACGACGAGATTTTCCGATTCCTATTTAGCTTTCTGGCCAATTCTGATTACCAAATTTAATTAATTTATTGGATACAAATACTATCCGAAATATCTTGGACGTTACCAAAGCTGTTGAATAAGTGAGAGGAAGTATTCCAAATCTCTGTTTCTGTAATGCAAAATAGCCTTCAAATTTCGCTGCTATTTTGAATGGAGTATATGGTCATATGAATGTCATGTCATACAAACACTTCATTTTGTTCAGAAAAAGTTCATAAATTCAGACTTTTACGAGGATTCTGTTATTCTGTGGATCTGAAGAAGAGGCAAACAATGAGGAACCACAACCAGGCCCGTCACGCTCGAAGAGGCGGCGAGTGATTACATAATCGTGTAGTTGTGGGTGTTTTTAATTGGGTGAGCAATAACAAATGATTATGGCAAATTTTACAATGTGCTACAGAGAATTTAACACATTTTTGAAAATCGGCCATTTTTTAGAGCTCATAGCTAGGCAACGATTGGAGATAGATAAAAAGTGTAAGAACCAAAGTTGTAGAGAATTTTATCAGTTTCCATTATGTAGTACAACAAAATTTTGTACAACGCACCGTTTTCGAGATGTAAGCAAAAAACCAAAAAACGGGACCTTCTTTGCCCTCCCCCCCTCGAGCGCACCTCGGAGGGGTAAGGACTTTCAGTATGTTTATCTCCTAACTAGTCCAAACAAAGTTCCTAAGTCAAATTTTCTACTTTCGACTTTTCCATCCACATCCTTTTTTGAGCATTCATTGACTAAACTAATAGAGTCCGCCTAAATTTACGATTGTAGTTAGTCTCTTTTGTCTTATGACGTACCTTTAATAGTAGAAGGAGATGGAACTGTAGATATTTGTTTATGCGGCTGTCCACTTTTTTTTGAGCTAGTGTGTGTAAAAAGTGACCGTAAACATAAGGCCATATGTCACTTGGTGCCTTTTGTCCATACTACTTGACACCACACACTCAAACCTAAACGTCAAAAAAAGTGGACACTTTACAATTGGTATGGCTCACTCTATTAGGTATAATCTCTTTGACGTTTAGGTTTGAGTGTGTGGTGTCAATTAGTATGGACAAAAGAGGACCAAGTGACATATGGCCTTATGTTTACGGTCACTTTTCACACACACTAGCTCGAAAAAAAGTGGACAGCCGCATAAACAAATATCCTTAGTTCCATCTCCTTCTACTATTAAAGGTACGTCATAAGACAAAAGAGACTAATTGCAATCGTAAATTTATGCGGACTCTATGGAGATCCTTCCTCTGAGGTCTTATAGCTGTATATGGCAACTTTAGACAGTCTTACTATTATGTATGGGTATTGAATTACGGTGAAGAACATGACAGTTTAGAAAAAAAAACGGTAATCTCGAAATTTTCTTTATTTTTTTTTCTTACGGCGCGTTGTGATCTGTAAGTCTTCGGTTTTTATATTACTAATTTCGTACCTTACAACAATATCTAAATGACAATTAAATACGTTATATACAACGTGTTAATGAATTAACGCAAAACTAGAAAGTAGTTTGTTTAGAATCGAGAGCAGAATCGATATATCATGGTTTCAACATAGGTAATTTTTTTCAAAATATTTAATAATTGGTTTATATTATTTCAAATTTTCTGAACGCGATCTCAACACACCGCTCGGGCACTCTCACCCTACTTACTACCAAAACAAGATTCTTAAAATGTATCCATGAGGACGTTAGCGCTTTCATTCATTGCTGAAATGATAACAAATCATTTTAGCCTCAAAACTTAAAATGCGAATAACTTTAAATTTTAACTATCAAAATAATTAATTGATTGTTTCAATCTGATTATTTTGTTATAAATCAGTTGGGGTGTATGAGGTTTTGCGCTTATTCATTAACACGTTGTATATCTTAGGGGGTGCATCAGACCATCAAACTGAATAACTTTCAGTATGGAACCCTGATCGATATCGCGAAAAAATTTGCTGTTTCATATATTTGGGTCGAGTAGCCGTTTACATATACGTATACGTATTTACGTCTATGTAACAGCTGTTTTGTCGCGATTTCGATGTTGGAATAGTGAAAATTGGTCAGTTTGATGGTCTGAAGCATCCCCTAAGATTTATAACGTATTAAATTTTACACCCTGTATAATGTTAAAATCAAATAAATCAATAATTTTTAAATTTACAAGGTGTTGAAAAAATTTGTAAACAGAAAAATATTCTTAGACTCGACAATCTAATATTGTAAATACTGTTAGTCGAAATCATTTTAATTTCTCTACTATTCCATAAAGTAAACAGGAAACAAAAATACGATTCCCGCACGATAAAACTGCAGATACTGCATAACGATGCCATAGCCCTATTATCCCTATAATGTATTGTAATGCTATACCGTCCTACGGTGCTCACTTCAGATTGGCGCGAGGCTGCGTCGGGGACGCCCGCGTCTACTCGAGCGTTACCTTAAAGACAAGACCACCTACACGTTTCTTGACTGCATTGTACCGGTTTTTTGTGAAATTAACGTGAAAATTTAACTGTGCTACGGATTTGAATGAATATTTGTTGAAATGGACTGTGTTTGTGATCTGCGGATTTTGACGATCAAATAGTAAGTATCGAAGTTTAGATTAACATTTAACAATTTCAGTCATTTTAGAATGGTTTTTCTTCTTAAATGAAAATGTTTTAAGAACATATATAGGCATATTTTTGTTTTTTGACAAGCAAGTTCACAATTTAAGAAATTACGGAGACTAATAATGAATTCTTGTCTAAATTGAGTACAATTTTCTAAAACAGCTTTGTTGAATATTTAATCCTAAATTACTATAATTTTCATCTTCAAACGCGCTCCAGAATTAAGATCTTACAATAAATTAAGATCTACTAAAGTTATTTATTATGTTTGTGAATATTTTATGAATATAAATTCGCAACCTACATTGTATTTACCGTAAAGTATATTTTCTAGATCGTTTATCGTTGGTAGTAACTAAAATAATAAATGGACCACGAACATAAATTCATTGTATTTGAGTTTTTTGTACTCAAGGCTAGCAGCCCATGTCCCCAAAAGTATTGACGCGAGAAATTGAATTGTAGATGAGTATGTACCTTCCTGACTGTGATGAAAATGACAAGAGCAATTGCCTTTAGTAATACAGAAGAAAACTGAGAAATATTTTCGGTTCTAAAAGGTATTTTGTATAACATTGTGACTGTTTTAGTTGATAATCTGAAGTTTTTCTTTGTGATGAATCTGTTTAGTACCTATTCTGAATTTTTGTGTGGCAATAAAATGCATATATATTTTTATTTAATAAGTATAGTAGAGACCTCTACGCTCTTCAGTGCTTAATGTTTTCCCATGTATTGTAGACTCTGACATGTATGATACAGGGTGAAATTCATATAATTAGCATCCTTTTAATCGAAGAGTCTACCCATCAAACTGAACAACTTTTACTATAGGAGCAAACCTATCAGAGCAAAAAAAAACTTGCTGTTACATTTGAGTCGAGTACGCATTTCAGTTTAGTATGGAACAGGAGATTTTTTTTGTTGCTCCGATCGGTTTGCTCCGTTGGTAAAAATTGTTCACTTAGACTAATAGAGTCTTAGTTTAAAATGTCATCCTGTATACAGGATCCAACTTAATATTTTGACGGTTTTTTAAGAGGCTTATCAGACCATCAAGCTGAACATCTTTCTCTATTGGACCAACCACGAAATCAACTGATTTGCTTGTTTTTTTTCGCGATTTGGACCTCCTTGTTCCCAATGAGAAAGTTGTTCAGTTTGATAGACCTGTTTGATAGTTGTAATCATCCCCTTTAAAAACCATCATCATATTAAGAAGGACCCTATACAACGTGTTAATGAATAAGCGCAAAACCTCATAAACCCCAACTGATTTATAAGAAAATAATTCGATTGAAACAATAATTTCATTATTTTGGTACTTAAAATTTAAAGTTATTCACATTTTAAGTTTTCAGTTAAAAATGATTTGTTATCATTTCAGCAATGAATGAAAACGCTAACGTGCTCATGGATGCATTTTAAGAATCTTGTTTTAGTAGTAAATAGGGTGCGAATGCTCGAGCGGTGGGTTGAGATCGAGTTCAGTAAATTTTAAATTTTACAAACAAATTATTTAATATTTTGAAAAAAAATACCTATGTTGAAACCATGATAATTCGATTCTGCTCTCGATTCTAAACAAACTACTTTCTAGTTTTGCGTTAATTCATTAACACGTTGTATATTTTTGTATTTTTTTGTATTTATTTTGTATATGTTTCTTGCCTCTTAATAACACGTTTGATCATCTTTATGTTATAACCGTCTTCTTTTCTTACCATTATAATGAAATATAAAAGGTTTAATTTTAATATTTACGTTGTTATAACGATTTTCCTTGTTTATGTTGTTATGTATCTTATTTTTTATCTCCAGTCGTATTTTTAATGACGTCCCAAAATGTTATGACGAGAAAGTAATAACACAGTTCATGCAGCAGTTGAAAATTACTTTTCTAATTGTGTCAAAAACAAACGCTCGCGTTAATTTCTTTTCGAACAGGAAGGTAATTTGTTACGTTAGTAAAAGATTTTCTTTCAAAAAGAAAATGAAGTATGAAAAACGCTTATGAGTCAACGTTTTATACAACACGGAAAAAACCTTTTTTTATTGAAAATTTGATGTTATAAGTGTAATTCTGGCAGATTTAACAAATATCTACTTACAATAAAAAAAAACTGGTAAAGTCTACAAAAATATAATAATTTGTCACATACTTATACAAAGTGTTAATAAATAAGCGCAAAACCTCATACACCGCAACTGATTTATAACAAAATAATTAGATTGAAACAATAATTTCATTATCTTGATAGTCAAAAATTTTAAGTTATTCGCATTTTAAGTTTTGAGGCAAAAATGATTTGTTATCATTTCAGCAAGGAATGAAAGCGCTAACGTGCTCATAGATACATTTAAGAATCTTGTTTTGGTATTAAGTAGGATGAGAGTGCCCGAGCGGTGGGTTGAGATAGAATTCGGTAAATTTTAAATTTTACAAACATATTATTTAATATTTTGAAAAATATTACCTACCTATGTTGAAACCATGATAATTCGATTCAGCTCTCGATTCTAAACAAACTACTTTCTAGTTTTGCGTTAATTCAATATCACGCTGTATATTTTTTCCGTGTACTTTTAAAATGTAAATATCTTCAATGTACCGACACACTTCTGTTACAGTTTTATAATAGTTAAGAAAACACGTCTTCACACGAGAATTTGTTTTTGCAGAGTCCAAAACAAAAATGAAAATATAAAACTGAAACATGGTAAAAAGAACAATGAATTCGAGGTTACTGTCGCCAACAGGCACTATTATTAATAGCAAGTCAATTTTTTTAGCACTGCACAGGCCATTTTGAAAACGTATTAAAGGAAACGTGGAAGTAAGCATAAGCATAAGCATAAGCATATGCTCACGACTATATTCCCCGAGGGGGTAGTCAGAGATATTCTGAAACCTCAGAACATCCACGTTTCACCAGGAGTACCGAAACTCTGTCCAGTGTGACGGGGGGTGAGCCCGCCGCCACTTGTAATGGACAGTGGGTAAAATACATCCCACGAAATTGAAGCATGCAGGTTGCATAAACGTGGAAGACTTTCATAAAAATTCATCATCATCATCATCTCAGCCGATGGACGTCCTCTGCTGGACACAGAACCTTAGGTTCTTGGTATGGGATGAGGTCACTTCTGTAAACATTTTCCTTTTAGTGCAATACGCCAGTAATCGTAGGCTGCAATCTATTTCGTAGTTTCTTGACTAAGGAGTAAATTTTTATAGAAAGTCGATTGATATTGAAGGATTTATCTGACAACTAGAGTTAACCCGCGACTTCAGCCGCACAAATTAAATACCCGACTTTAATTCAGATCATAAGCTATCAAACAAAAAAAGTTTCATCAAAATCGGTTCGGTAGTTTTTGCGTGATGCTCGCACAAACAAACACATAAACAAAGAGACAGACAAAAATTCTAAAAAAGGTTGATTTGGAGTCAGGGACACCTAAAACTCATATCGTTATCTTTTTTTTTCAATATCTTCAATTTACAGACACAATTCTGTTAGTTTTATAGTTTAGATAGAAAATAGAAATAGCGCGTTACCTATTCAAGCCGTGGTGGTTCAGTGGCGAGTAACCTTGCCTACCGTGTAGGAGGCGATGGTTCGATCCCCGTCCAGGCCGACTCATACCAATGAGTTTTTCGGAATTTATGTACGATTTGTAACATTATGTTGTCTGTCTCTTTGTTTATGTGTTTGTTTGTGCGAGCATCACGAGAAAACTACTGAACCGATTTTAATGAAACTTTTTTTGTTTGATAGCTTATGATTTTGACATCACTGGCTTTTCGGTGAAGGAAAACATCGTGAGGAAACCTGCATGCGTCCGTTTCGAGGCATGTATTGTACCCACTGTCGATTATAACGGGCTCAGCCCCCGTGACACTGGACAGAGTTTCGGTACTACTGGTGAAACGTGGATGTTCTGAGGTCGTGAGCATATCCATTACCTATTCAATTATCCTCTAAGATTCATTAATCAAAAATTTAATTAGTAACGCGCTTCATCTCCATCTCAGATTTTTACTTATTTTTTTAATATTATTGATTACCTCTGAACTATTTTTGAGAATAGAGAAAGGGTGGCTCAATAATAAAAGAAGAAATTTTGAAAGAAGAAATTATGTTTGCAAAGAATAGTAAATTATGATTATCTTCATCTTCCAAAGGGCACTATTATTAATAGCTCTTAAATTTATTACAACACTTCATCAGCCATTTTAAAAGCGTTTCAAAGAACACGTTTATTTTATCAAAATAGCTTTATTACTAAGTTTTAGTTGTAGATTAGGGACGTACATCAAAGCCTTTTCAGGTGAAAAACGTTATTTTTCTAGACCAGTATTAAAATTGAAACCTCTTTGAATAAAAATACGTAATTTTTGGGTACGGGTAACACACAGAATACATCTACATGAAAATTGAAAACTCTACAAATTAACTATGGAAGTATAATATTGAATTCGATTTCGACAATACGCTGTCAATGGATTGTTGGAATCCTAATCGATTTCGAGTATTAGAGATCGCACTTTAGTCCTCTGTTAGAGTGCGATTTTTGAACGTCACACGTTGAAATCAGCAGTAGAAAATATCATAATTCATGATGGAGATCATGCATCATTCGAACACATTGTGAATCTCACGATTCAAAAATAGCAATCGATGTTTTAAATAAACGCAATCGGTCTCCAGGTTCCTAAACGTGCTATATTCAAAATGCCAAGAACAGTTCCTCAATCCAGCATATGCTCACGACTATATTCCCCGAGGGGGTAGTCAGAGATATTCTGAAACCTCAGAACATCCACGTTTCACCAGTAGTACCGAAAATCTGTCCAGTGTGACGGGGGTGAGCCCGTCGCCACATAATGGACAGTGGGTACAACACATGCCTGGAAATTGAAGCATGCAGGTTTCCTCACGATGTTTTTCCTTCACCGAAAAGCCAGTGGTGTTACAAATCGTACATAAATTCCGAAAAACTTATTGGTACGAGTCGGTCTGGACGGGGATAGAACCATCGCCTCATGCACGGACCACCACGGGTTTTTATGATTTTAATAAGTGATAATGTTTATTTGGTTTGATTCAATTCAGTCAAACGTTTTAATCTCATTCAACAGTAATTAGAAGCGCAAATTAAACAAGCACAAAGGAATAATTAGCAACCGTAGCGTTCGTGAACAGTACTTGATAAATAACTTTTACAAACTTTGATCGAAGCTTTTCTTCGAAATCTTAGACAATGTTTAAGCTTGCGATTTGTTTAGAGTTAGACAATTCTTGGTAAATAATGTCGATCTTCTGCTCTAAGGAACATACCTACATTGCAGCTTTAAATAATTGCGTTTGAAACAAATTACAACGTGCTAACAAGTGAATGCAATAACAAATCCACTTTTGATATTTAACTATTCAAATAATTATTTTTTAACTTCAGTTCGACTTGGTGCGTATTTTTACATAATAGACCTCTACCTAAAATAAGGGATATAATATTTTCCTCCACTACCAACTGCCCTCTTCGGTTAAAATTTTTTACAACTGCATGTATGCAGTTCACGATTATATTCCCCTAGGGGATAGTCTCAGAACATCATCATCATAAACCCAGAAAATCCACGTTTCACTAGTACTAGTACCGAAACTCTGTCAAGTATGACGGGGAGTGAGCTCATCGCCACTTATAATGGATAGTGGGTTGTTACAACTGTACACTTAAAAATGTAGTTGGTACAAGTTGAAGTTCCAATTATTTTCGATGCAGACAACTCCGAGAGTCTATGAACGTAGACTCAGGTAATTAGGTAGTTATGGAGTCAGATAATTAGGTATGTTTTATGTCCACCAAAAGGGTACCACCCTACTATACAGTAGGAGATAGAAATAAAAGGAAAGAGTCAGTTAATCACTGTTTTGTCCGACAGAAATTGCAGAATATGTAAATACAAGAATCACGTCTCATTACTACGGAAACCCGGGAACAACAGCCCTAGTCTCGTAATATAAATGTAATTTTAGCTTTTATTACATTTAATGTGTCTCTACAAACTTCACAATAAAATTATTTCGTTAAATAAAATACTGTATAAATAAGGTTTACAGAATAGAACCGAAAAAAGAGTAAAGTATTTATACGTTTACTGGAAAATAAAGTTTTCTATTCTACAATAGAAGCGCTCGTTGGCGTAGTGGAGCTTCGGTATTGGAAACGAACGTCAGGTCCGGTCAGTCTTTGGATGGGTGACTGATTAGTGGGATTTCATCTCGGGCCTTTCCGTGCTTCGGAAGACACGTTAAGCAGTTAGTCTCGGATAGTTTCGTCAGATGGCGTTGTAACTATTCATTAAGCCAGGTCAGAGGCCTATTAAGGTGGCTTGAAAATTATCTGACAGCAAGTTGACCACTAACTTGCTTCCACCAACCAACACTGGGCCTGCGTGGTCGAGTATGGCCCACTCCCTCTCACCCTTATTCGCGAGAGGTGGCCTTTGCCCTGCAGTGGGATTCTACAGGCTATAACGTAACATACTTTTTATTCTACAATATAAAAGAGACATTGAATAACAAAGTAACAAAGTTAAGACTGTCAAAAGTATCAGAATGAAGTCTTTATACAACGTGTTAATGAATTAACGCAAAACTAGAAAGTAGTTTGTTTAGAATCGAGAGCAGAATCGAATTATCATGGTTTCAACATAGGTATTTTTTTCCAAAATATTAAATAATTTGTTTTTAAAATTTAAAATTCACTGAACTCGATCTCAACCCACCGCTCAGGCATTCTTATCCTACTTACTACCATAACAAGATTCTTAAAAAGTATCCATGAGCAAGTTAGCGCTTTCATTAATTGCTGAAATGATAATAAATCATTTTTGCCTCAAAACTTAAAATGCGAATAACTTAAAATTTTAAGTATCAAAATAATGAAATCATTGTTTCAATCTTATTATTTTGTTATAAATCAGTTGGGGTGTATGAGGTTTTGCGCTTATTCATTAACACGTTGTATAAGTAAGCTGCATCTAATTAGGAAAAGATAACATGGGAACTTTGCTAAATTTGGTTTCCTGAAAATTTACTTTGGATTAAGTTTAGTAAGAAGATCAACGAAGTAAGCTTCAAGTATTTCGATATTCTTCGAGAACTTCAAAACCTCTTTAAAATCTATCTTCTATACGCACAACCTAAACCGCTGAAAACAGAAACATGAAATTTGGAGTATATTCTTAAGAGCATGCCGGGATGTACTAAGAATGGACTTTTCAAAATTCACCCCTAAAGATTAAACGGTGGCGTGTCAGTGTTTCAAAATCCACGACGATGATGACGATATCGCGGGCAAATGTTTGTATTCGACCATTGACTTACCAACTACTGGACGAAGGGTCCTTGCTTAAAAACCAAACCAAAAGAGCACCAAAAATAAAAAGAGAACCAATTACGCGACAGTCTTCGTTTGATCGGCCGATTATGAGGACGCGCGGCCACGCGGCGCGCACCATGGCACGATGGGGGAGTGGGACGTAAAAGAATTTCAGCATTTTCAATGTTTTTAGTTGGTTTATACTACTACACGCACTTAGGGTTGTGTATTTTAGTCTCTGACAATTTTGTACTAGACCCGGCGTCCATGGTATTCTACGTCCATGTATTAGACATATAAAACAAGAAGATTCCTGAAAGAAAAGAGGCAAAATCTGCTGTCCCATACATTTGGCTCAAGCAGGTTTGTAGTTTTGTATGGAAGAGGTGATATTTTTTCGAGATTTCATCGTCGGTCCTTTAAAGAAAGTGGTTCAGTTTGATGGTCTGATCATCCCCTTAAAAATGTCAGCATATTAAGTTGGACCCTACCTATATATACGTTTCTAACTTAGACGATTTATATACGGACCCGCCTCGCCTTAGCATTTCCCCTCTGCTAACGTGCGAGATCAAAAAATCTTACGCATTTACATCCAATTTTATACCTTATCACTAAACGCGACAGCCTATAATTGCGGAACAATAATTTCGAACTTATGACGTTTGGGGTTCACACTGCACAGTTATTCATGATTTTTAACATTCAAAATTAGAACCAAAACTAATAGAATACAATTCAATGTTGTGTATCTCGTGCTACCTCGCTCCCGCAAAAAGTGTCAGAAAAGTTTGTTAGTAGAATTACACGCGTAACTTGTCCTCATAAAAATAGTCTAAGGTTTCTAACCACTAGACCACCACGACTTATCGGTGTAATAATTTGACTCAAAAGAATTAAAAATTTATCTTTGTACAAAACGTGTTTCACCATTTTAAATTATGTTTTTCGTTTAACCGAGAATAAAGAACGAGGGTAAAGGTAATGTTTGTGCTCTGAGGTTTATTCTCAATTTGATACTGTCTTGGCGTATAGTGAGTTTATAGAGCTCTACAAATTGTTCTATAAATTGTGCTTTCCGACATTAAGGATTAAAATAAAAAGCGTGGATAAACAGAAATGGATAACAAAGGGTATACGAATTTCGAGTAAAATTAAAAGAAAACTGTTTATTGAATGGAAATATAAAGGCAATCGAATAAAAAAGTTACAATATGTAAAATACAATGCATTACTGAAAAAATGTATAACAATATCGTTGAGGAAAACAAATAACAAAATAATAGATAACTCGGACAACAAATGTAAAGCGACTTGGAACATTATAAAAAACTGTATGGGTACTAATACTCTTCCTCAAACAATAAAACACATAAGGTCAGATGATGAAATAATTATAGAGCCTGAAAAAATTGCTGAAAGTTTCAATAATTTTTTCATAAACTCACTGCCTTGTACTCCCTCATTATCTGTCAATGATAGTCGTAAAGGTATTGAGCTCAACTCTTCTACCATTTTCATTCAACCAGTAACGGTCAAAGAGGTGCTGTCTGAAATAAAATCATTAAAAAATACCGCTTCTGTGGGATATGATGAAATTTGCACACGTGTGTTAAAGGAAACAGCAACTATTATAGCCCATCCTCTTACTCACATTATAAATCTGTCTCTCCAAAGTGGTGTATTTCCTACACAACTTAAACTCTCAATTGTGAAGCCATTGTTCAAGAAAGGGGATCAAGACAGCTTAAACAACTATAGACCTGTGACTCTGGTACCCATTCTATCTAAGTTATTTGAACGTATCATGTACAATAGACTGCTAAATTTCTCTGATAAGCATGACTTAATTGTTAACGAACAAAATGGCTTTAGAAAAAAGAAATCGACCAATTTAGCAATATACCAGTTAATGAAGACTATCCATGAATGTATTGACAAAAGGACTAATGTTGCAGCTGTATTTACAGATATGTCGAAAGCATTCGATTGCGTCCATCATGGGATACTGTTAGACAAACTAGAGAGGTATGGAATAAGAGGAAAGGCTCTAGACTGGCTAAAAACTTACTTGAGCGATAGGCAGCAGTGCACTGAAATACAATTTTTGTCTGAGACAACGATGGACATATCACATGTAAGATCGAGTTTTAGGATAAGTAATAAAGGGGTACCGCAGGGAAGCATTTTAGGGCCCCTTCTTTTTCTCTTCTATATCAATGACCTTCCTAAAAACACAAAGAATCAAATGGTCCTATTTGCTGACGACAGTACTGCTTTAATTAAGTGTAATGACAGTGAATCCTATGAATCTGATATAAACAATACTATACGTGAGATCATAGACTGGATGAACACAAATGGTCTTCATATCAACTTGTCAAAAACGCACATCATGCAATTCTATTCCAAAAGAAGACATCCATTGGACCTTGCTATTGCGTACAATCATGAGTCTATTGACCAGGTTAACGAGACTAAATTCTTGGGACTTATGTTGGATAGTAATTGTGATTGGAAGGCTCACATTCGGACTATGTGTGACAAGCTTTCACGATTTGTGTACCCCTTACGAAGGATTATTTATAACGCATCAACGGGGGCGGGACTGTCTGCCTATTATGGATATGTTCAGTCCACGCTTAGCTATGGTATAATTTTTTGGGGGAATTCTGTCGACAGTATTCACGCCTTCAGACTCCAGAAGAAATGTATACGGGCACTTTGCGGCTGGGGTCAGAGAGATTCTTGTAAACCACTCTTTTCTCGGTTCAAGGTGCTGCCTCTCCCTTGCCTGTATATCAAAGAAGTCGCCGTATTTGTCAATAAGAATTTGACCCTTTTTGATACTGTGGGTAAATTCGGCAGAAACTTCAGACGAAATGAAAGGCTAATACGTTCCGGATCCTTTGCAACAACTTTTTTCCACAAAAGTGTATATTTTATGTCTGTGAAAGTATACAACAACATTCCAGACCGTTTCAAACAGTATAATGACTTGAGATTTAAAAAAGCCGTTAACGATTGGCTAAGTCAGAAACTCTATTATAGTGTGCAAGAGTTTCTAGATGACAAGAATAATTAATTAATGACTGGCAAATGTGTTATGAACTAGCTGTTAGTGGTGTATTTTTGGATGATCTAATTTAATTGTTATTTAATTTGTTATTGGACTGGACTCTTATTAATGCTATTGTTACAGTGTTTGGCTTGTATTATTACAATTATGTTATTATAATATTTTTAATGTATTGTAGGACAGAGTTGAGAACCTATGTTAGTAATGATATTGATACATGCTTGATAACGCTATGCTTAAATACCTAATTGTATTGTTTTAATCCCTATATATTTAATTTTGTTCAATGTGTGTGATAAAATGTACCTAGTTGATAAGATTATTGTACACCTTTAAAGGTAGACTATATGGGACAATAATGTTAATTCTCTCAACATCTTGTAAATACTTACCTATAGTTATTCAATAAAGTACTTTGACTTTGACTTTGACTTTGTACCAACATAATTTCCATAAAATACTGAAGCAAATGAGCTTAATTTTTCACCGCGAAATTATTTATAGGCACCTCGTAATCAACTCCTTTGTTTTTCCATTTAAAAATGTTGTTTGAATTAAGTTGTTTCAGTAGTTAAAGTCGAGCTAATTTAAAAGTTCACATGTGACATCTGTCAGTTTTAGCTTCGTAGTGAGGTGACCTGCTTAAGGGGATATAATTCGGAGCGCGCTCCATACAAACGTACTATGGTGATATTTTCAATACTAACCATTCAAAGTCAATGAAATTTTGCTGAAACAATCTTGAAACAAATATCTATGCTTGTATAAAGTCCGATTTTCGATAAAATGTATAGTTTTGTACGGGACAGTAGTTTTTTTTAGTGATTTCGATATTGGTTCCATAGTAAAAGTTGTTCAGTTTGATGAGTAGAATACATGCTGAAGTTATCCGCAGGGACATAACATTTACCCTGTATACAAGGTGTTACAAAAGTAAAAATAATTGTTTAAAACTCTTAAGGGGGTTGTTTAGACCATCAAACTGAACAACTTTCACATGGGTCCAACATCTAAATCACAAAAAGAAAACAGCAGCTTTCCCATACATTTAGCTCGAGTAGATTTGTAGGTTAGTATGAAACATCAGATTTTTTTTTTCGAGCTCTCGATATTGGTCTAAAAGTGAAAGTTGTTCAGTTTGATGGTCTAAACCACCCCCTTAAATGTTTATTTGTATTTTTGTAACACCTTGTATACCAGTTTTCCTACACAAAAAAAATAATCAAAAGCTTGTAAACAAAAAAGTTTCATCAAATTCGGTCCAGTAGTTTATGCGAGATGCTCGAACAAAAACAGCCTTTTACCGTTTTATATGTATGTATGTATATGCTCACGACTATATTCCCCGAGGGGGTAGTCAGAGATGTTCTGAAATCTCAGAGCATCCACGTTTCACCAGTAGTACCGAAATTCTGTCCATTGTGACGGGGGGTGAGCCCGTCGCCACTTATAATGGACAGTGGGTACAATACATGCCTCGAAATTGAAGTTTTATAATAGTGTAGATAGTACAGACGAAAAACAAAGTATGTTAATCCAAAAGGGTACAAATCGCAGCTTAAACGTCACCGGCATCTAAAATCTATAATACCCGTTAAATTACAAGCTTTCCAGTTACCAATATCGAATAACAACTAACTCTTAGGATTGGGAAAGCTCTTGTTTCCCCCATGTTAATTTCCTTTCGGGTTGAAAAGGTCCCATCTGTTACTAATTTGTGCCCAATTTATCCGGTAACTTGCAAAGTTGACTTTAATTAAAATTGTAGGAATGAGAAAGGTACAGCATAAATGGAATGCGGGAAGGCATGTTTGAGAAGACAGTGGTATTACTAAAATACATAGAAATATACAGGGTGTAAACTTATACAACGTGTTAATGAATTAACGCAAAACTAGAAAGTAGTTTGTTTAGAATCGAGAGCGCAATCGAATTATCATGGGTAATTTTTTTCAAAATATTAAATAATTTGTTTGTAAAATTTAAGATTTACTGAACTCGATCTCAACCCACTGCTCGGGCACTCTCATCCTACTTGAGCACGTTAGTGCTGTCATTCATTGCTGAAATGATAACAAATCATCTATGAATCAAATAACTTTAAATTTTAACTATCAAAATAATGCAATTATTGTTTCAATCTCATTATTTTTTTATAAATCAGTTCGGGTGTATGAGGTTTTGCGCTTATTCATTAACACGTTGTATAGGGTCCTTCTTAATACGCTCACACTTTTGCTCACAAATATTTAACGTATACAGGGTCCAACTTAATACGCTGACAGTTTTTTAAGGGGATGATCAGACCGTCAAACTGAACAACTTTCTCTATGGCACCAATGTTGAAATTGCGAAAAAAACAGCTGTTCCATACTAAACTGTAATCTTACTCGACCCAATTGTATGGGACAGCTGATTTTTTTTCGCCATTTCGACATTGGTCCCTTAGAGAAAGTTGTTCAGTTTGATGGTCTGATCATCCTCTTAAAAAACTGTCAGCGTATTAAGTTGGACCCTGTATACGTTAAATATTTAAGGGTGTGCTTCGGACCATCAAACTGAAAAAAATTCACTAAGGGACCAACATTGAATTCGCGAAAAAAAAAACTGCTTTTTCACACATTTTGGTCGCGTAGCTTATGGGAAACTTGACTGCAGGAATTAAAAGGACAGTTCTCCCAATGACTGAACGTTTATTGGTTTTTCACGATAACCACAGTAATTATTTATACAAACATTTGTGTCGACATTTATCTCTCTCTCTGTCACAGCGACATCCTGACATATCTGGCTGAGGGCCATCACCATAGACACCTCACCAAAAAGGTGACAACTATGGAACAGAGGTTTTTTTTATCAATGGTGGTTT
The DNA here is from genome assembly GCA_963924505.1 of Agonopterix alstromeriana. Taxonomy (NCBI): domain Eukaryota; kingdom Metazoa; phylum Arthropoda; class Insecta; order Lepidoptera; family Depressariidae; genus Agonopterix; species Agonopterix alstromeriana. The sequence goes on from OZ004680.1 coordinate 2,176,648, forward strand.
CGAGCCGAATCTTTCTCATAACTATACAAAATAATCAATTTTCATTTATTCCCACCCTAGGAATTTCCAGAGTACTAATAAATAGCGATTCATTATTCTTAGGCTCTTGCGTAAAGAAAAACAACTAAAGAGTGATTGCGTAAGAGTATTGAAAAAGAAACCTTATCTATTAACTTATTTCACGGACTAATACAGCCTGTATACGAGTAACTCACGAACCGAAAAACGCTAATTCCGTTTAAGGTAAGGACTTAAGAGGAAAGGCGGTCTGAAAGAAATTTGAAGAATATGTTTTTAACAGATCTAATTGTGTTGCGCTCTTTCCGAGAAACCGAGCTACCAGTGCGAGTGACAACTACAGCTCGGACTGATTTTACCTACATAAAATAGACTAAAACACAATCTTGTATTTCCCTGATCCTCCTTCAAAACTAAACCGATTTTAATCGTTATTTTCGAAGGCTCCTAGTTCTAACAGTAATTTATTTATGGAAAAGAACATAACAGGGTATGGGAGAGGTAACATAAATTGAATGATAAAAAAATATTTGCTCTAGTGTCATTATCCAGGGAAGAAACAGAGAAATACGTTAGTATCATTGACATAAAAATTACAGACTCCAAGTCAATTCAATTCAATTAATTCAATTCAATTTTTGTTTAGTGGCATCCGATGTGTTATCACAATTCAGCCAATGTCTGGTTATGTGGACAGTATACGTAAGAAAATGATCAGTAGTATTAATTAAGTCTAGCGTGGCAGTTTTGCCAATGTAAGTAGTTTATAATCTCAAGTGATTGTTTTAAGGTTAAAACACGAAAGAGTTCACAAAATGGCGGAGCCACGTGCAAGCCCAACGCGCCGATACGCACGCGTCCGTACTCCGCCAGACTTGCAGCGCGACTCAGACTCCAAGTCTCATACAAAATCTTAGCAAATTGTTGTCCAAATCTGACATATAATATAACCCACACAAATCAAGTATGTATGCTGTTGGGTGGCACGAATATGTTGTTTTTGATTCATAAACTTAGTCGTATTTGGAATGTTTACTGTCAGCTAGTACAAAAAAGAGCTCTTATGAGTTATTTTGGTTTTGCTATTGTTCCGACTTGTACCAATGGGTTTTTCGGAATTTATGTACGATTTGTAAGACCACTGGCTTTTCGGTGAAGGAAAACATCGTGAGGAAACCTGCAAGCTTCAATTACGAGGCATGCACTGTCCATTACACGGCGACGGGCTCACCCCCGTCACACTGGACAGAGTTTCGGTACTACTGGTGAAACGTGGATGTTCTGAGGTTTCAGAATATCTCTGACTACCCCCTCGGGGAATATAGTCGTGAGCATATGCATGCATGCTATTGTTCAAACGTTGATTGTGAATCTAGTTCAGTTATATATAAGTCTAGCTACATCTACGTGGACCTTAACAAAGTATCCTATGTGTTAATTCAGAAGATATTCTATCTGCGTGCTAAATTTCATCCAAATTCCACATACCTTATAAACATCGTCACAAACTTTCACATTTTTAATATTTGTGAGATGAGATGAGACGAGATGAGAAGTGAGATTAGATGAGATGAGAAGTGAGATATGAATGGTTTGTATGGACTAAACGGAAGCCGCCTTTCCTCTTAACAAAACTTTTTGCAAATAAATACGAGTCTGGAAGAAAACAATTGAATTATCTTTTGTTTTTTTTTTACAATTTCTTACGAGGGTAATCCACAGGCAGTATGCCAAGTTAGCTTGCACTCTCTAGGGAGGAGTAGGAAGCAGCGACAGAGGCCGGCTTGAAAAAACTCGTTATGAAATTCCTTCGTATTTTTAAAAGTGGCATGTTTTTTAAACCCTGGCACAAAGAGGGTTGTAAGTTTCTACGTAAGTGTGTTATAGAAGATTAAGGGTAGTTTTTGGCGGGAATTTGTCAGCTACGTTTGGCGTTCATTAAAATCTATTCAGTAATTTTTACGTGAAAGAGTAACAAACATCCATCCATACTTACAAACTTTCGCGTTTATAATATTAGTAGGATAAATAAACTCACGACCGTATACCCTTTTGGAGTGGTCAGAAACTTTGCTACAACAACCAACTTTGTTTATAAGCATGTATTGCACGAAAAGAGGAGGGGTTTATATATTGGGTCCGTTTTAACACTTGGTCAGTTTGAGTTTGATGGTCTAAACTCTAAAGTCCCCCTAAAGTATGTAACGCATTTAAGTTTAGACCCTGTGTACAGGGTGTTAGGGTAAACAGTTGCATTACTTAAATGTGTGATTGCACTCATGATACTGAACAACTTTCTTAAAGGAACATAAGCAAACTAGCAAAAACATTTTTTTTTCTAATTCCCTGTTGTTTTATTTGGGTAAGTTGTTCAGTATCATGGGTACAATTCAATCGTAATGCAACTGTTTACCTTAAAATCTACTTGGGTCCTTCTTAATTCTTATGACGACCCGATAGCACAGTCGGTAGTGAACCTGCCTGCTGTGCCGAGGGTCGCGGGTTCGAATCCCGTAAAGGACAAATATTTGTACGATGAATATTAATATTTGTACCCGAGTCATGGACGTTTCTATCTATATATGTATCCTATATCGTTGTCTAGTCATCATAATACAAGTCCAGGCTAGATTCTGGTACATTAAATGTGACTAGATAATTTATGTGACAATGTCCAAGATATTTATTATATTTATTATTAATATTCTAACAGTTTTTAAAGGGATGATCAGACTATCAAACAAAACAACTTTCTCTGTGCCACCAAAGTCAAATTAACGACTAAATATAGAAATCTATATGTTGTTTTTGGATATAATGAATATGAGGTTCATTGTGTGGATGAGGCTTGGGGGATATGAGATTGTCTCTACAATAAAGTTTTATTCCCTATTTTCCATTAAACCCGCTATACTCAAAATGCCCTCAAGAAGTCCCTTTGAAATGGTTCCACAGATCCTCACAAAGGGAGTTTAACACGTAAGCTGCCACGTGCCTTCGTTATGATTATGACCTCATATATTTCCTGCTTGCTTAAATTGATATCTTTCAGAAGAATGAAAAGAGTAAAAAAAACATGCCTGTGTTTTCCGAGGTGTATAGATTATTTCTTGAGCTCTATTGTTGACCTCTTTTTAGGGTTTCGCAGTCAAACAAGGAACCCTTATACTTTCGTCCATTCTATCTGTCTGTATGGCCCACCTCAATAACTCGCTCATTTTTGCACCTATTGAATTTTGGCATGAAGATAGATAACAGTAACCCAAAAACAGAAATAAAATAGTTATGAAGAAAACAGTTCTTCCCATACAACGTAAGAGGGGTTGGAAAATTATTTTTTTGACAACTTTTTTGTAAAGATAAGCAATCGCCGTAGTCGAAATCGACTACCATCATCATTTTATTTGGATTTTATTTTAATATAAAAATCTAATAGAGACTTGAATTTTTGAAACTTACCGAAAATATATTCTGACTCGTTTACAATAGACGTTTAATTTTCAGTCATTCAATTCGATTTATATTTGTTTTAAACTTTGACGCCACAATTTTAATTAGAATATAATATAAAGGTTTCTAATTAATCTTCTTGTTTTTCAATAAATGTAAAGCAATTTTAAAAGTTTAGAAAAATTGCGAAAAATTTTGGCGTTTGTTTTCGTCACCATACGTCAAGTCCATACATTTTGTATGCTTTCTACTGTCGTTAACGCTAATCGAAAGTACTTTGTCTAGGGGCCCAGTAATCAAATAGTTTGAAAATCATTGAGTGTTTGAATATTCTTGAACAGCGAACTACATAGTAGGACAGCGATGTATAAGACCAACACAAAGGGATTGTTAAGGCTCTACCGCTCGATCCGTAAAATTGGGTAACTTTGTAAACATAACATACATTAACTATGGCACTTTGTAAGCAGAAAAAAAAATGAACAATCTACATGAGAAATTATTTGGTTTTATTGAAATCTATTTTAATAAACAAAACTGAAGAAAGAGGAACCTAAAGTTAAGCCTTTTTTTTCAGTGGTAACCATTTTACTCTTACATTATTGATCGGAAGAAAATGAAAATTTACAATATAATTCACAATACAACAGAATGATTTGGTTTTTTTATTTTTTTTAAATTCTTTATTCATGTATGGTTCGATCCCCGTCCAGACCGACTCGTACCATTACGTTTTTCGGAATTCATGAACGATTTTTAACACCACTGGCTTTTCGGTGAAGGAAAACATCGTGAAGAAACCTGCATGCTTCAATTTCGAGGCATGTATTGTAACCACTGTCCATTATAAGTGGCGACGGACGTCACACTGGACAGAGTTTCGGTACTACTGGTGAAACGTGGATGTTCTGAGGTTTTCAGAATATCACTGACGACCCCCTCGGGGAATATAGTCGTGAGCATATGCTTATAAAAATTCATCTCATTTTTCAAAGAAAACGACTTAATTCTGACCGGAGCCACGCGCTCGTTCACATCGATTAGTATGGAGAGTCGTATTCCCGGGCGAATACGCCTTAAGAGAAGTTTATTTCGAATGCGTAAATGCGCGCTGTATACAAAAGAAGTCTGGTGATATTTTCAATACTAACCAATTAAAGTCAATGAAATTTTTCAGAAACAATCCAGAAACTAATCTCTATGCTTGTATGAAGTCAGATTTTGGTTAAAGTACACAGTTTTAATGGAGTATGGAAATCTTTGAAGCACTGTAACATTAACACTATCCATTTGAACGAAAATCTGACAAGATACAAGCATAGAGAATACTTTCTGGATTGTTTCTAAAAAATGTCACTGACTTTAATTGGTTAGTATTGAAAATATAACCAGACTTCGTCTGTATGGAGCGCGCCAACAGTAATATACCCATAACACGTAAGCTGGTGTGCGGTTGTTGTGACCTCACACGTTCGCATTCTTTACGTGGGAAGTACGAGTTGCGTTTTATTGCTCTGTGCACTGAACTGAGGGAGCAACAATGGAAGGGATGTTTCTTCTAAGGATTTAAGACGTGTTTATGTGTGTATCGTCCTTCAAGAATGTTTTACAAAGGAAAGTAATGTAAACATTGTAAATGTTAACATTGAAAAATCTTTCTTCTCGCTTCGATCTTCAGCTAAAGACTATCGTCCTGGTGTCATGAGTTTTGGGACTGAGTGGCTGATTTGAATGTCAAAAAATACTTCTTGACGAGGGCTATTTTTTTAACAAGAACTTTTCTTTTTTTTTCACCAGTAGTACCGAAAGTCTGTCCAGTGTGACGAGGGGTGAGCCCGTCGCCACATAATTGACAGTATGTACAATAAATGCCTCGAAATTGAAACATGCAGGTTTCTCCACGATGTTTTCCTTCACCGAAAAGCTAGTGGTGTTACAAATGGTCTACGAAATTCTACCAGTACACATAGCTTTAGCCTTAAATAATAAGGTCACAATATCGCCCCTAGGATAATTATTACAAGTTAGAAAAGCGCGAGATCTATCAGAATTTTTTTTAAATTTTTTAGCGAATCCAACATAATGACGTACATTTTGTGAAAATTTCAACTGTCTAGCTATTACGGTTCTAAAGTTACAGCCCTGCAGCCACCGACGGACGGACGGACGGACAACGTAGGGTTAGTAATACAATGAGAAAAAAACGCTACGTATACGTAGCCCGTCGCAACTTACGTACCACGTAGCTTACGACGCGATACTGAGGGACAACACTTGTTATCAGTATCGCGTCGTAAGCTACGTGGTACGTAAGCTGCGACGGGCTATGTGTACGTAGCATTTTTTTCAGTGTAGATTCCCGTTTTCACCCTTTGGCTACGGAACCCTAAAAATCACAAGACATCTACAGTAAATACCAATATCACAGTAATATACAGGGTCCAAATTGGCTCGAGTAGGTTTGCAGTTTTGTATGGAAGAGCTGATTTTTTTTTGCGATTTCGATGTTGGTCCCATAGAGAAATTTGTTCAGTTTGATGGTCTGATCATCCGTTTAAAAAGTGTCAGCATATTAAGGAGGCTGTATACGTAATTTTTATTTCTCAGAGTAGGGTCCCGTTCTCACCCTTTGGGTACGGAAACCTAAAAATCACAAGACATCTACAGTGAAGACCAATATCACAGTAATATATAGTATCTAGGACAAGCTTAAAATACGCCCAGTTTCAAAGGCGAGCACGACTGTTAACGGATAACGCCTCGAGTAGAACCTAAGCTCTCGGAGTGGCGCGTGGTATAGATGTAACTGTTACTACTCGCTGATAAATCGTTTGACCTGATCTGCACAGCTGGTACATAGTAGACTGTTTATTTGTAAAGATATACTTGCTAAAAAGCCGTGGTGGTCCAGTGGCGAGTAAACTTGCCTGCCATGCAGGAGGCGATGGTTCGATCCCCGTCCAGGCCGACTCGTACCAATGAGTTTTTCGGAATTTATGTACGATTTTTAACACCACTGGCTTTTCGGTGAAGGAAAACATCGTGAGGAAACCTGCATACTTCAATTTCGAGGCATGTATTGTACCCACCGTCCATTATAAGTGGCGACGGGCTCACCCCCCGTCACACTGGACAGAGTTTCGGTACTACTGGTGAAACGTGGATGTTCTGAGGTTTCAGAATATCTCTGACTACCCCCTCGGGTAATATAGTCATGAGCATATGTTACTACTCGCTGATAAATCGTTTAACCTGATCTGCACAGCCGGTACATAGTGGACTGTTTATTTGTGAAGATATACTTGCTAAGGGACCTTATGGCGCCTGTGATTTACGACGTCGTTTACGCCTTGATAGAAAATTGACGTGATTAAAATGGTAATTTGTTGTAATACACTTCAGACGTCATTTCATGAACGGAACTAATGAGCTAAAGGTGTGAGTCGCGCTGCAAGTCTGGCAGAGTACGGACGCGTGCTTATCGAGGCGTTGGGCTTGCACGTGGCTCCACCATTTTGTGAACTCTTTTGTGTTTTAACCTTAAAACAATCACTTGAGATTACAAACTACTTACATCGGCCAAACTGCCACGCTCAACTTAATTAATACTACTGATCATTTTCTTTCGTATACTCTCCACATAACGAGACATTGGCTGAATTGTGATAACACATCGGATGCCACAAAACAAAAATTGAATTGAATTGAGCTAAAAGTGAGCCTTGCTTATTACTACTTACTTACTAGTGGGGCCTGAAGCATGCAGGTTTCCTCACGATGTTTTCCTTTATCGAAAAGCCAGTGATGTTACAAATCGTTCATAAATTCCGAAAAACTCATTGCTGCGAGTCGGCTTGGACGGGGATCGAACCATCGCCTCCTGCACGGCAGGCAAGGTTACTCGGCTCTCCACCACGGCTATATTGGGAACACAAGTAAAACAATGATTATAACCGCTCTATCTTGATTTATATCTGTGGTTTATCCGCACAGGTCGGCAGTAGATTTGTTACATTGAGAGATGGCTTCAACTGAAGTTTGGCAGTCGGCCGAACATTTTGAACATCCGATGCTGTAAAAACGAGTTTCTTCCTCTCTAGGGATTAGGAGAGAGTATTATTCACTTTGCAGCTTGATTTTTGTTAGGAGTTTTCTTTTCAGTGAATGAAACTGTTTTAAGAATAAAGTTAGAACTGTTTGTTGACGTAAAGTAGGTATATTGCAACTTCTTCGTCTTATCGTGTGGGCAGCAAGCCCTGTGGGCCTACCGTGAGTTTTCACTGTGCTTTACTAATGTAGTTATGTCACCAATTTTGTATTGAATTTCGTACAACACTCTTAGTGGTTACGTTTAGAACTAATTTCTGACATACGAAATTGGCGACGTCACTACAATAGTAAAGTGCAGTGAAAACTCATGGTAGCCTACTGGTGTATTTTTAAGTTCATTTAGGCCGCCTTACAGCATATGTCGTGGTTTTTATGTAACGACTACTACCACCAGAGATAGTAGCCGAGACCAACGGCATAACGTGCCATCTGATGCACGGAATCATCTTTTTTTGTCCAGAAAATCTGTTGATTCAGAATCCAATGTCCTAACCAACTGGGGAATAATGCACAAGGTGACATATCACTAGGTGTCCCCCGTCGGAATCGAACCCACGACCTCCGTGACAAGAATCCAATGCTCTTACAGTTGAATCTTACAGCTATAGAACGTAACAAAACATCCTACTAATACCTATTTTAAGGGTTGTTATTATTTGTGTATGGCCACAGGTCCGGCACTTCAAACAACGTTTTGGATTTGACATGATGGCGTTCGCACATGCCGCTTGGTGCAAATTGTCTTTGACATTTGTGTAGGGTTGACTTACCACGCCGCATATGTACATCATATTTTCGTTACTTTTTATTGTTCTTTCTGTTATTAAAAATAGTATTTGAGCTAAAGAATTACTGAAAATGTGAATTTAGCGTTATTTTTAACGTTTTTTTATGCACTGAAAAGACAAAATTTTATGAAGTCAAATACTACGGGTGCGCGCGCCTGACTGCACTCCCTTGCTCGATTTCCCTCAAGTTTCCCATAAAGTGTGAGGTGAGGTGGGGGATCTGAAGTCAGAGAGGGGCAGGGAATGGTCATTCTGTATATAGAAGTATATACTATTAACTATTCTGTGGTATGGCTTTATTTCTTTCAAATATACAAGACAATGACTTTTTTATGACGAAACAAATAAAACTAGAAATTAATATCTAAATTTTGAGCCCAATGGGTTGGTTTAAACCATCAAACTGAACAACTTTCACTACGGAGCCAACATCAAGAAAAAGTAAAAAACAACTGCTGTTTCATACACAACTGCAATACCTAACCTACTCGAGTCAAACGTATGAAACAGCTGATTTTCTAATGTTTTTTTCGAGTTTGCCTACCTAGTGAAAGTTGTTCTTTTTGATAGTCTAAATCACCCACAAAAATATTACTAAAGTATTTACAAAATTTAAAAATTCAAAATGAAAATCAAAATGTTTTATTCAAAATAATATCACATGGATAGCTCCCTAGTACACCCTGCCTATACAGGTTGTAACAAAACAGCCTAGTAATACTTAAGAGGGCGCTTCAGAACATCAAACTGAACAACTTTTACTATGGATTGGCTCCGTCGAGAAAAAATTTAATAAATCAGTTGTCCCGTACATTTGAGTCGAGACGGTACGGTACCGCATTTTTGTATGAAAAAGCAGATTTTTGATTCCTGATTTCTATGTTGGCTCCGTAGTGAATGTTGTTCAGTTTGATTGTCTGAAACACCCCCTTAAGTATTACTAGAGAGTTTTGTTAAATCCTGTATACAGGGTAAAATTGATATCAGTAGCATCCTTTTAAACTAAGACTCGGGTAGAGTCAAACTGATCAACTTTTACTATGGGAGCAAACCGATCTGAGAAAAAAAATCGGCTGTCCCATACATTTGAGTCGAGTAGGCTCTTAGTTTAAAAGGATCCTAATTATATCAATTTCACCACGTAGAAAGTCATCTAAATCGTGTTACTAGTTAATCTCAAAAAGGCTAATCATAAAAACCATATATATAACTCTTCTCAAAACTTTCTCTCCAACGCCAGTTGAAAGCAAGCAAAAAATCGAATCATTTCATTTTTAACCCACTTTGAAACTCTAGCAAATTTTCCGTGACTGAAAATGGTAGGCGATCTCTGAAATGTGAACGTTGCCTTTTTGCACGTTATCGTATAGTGTGGATGGTGCCTAACTATGTTACCTCCTCGCCGGAGGCTCCAATTATCTCCAGGAGGTAGAAATATTATCCACGTTGAGTTAGTGACTTACTTTGCTTTGATACACAACGTGTTAACGACATAACAGAAACTGAGGAAATTGTTTATTCAGAATAGAAAGTACAGGGCCCTTCTTAATATGCTGACACTTTTTTAAGGGGACGATCAGACCGTCAAACTGAACCACTTTCTCTATGGGACCAACATCGAAATAGGGAAAAAAATCAGCTATCCAATACATTTGGCTCGAGTATGTTCGCAGTTTTGTATGGAACGGCAGTTTTTTTTTCGCGATTTCGATGTTGTTTCCATAGAGAAAGTTGTTCAGATTGACGTTCTGATCATCCCCTTAAAAAAGTGTCAGCATATTAAGAAAGACTCTACATAGGTAATCGATTTCACACCTTTTTTTGGTACGGGTAGATTTAGCACAAATTATTAATTTTCATTTTTGCTAAATGTTTCTGTAGCTACGTGACTCATTAAAATATCAATATCAATACCAAATTGTAATTGGTTCCTCAAGTTTCAAGCCTTGCCTGTATTGAGGACCCCTGGTAACAGTCGATGTACATTCCACCCAAAATGTTAAAGTTAATTTGTACTGTATTTGATTATGTGTAATATTAAGTTCGTTGTTTAATTCTAGTTCAGTTTTAAATTTTACTGGGAATGTACCTACCTACTCTGAGGAGAAATAAATAATTTTCATTTTCATTTTTTCACATACACTTTCATTAGGTCCTGTTTAGCTATAAAAGAGTAGTGAATAGGCAGGGTGCGGTGGCGAAGGACGGGTCTGAGCTAGGAGGAAGTAAATACGAGTATATTAAAGGATATTTGTATTGTTTGTTTATTTTCGTCATTTATTTGTATGCAGGTAAATACAGGTATTTATTCTGCATACAGCAATACTATTACATTAACAGTAGGTAAAGCTTTAGTTTAACTTTAGCTAATGTAATTAATGTTGTATCAAAGCGGCAAATGGCATTTTAATGAGCTGCATGCCAAAACAGTTTAATTATATTAATCTGCTACCTGACCTGCGTTGTTTCTAGATATTCAGCATACATCTATATATCTTCTAAACTTTTTTAAAAATAATTAATGGATTTCTTGCGTGTGCGTTAGCACCGCATTTCTGCCAGTGTCAAGAGGTTTGAGGGAGTATCTATCCAATTTCGAGGATTGTTTTTGAGTAAGAACATAACTGAGAAGGATTGCGGAGCCTCGTGGCAGGCTGAAACGTGAACCGTGCGAACACCAATCGAAAGACAAGTGTTTGAGCCAAACCCTGCAACGTGACTCCATCTTCTATATTTATAAAGCAGTTCTGTGACTGACTGACTGACAGACGCTCAGCCTTAACCGGTAATGATAGGAACATGAAATTGGGAATATTTATATTCTGCAGAGGACATAAGGCACTAAGGATTTTTCAAAAATCCGTCTGCCACGTGGACGAAGTCGCAAAAAAAAAACAAGTGCAAACATAAACTAACGACCACAATACCTTACGGCGTGGTCAGAAATTTTACCATTGAAGCGCGCTGTAAGTCTAACTTTTATCACATTGAAGGTTTTCGGATGGAATGTAGTATCAAGTAGCCCACAAAAATACTGCATTAGAACAAGCATCCTGGAGTCGCCTTGTACGATAACCTGCTGTACTGTACTGGGAAGCAATGGCATGCCGTGCAGGAGGCGAAGGTTCGATCTCGGTCCGGGCCGACTTTTACCAATGAGTTTTTCGGAATTTATATACGTTTTGTAATACCATTTGGCTTTTCGGTGAAGGAAAACATAGTGAGGAAATCTGCGAGCTTTAATTTCGAGGCATGTACGAGTATTATACCCACTGTCCATTATAAGAGGCGACGGGCTCACTCCCCGTCACACTGGACAGAGTTTCGGTACTACTAGTGAAACGTGGATGTTTTGAGGTTTCAGAATATCTCTGACTACCCCCTTGGGGAATATAGTCGTGAGCATATGCGTATGCAATGACGTCAGCTCAATTGAACGTTGAGTAGTTGTACGAAAAAAAAATCGAAATTTCTGAGAACTTCGATAGGGGTTAGTGTCGTGAATGTATGCGTTTGTTTCAAGCAAAATCTACCTAAAAGAAAGATAAACCATCCATGGTCTATATTATGAAACGTGATGAAGGAATAGGTTTTTCCGCGATCCTAATAATTCTAAGAAAAACAATTTCATGTTTACCGGAAAAAAGGCCTTACGGCGAACAATTTTTACGGTTCCCCCTCATTCTTATCACTGTCTTGGTCCAATGGCTCAGGGAGCCAGCGATCTAAAACAATATTAATGTGGCCAGGTCGCGAGTCTGGACTCATGCCAGTCGCACTGCCGTATCGGCCTGGCTGATTTAATTTGGCCTAAATTTAGCAAAGTGGCCTGAAAGGTGCCTTAATGAAACGGCGGGAAAGGGCGGCGGTATTAAATTAATACGCAAGGTACATTCATCTCCATTTTGTTCATAGAATATTTTATTTGTGATTGTTTTCATTCTTTAGAAAATAGTTTAGTGTTATGTTTTTGCTCGACTGCGCGACGCAAAGAAAGAGTAATTTGTCAGCCTATGTGTGTATGTATCTCAGAGGAAGGATCTCCATAGAGTCCGCATAAATTTACGATTGTAGTTAGTCTCTTTTGTCATACGACGTACCTTTAATAGTAGAAGGAGATGGAACTATAGATATTTGTTTATGCGGCTGTCCACTTTTTTTTGAGCTAGTGTGTGTGAAAAGTGACCGTAAACATAAGGCCATATGTCAACTGGTGCCTTTTGTCCATACTACTTGACACCACACACTCAAACCTAAACGTCAAAAAAAGTGGACACTTTACAATTGGTATGGCTCACTCTATTAGGTATAATCTCTTTGGTATGTATTTAAGTTTGTTCCTTTGTGGCACACTAGAGACCAAACGCGTGGGCCAATTTTTTTTTATTCTTACGTCAATCGATTTGTTTAATCTTGCGAGTGTCACTAAAGACATGACAGTAATCAAAATTCAATATGGCGCGTAATTCTACTAACAAACATTTCTGCCACTTTTTGCGGGGGGCGAGGTAACATGAAATCCGCAACTTTGGGTTTTATTCCCCATAACTTTAGATTCTAATTTTGAATGTTAAAAATCATGAAAAGTAGTCTCGTGTGAACCCCAAACGTTCTAAGTTCTAAGTTATTATTTCTCAATTATAGGCTGTCTCGTTTAGTGATAAGGTGTAAAATTGAATGTAAATGCACAAGATCAATTGTGCTTATACCGTGGCTGAGGGGAAATGCTACGAAGGCTAGTCCTTCTAATAATTAATCAAAGATTTAAAGTTGAAAGAAACTAAAAAGTGTAAAAAAAAACCGTCTGCTTAAAAATTGAACATTAAATAAAAACTGAAAAGAAAAAAAAACAAGCCCAGAATTCTGTTACGTAATATTGAAGTGATTTTAACGGTCGGGACCCATAAAAATTCTACACCGGATCAAATTTTCCCAACAATGGGTCCCGACTATTTAAGTCGCTACAATATTACTTAACAGAATTCTAAACTACTGGACTTGTTTTTTTCATTTCAGTTTTTATTTAATGTTCTCTTTTTACTCACATTTTATTACCCGACTGCGACAGAAGGAGGGTTATGTTTTTCGAGCGTATGTATGTATGTATGTATGTAGGTATGTATGTATGTATGTATGTATGTTTGTATGTCTATTTCTTTGGCACGGCTTACAGCCTAAACGGCTTGATGGATTTTAACGTATGAGGTATCATTGGATTCGTAAAAATCGTGAGAGTGACATAGGGTATATTATTTTAAGATGGCGTCTACGAATTAAAAAAAGAGGGGGAATAAACAATTTTTTTTTGTTAAAAATTACAATATGGGTATCAAATGAAAGCTAGTGATCAGACGATTCCAAATATATATATATTTTAGTACATTTATGTTACCGTTTCGACACAAGACTAAAAAGTATGAAATAAACTAAATTATTCAGATAAACAAAAAAACCCGACTGCATAAAAACCTATTAACTGAAAAGAGAAAAACAAGATCTAAAATCACTAATCAGCTATAACAACTTTATTTGAGCTAATATATTTTGAATTTTATTAGGTAGGTATTGCAGGCGGGGTCAAAAATAACCAACCAAAAATCTCCTTTGTCCCCGTTTGCAATACCTACCTAATTTTTGTTTGTTTCTATAATTAGACTTCGTAGTATAATTATACAAGGGTGTAACAAAAGACTCTAGTAATATTTAATGGGGTGGTTTGTTAGTCCAACAAACTAAAAAAAATCATTAAGGAGCCAGAACCGAAATAAATTAAAATAAATCAGCTCCATACATTGGAGTCCATTCGGTACTGCAGTTTTGTATGAAACAGAAATTTTTGGTCTTACTCCATGTTGGCTTCATTGTGAACGTTTTTCAGTTTGATGGTCTAAACCAGCCCTTTAAATATTACTAAGCTTCATTTCAAATAAGGACGAAATGATTTTCCGTTTCCTATTTAGCTTTCTGGCCAATTCTGATTATCAAATACAATTTATGTATCAGAAAGATATACTATCCGTCATATCTTGGATGTTACTAAAGCTGTTCTAAGAATAAGTGAGAGGAAGGGTTTCAAATCTCTGTTTCTGTAATTCAAAATAGCCTTAAAATATCGTTGCCATTTTAAATAGAGTATAGGGTGTTTTGTTACTCTGTGTGGAAACATGAAAAAAACCAGCCAAGTGCGTGTCGGGCCACGCGCAGGGTAGGGTTCCGTAGTTGACCGTCACAATATATGGACTTAGAAGGGGGCTTTTTGTTTTATACTACGGTCTAACGGTTAATAAAGTCTAAAAAGTACATTTTACAAGTTGATCGATTATTACTCTTTAATTAGTTTTCCTTTTAAATTCGTTATGTACACTGCTGCTGTGAATATTTTCACGTATCCAGAAACAACCGTTTAGCTGGCAGGGGGGAGGGGGAGAGGGACACTTGACTCTAACAAACATTTTCACTTTAAAGCTTAATATTTCACTAACAGATCCCTAAATCGAAAATTGGTTTTCCCACACCTACAATATTTTTAAACGACCTATCCAACGATATCCCACACCATGAGATAGACGAGAAAAAAAAATGTCATCTCCACTTTTCGTGTACTTTTCGTCCACAATATTTTTCAAAATTTTATTCTACCACTTTGTCGGCTTGATTGATATGTATACCCATGTCAAATTACAGCTTGCTAGGCCGCGGACAGATGGACGGACATGGTGAAACTATAGGGGTTCCTTGTTGACTACGGAACCCTAAAAATGACGTAAATGATAAACCACATATCATTTTCTGTGTTCACAAATTCTGTTTGTTCTTTGTCTTCACAAAAAGTAATTTCGTTCTCAGTTTTCCACCTCAACCAGTAACATTTTTAAGACCTCCGGGAAATATTCTCTCATCGACAGTGTTATTTATGACATAGGATATACTTGCACCTTTGCTTCATACATTTCAGTCCCTTTTCACTAATAAAAAGGCTTGTAACTATTGGCTACTGTGTTAATTAAATCTACAGAAAATGATTTTAATTTTTGGTATCAGAAGTTCGATTTAATATTAACATTTCTATATTTTCAACAGAATATTTTTCGAAATTGACTACGACATTATGTTTTCAATGATATTTACAGGTTGAAATTGATATCATTAGCAACCTTTTAAACTAAGATTCTATATGCCCATCAAACTTACACTATGGGAGCAAACCGATCGGAGCAAAAAAAAAATCTGCTGTCCTATACATTTGAGTCGAGTAGACACTGCAGTTTAGTATGACAGCAGATTATTTTGCTCCGATCAGTTTGCTCCCATAGTAAAAGTTGTTCAGTTTCAACCCATCAAACTCTTACCCAGACTCTTAGTTTAAAAGGATGGTAATGATATCAATTTCACCTTTATAAGGAACCGTTACGGTTTCGGTATTACTACGTGGAAGTAGATCTTCTGAGTTTTTAGAATTTTACCAAAATTAGAATGATAAAGGTACTTGCGCCAAGATTTTGCTAGGCAGCCCGGCGGCGTTATATGAACCCCTGGATAAACTTTCACCTGTGGAGGAACTACTGTGGAAGGTTCCTCCGGTGAAAAGGGAAGATCTTCCGCCAGGCTAGGTGTGAAGCCTGGGGACCGGCCGTGGTCCAACAGATCTTAGTTGGACCTTGTATATATATCGAATCTCTGTGGTTATTTCTCTTCCGTGATTCATGTCTTGTATACGATTGTGAACCTTATGTGTAGCGGCTAACGGGTTACCAATGTGACGTCGCAAGTTGTCTTACGTACACATTTGCGAGTGCGACCGTAGCGCCATCTGTTAGCTTCGTTGCTATAACTTGTGGGTGTTGACATCTGTGGCAAGTCCCCACACACCTAAATCACATTTCGTTGACCAAACAAATTAATAGGTGCATAATTTAACGGTCGGATCTTAATATATAAACAAAAAACTTTCCCAAATGAAAAAAAATGCATATTCGCAAAATAAAACGTCGACTTTTCATACCCAAGTTTGGTCAGCTATTTGCATTTAGTATGGAAAGTCCAAATTTTTTTTTGCGAATTTCCTGCATGTTTCTTAGGGAAATTTGTCTAGTATCATGGGTACAATCACCCTTTAAATAATTCAACTGTTTACCCTATTACCCTGCAATAATGACGTGAACTGTACCACTATTCTAGCTAAAAGCTATTTAGTAGAACGTCTTTGAAGCTGAAGTACGGAAGAGAAAAAGAAAAATAAGTAATTGCCCCATAGTAAGTTTCTTTTTGCATTGTTTTTATGAAGAAAAGGCTAGAGTAAGATCCTTGGTAGCCCAGTTATTTTACGGAGTTTTGTTAGGAGGGGTGGGGAGAAATTATGAATGCTTCATTAAATCTGTATTCGACACCATTTAGTGACAAAAAGACTATCTGAAATATACTTAAAAATTCGCTACACAACATAGAAATCCAAATTGTACCTCCCTCTTAAAACACTTTTAACTTAATAATATTAATAAAAATGCACTCATTTTAATTAGATTCAACAATATAAATGACTTTTGAGCAGTACATAGCCATCAAAATTTAAAAAATGAGTGATTCAGTAGAATAAAAATATGTATTTTTAAAACATTTCTAAGTTAACAAAAATATTTACTCCGTGTTTGAAGGGTGTAAAATGGTAAAGCCATAAAAATGTGGGGAAAAAATGTAATTGTCAGTTTAATATAAATTTGAAATTTCGGGGTGTTGCTGACATGTTTTATTTTTATTTTTGGTAAATTTCTAATGCCCAAATTGGCTCTTAGATGATACACCGAAAAAATATCAATTCTTAATTAGACTGACTGGGCTTTGGTAGTTATGGCAATGTTTCTGGCCACCTCGAAAACCACACTCACGAGAGGAAATATTACGGTCGTTTTTCTATAGAACATTTATAAACATCGCCACTTCAAAAACATTTTATACAGGGTGTAACAAAACACGCTAGTTATATTTTAAGGGGTGGTTTTGACCATCAAACCGAAAAAAAAGTAGTTCAGTTTGATGTTTAAAACCACCACTATGGAGCAAAAGTCGAGAAAAAACTAAAAACATTAGCTGTTACATAAACAACAGCAGTACCTAGGTACTCGACTCAAAATGTGTATGGGACAGCAGATTTTTTTTTTTCGACGTTGTCTCCTACTCAAAATTGTTCAGTTCGATGGTCTAAACTACCCCTTGGGTGTTACACCTTGTATATCGACACTAGAAACCACCACCTAGCAAGATCTACAAATAATTGAATGAAAAAATTTTAATACGAGAATGTCAAAAGTTAATTTCGTCAGCACATTTCAATTAATTTTCAAAACAAATTTTAATTTTTAATTAAAACTTCAAAGAAGTTAGCAGGTTAAGTTAATCGTTGATTTCTTATTCCAAGATCTTATACAAAGAATTTACTCAAAGGTAGCTTTCTAAGAATTTTGTGAGAAATTGTATCATATTAAATAATATTATGATGGTTAATAAGAGACGTATGATCTTCAGGATCGACTTATACAGGGTGTAAAATTAAATTAATTATAATATATTAAACTATTGAAGTTTTCTATGGAACAGCTGTTTTTTTTTCACGGTTTCGATGTTGGCTCCATAGTGCAAGTTGTTCAGTCTGATGGTCTGATCTAATTCACCCCTTTTAAATATTACTAAGTCTTAATAAGATGCATAGCAGAATATGCTGGAAAAAGTGGAAACTATCTCCTGATTAAGTACACACGGCGAAACATCAAGCTACGCAAAACCAACATAAGCTGGCCGCACGAAGTATTAAATAACTCTATCTACGCGCGGCCAGCTTATTTTGGTTTTGCGTAGCTTGATGTATCGCCGTGTGTATTATTATTCCCATAGGCTAGGGGGTAGTCAAGTCAGATATGAAATGAAACTATAAAAGTATCTGACACGCTTCCAGCTGAGTCGGTGAACCCACCTTCTGAGCCGAGACATAATTCTTATGACCGAGGGTCGGTGTTGAATCCCAAGGGGTAAACATTTTAATGCTAAATTTCATTTTATTAGTTTATACACACAGCGACACATCATGAGGGTCGCCATAAAAATTTCATAATTATTGATATGCTGTTACTTTCTCGGCCCTGCAGCCCTCAAAGGTCCAAGTCCTATGACAAAATTGCATAGAACTTGTTTGTAGAAAATTTTGTCAGATTTTATTTGCCTGTATAAAACTATTCGATAAATCTTATAGATTCCGAGAAATACGCAAAAAACTGAAAAAAAAATTCTACTTTAGAGTCCCCACGTCCTCGAGCTCGGAAATTCGGGAGTGCCTACATCGAAATTCGTGTTCAGCAGGTCCGAATTAGTAAAAAAAAACACATTTGGCCAAATGTTACCCAAAATGACGATAGAATTATTGAAATAGCCATTATACAGAAAAGTGAACCGGTCTATAAACAAATCAAAGTCAAAGTCAAGTCAAAGTAAATATAATTTATTCAATATCGGAGCTTGCAGGACACTTATCAAACGTCAAATCTTTTTTTAAAGCTACCACCGCGTCGGAACGTGTTGTCGCTGTAGAGAAGATGCGGCCAGAAACTCTACAACATAACACGACTTAATAACTATTACAATATAAATTCTTAAGCTAAAGTTATGTATACAATAATATATAGTCTATTTAATAAAATAATTGATACTATACAGTAAAGTAAATAAACTATAAGCTAGTGACCTCAGACCCAAGCATTTTGATCATTTAAATACTCAACTGCTAGTTACCAGAAAACGTTTCTTTTTTCATCTGTAGTGACATAACGAAGTAACCTCAAAACGAGAGTGTATTCCGTCACACCACCCGCAGCAGATACCAACTAATGGCATTACAGCTCAAATTAATGATGCTGCCATCCAATTAGCTAACGCTCTACATCAGAGATGATATACCCGGAGGCTTGTTTCGCTTTTATGGATAGATACATTTTTAGGGTACGGGATGCCATGATAACAACATCTACTTATACAACGTGTTAATGAATAAGCGCAAAACCTCATACACCCCAACTGATTTATAAGAAAATAATTACATTGAAACAATAATTTCATTATTTTGATCGTTAAAATTTAATGTTACTCGCATTTTAAGTTTTGAGGCAAAAATTATTATAAAGCGTAAACGTAAAAGCGTAAATATCCTGTAATGTAGGTCTGTTGGCTGAGATGATGATGATGATGATGACGATACATAAAAGGAGAATAAACAAGAAATCTAACATTCTTATACAGGGTGTTACAAAAGTAAAAATAAATATTTAAAACTTTTAAGGGGGTTGTTAAGACCATCAAACTGAACAACTTTCACTATGGAACCAACATCGAAATCGCGAAAACAATAATCAGCTGTCCCATGTTTAGCTCGAGTAGATTTGTAGTTTAGTATGGAACATCTTTTTTTTTTCGCGATTTTGATATTGGTCCCATAGTGAAAGTTGTTCAGTTTGATGGTCTAAACCCCCCTTAAATGTTTATTTATATTTTTGTAACACTTTGTATAGGATAACTGACTGATGACATTCATTATCAACTACGATCATATAGTCAATAAATTAAAACTCTTAATATTTTCTCAGACGTGTTAAAGTTTTTCGTTTTATATTTTAATAGGTTCTAAGTTTAATCACTGAAAGCTTTTAATCTCCTAGACTAATTAATTAGGTTTGCTTACTTTTGCTTACGTTAGCCTCTAGAGAGTTTATTATATTTCATAATAACAGCGTATGCAGCTTTCAACTTAGCAGGACCGGTTGAAGGATGCAAACGGGGCTACAATCACAAGGGCATTATTATACATGCACCGAATATTTTGAAAATCTCATTGACCACCATTGTTGTTCATGACCCAGAAAAAAATGTGCAATAAAGAGTGTAAGGTACAGCCGGGCAAATACTGTAACGGTGAATTCAGACCACCAAACTGATCAACTTTCTCTATGGGACCAATGTAGAAACCGCGAAAAAAAACTGCAATCCTACTCGAGCCAAAAGTATGGGACAACAGATTTTTTTGTTTCGCGATTTAGATGTTGGCGCCATAGAGAAAGTTGTTCTGTTTGACAGTCTGATCACCCCCTTAAAAAAGCCCCTTAGCGTAATAAGAAGGATCCTGTACAGGGTGTAAGAAAAAGTATCATTAACCTTTAAACCACATAGGTACTCTACCCATCAAACTGAACAACTTACTATGGGATCAAACCCGTTCGAACAAAAAAAAATCAGCCGTCCCATACGTTTGAATCGAGTAGGTATTTCAGATTAGTATAGGACAGCTGATTTTTTTTTTGGTCTGACAATTTTGCTCCCATAGGAAAAGTTGTTCCGTTTCATGGGTAGAGTATGTGGTTTAAGGGTATATTACTGTTGGCGCGCTCCATACATACGAAGTCTGGTGATATTTTAATACTAACCAATTAAACTCAATGAAATTTTGCAGTAACAATCTAGAAACAAATCTCTATGCTTGTATCTTGTCAGATTTTCCTTAATATGTATAGTTTTAAAGTTACAGTGCCTCAAAGATTTCCATACAAATCTTAAATTAACCCTAGCATTTAAACTGTATATTTTAACGAAAATCGCACAAATTACAAGCATAGAGATTTGTTTCTAGATTGTTTCTGCAAAATTTCATTGAGTTTAATTGATTAGTATTGAAAATATCACCAGATTTCGTTTTTATGCAGCGCGCATTTTCTCATTCGGAATAAACTTCTCTTAAAGGTTAACGATACTTCTCCTTACACCCTGTATAGAATAGGACCTACATAATAAAAGTTTAACACCTTGATAGAGTTTTCACAAAAACAATTACAGCTGTTGTCACAAAAAAAATGTTTTTGAAAACAAAGAAGAAAACGACCTTTCAAATGTTCTAAAATGAACCAGGAACTTGTCTAAGCACGACAACAAAAGCAAATAGAATTCGGAATCACTTAGCACAGACATGACGTCGGCTCTACTTTATCTCGGAGTCGCTAAAATCCGCCGAGCTAACCAAATTGTTATCTCGTCTCACGCAAGGCGCCGCCCGGTCTAAACCCGTCACTGTTGCTTTCACCAGCGTAAACTAATTTCATTTAAGGGGTGGACAGTTAATAATATTCTGGTATATATTATGCTTGAGCTCAACTCGGGTCACAGTTACCAATTAGTCTTGCCGACCGAGCCGAACGTAGGTAGTTCGGTTTACCGCAGAACGCTGCTTATCTTATATATCTTCAAAGCTTTTGCTTTGCTTATAATAAATTTATGTTTGAATTTATATAAGGAAGTCGGAGAGTTGTTATAATGGAAGTAATTAAGCGGCTTTTCCGTAAAACAACATCATTGAATGTTTATTTTTGATTCTACAAAACTGCAGTTACACAATGGGTAATAAGAAAGCCTCTTATTTCGATTGGAAAAAAAAAACTATTGTGGCAAGTCAAACTTAAAAGGCTCTTCCGTCGCGCTCCATACAAATTAATTTTCATTATATTTTCAATATTAAGAGAAATTTATTCCAAATGCGTAAATGCGCGCTGCATACAAACGAAGTCTGGTGATATTTTCAATACTAACCAATTAAACTCAATGAAATTTTTGCAGAAACAATCTAGGAACAAATCTCTATGATTATATCGTGTGCGATTTTCGTTAAAATATACAGTTTCAATTCTAGGATTAATTTAAGATTTATATGGAAATCTTTGAGGCACTTTAACTTTAAAACTGCACATTTTAAGGAAAATCTGACACGATACAAGCACAGAGATTTGTTTCTAGATTGTTTCTGCAAAATTTCATTGAGTTTAATCGGTTAGTATTGAAAATATCACCAGACTTCGTTTGTATGGAGCGCGCCAACAGTAATATACCCTTAACCAATCAAGTCAACCATTAATAAGTATGAAGGTAGAGGGCAGATTTACACGTTCTCTGTCCACGGTATCTGATAAGATACCAAAATTGGGTTACCCTGGAGTCCATGAAGACACAAAAACGAAGAGACAAAAACACTCACATAAACTCGTGATAATCGATTATAAATAAACAAGTTACTTAACTTAGTAATTGTATATTTTAACGAAAATCTGCAAGCATAGAGATTAGTTTCTAGATGGTTACTGCAAAATTTCATTGAGTTTAATTGGTTAGTATTAAAAATATAACCCGAGACTTCGTTTGTATGGAGCGCGCTCTGAAGTATATCCTCTTAATGCCTCGCCTTGAGGCACCATACCCAGGAGGCTGGCAGCATTCCCACTCTAGCTTGCCAAGCTTATCCGCTGCCGGAGAAAGTTACCAGCTCTCCTGTCACCTGTGCACTCGACCAGGCGCGCGGACAGCACTTTCATATGCATTTTTGCTTGGGGTCCCCATGGATCTAGGATTTCGACTCCAATAGGCATATAATAAATGTTATAATATGATTACAATACAGCAATTTCAAAAATAACACGTATCGGTACCTATGTCATAATAATAAGTTTAAATTAAATTTACCTATATAGATAAAATCAGATTACCTTTTGAATTCGACGGTACTTCTTAATTTTGTGGTGATTTTTTGAAGGGCCTATCAAACCATCAAACTGAAACAACTTTTTCTATGGGACCAAACTCCTTGAAAAGAAATCTGCTGTATACCTACATTTGGGTCGAGTATGATTGCAGTTTTTAATGGAACGGCAGATTTTATTTTTTCGCGATTTCGATGTTGACTTTCTCTATGAGAGAAAGTTTTTCAGATTCATGGTCTGACCATCCCCTTAAAAACCGTCACTATAATTAAGAAGGACCCTATAAAATGTTGAATTAAGTTCACATTTCAGAAAGTGATTAGAAATTTAAAAAAAGAGTTTTCCGTCACGGGACGTCCGGCAGATGTGAAACTTCTCCCGATTTAAATTTCGAATAATCTGCCTCATCATGTCTTCTGGGAGATACAATTTTGATTTCTATGCGTTGCGTAATTTTTAAAATATGTTTTCAGATATTCTTTTTGTCACTAAATGGTGTTGTTTACAGTATAAAAGTCCAATTCATAACTACTTCAACTTAACTCTTCCTACCGCCTCTATGCAGACGATCTCCAGATTTATACACAGTCATCTTTGGATGACATCACTCGGGCCATCCAAACCACAAATGACGATTTAGTTCTCATCCAAGACTGGAGCCAATCATATGGCCTCAAAGTGAATCCAAATAAGACGCAAGTCATTATCATTGGTAGTCCGTGGTTTGTTTCGAGGGTTCACCTTGACCAGTTGCCTCCTATTGTTTTTGATGGTGAACGTATACCATATAGTACCTCAGTCAAGAATCTGGGGATTTTCTTTGATAGTACTTTTTCATGGATACCGCAGGTCACCGAGGTTAGCAGGAAGATGTTTGCTGCCTACGGTTCCTTAAAACGTCTGCGCAACTTTCTTCCCATTAGCACGAAAATTGCGCTGGCACAATCCCTCCTGCTACCTATCCTTGACTACGCTGACTCCTGCTACCTAGACTTGACTGTGGAGCTACTTAATAAACTTGAGCGACTTCAAAACCTTTGCATAAGGTTTATATTTGGCCTGCGGAAGTACGACCATGTGTCGGAATTCCGCGCTCGACTTAAGTGGCTCCCGGTCAAACGTCGAAGGGATGCTCATATCCTATCCCTTCTCTATTCCATACTCTTTCTTCCTTTGACTCCTCATTACCTCAAGGAACGCTTTGTTTTCTGTTCCTCTACCACTGGCCGTCACCTGCGCTCCTCTGAAAATCTATCCCTCCTTATGCCCACCCATTCCACTAACTTCTACACCAAATCCTTCTCCGTGCAAGCTGTTCGGCTCTGGAACTCGTTGCCAGAGTTGATCAGACGTGCTCCCTCGTTGAGTGTTTTTAAGTCGAAAGTCAAAGATCATTTCCTTGACCTCTGATTTCTTTTCAACTTCACTTTTATTTCGTTTTTTTTCCTCTTACAGTTGCTTCCGTGTTGTATGTAGTAGTCACTTATGTATGTATATAGATAAAAAGATATGTATGTATGTATGTATTTATTATAGATTATTTTATTTTATTTTATTATTTGCAAGTATATTTATACACTTATTGCCATTTCTTTATTTTGAGCTACACCGCCTACCTATTTTTTCGATTGTTAATTCCTGTACCCTAAGGTTGTCTGGAAGAAATCGCTTTTTAGCGATAAGACCGCCTTATTTGTACCTACTTTTAATTCTTTATCTGTATTCAAATGTATGTTCTGTTTTGGTGTGCA
Organism: Agonopterix alstromeriana; assembly: GCA_963924505.1. Taxonomy (NCBI): domain Eukaryota; kingdom Metazoa; phylum Arthropoda; class Insecta; order Lepidoptera; family Depressariidae; genus Agonopterix; species Agonopterix alstromeriana. The sequence goes on from OZ004680.1 coordinate 2,201,317, forward strand.
ATAAAGTATAATTGAATTGAATTGAATTGAATTGAGTACTTCCCATCCCTCCTAACAAAACTCTGCAACCCAAAATACGCACTATCTCAGATGTCCTATATTACAAAACCACTCAAGCATTTGCGTACAGCCACAACTCAACCCTTTGAGTTATTAGTCAGTGTAGACAATATCTTTGCGTTAAATGGTACTAGTTAGAACACACAGTCAGTACAGATTCCAATAACATTTTTAATTAATTTTAATTTTACTTCGTGTTCGCATATTTGCAACCGTAATTAAAAATATTTACTGGATATTATATTTATAGGTATGTGTTTAAACAAAAAGCTGAATAATTTTACTCTTATTAATATTGTGTAATTAATACGACACAATAAGCTTATAAGCTAACGAAGACAAAATAAAAATTTCGTCGAAAAATTTTCTGAATTCTGTGAAATATAATAATATCAACGAAACACTACAACAAATTTTAATTCAAAATTTTCTTCAGTCTACAGTTTCGTTTAATTCATTTATAATAATAAAATACTTTGATAAAACGAAACATAATGTGTTAAAGATATGCCATATTTGGATTTTAACATCAGCCTTGAACTGTATCATAAAACTCAAAAGGCACCTGTGGTTTCTTGAGTCCTTTATATTCCCGTCAATCGTAATTAAACACAACTCTGAATCTGAGGACTCATCTTCATTAAGCAAGTTCCGGGTAGATAGGTCAGTACGATATGCCATCGTTAAGTGACTACTATTAATTACTACCAACATCTATTACTCCAAATAAGCTCACATTCGTCTTTGGGTTTACTTCCAACGACTACCCAAAACGTAACCAATTATTGTAACCAATTGAACGTGTAATAAAATTGGCATGTTTTGTTCCAGGTAAACAAACAAGATACCGTCTCTGATATGAAATGGGCATTCGAGAACAATGGAGCACTTATTGGCTGATCTGCGTGTTGTTTGTGAGCCAGACTGGAAGCGATTGGTCAAAATGCGCTCACATTGCAGAATGTCAATGCAAATGGTCGTCAGGGAAGAAAACTGCCACGTGTGTAACCGCAGGGCTAAAACAGATTCCACATCTGGCTTCCGAAATTCAAGTTCTCGACCTACACGGGAACCCGTTAAAGATATTAGAGCAAGACGCGTTTGCGAGTATAGAATTACTAAACTTACAGCGTTTGAATCTCAGTTCAACAAACCTCCGTTCGCTGCATTCCGGCGCTTTCAGAGAACTTCGCATATTAATAGAATTAGATCTCTCTCAGAACGAGCTGTTGCAACTGTCACCTGACACGTTCAGAGGAAACGACAGACTGAGACTTTTGGTCCTTAATGACAACCCATTAAGTACACTAGTTGCAGAGCAGTTCCCACCCTTGCAACACTTAAAGAAACTAGAACTTTCAAGATGTAAACTACGTAGTGTGCATCCATTTGCTTTCGTAAACTTACGAGCGTTGGAAACTGTGCATGTACATCAAAACTTACTGAAGTACCTTCATGCAGACACATTTAACCTCCCAGTCTTGAAAACCTTGACATTGTCAGACAACCCTTGGTACTGCGATTGTAGACTAAGGAGCTTTCACGAATGGTTTTTGACAAGTAACTTAGGAAATGAAGAGGTTTTCTGTGGCGGTCCAGAGAAGATGGCAGAAATATCCTGGCGCTCTATAAAAGGAGAAGACATGGTTTGTCCACCAACTGCTGTTTCTACTCCAAGCGTCATAAGAACCGAAACTGGAGCAGATATAACATTTGGATGTTTCGCTCGCGGTGATCCTGTGCCAACAGTAATTTGGTCGTTCCATCATTTCGAAGTCCACAATAACACAAACTTAAACAGTGAAATTATTATACAAAAATACCAAACGGACAATTTTGATGAATATCGAGACGATTTTTTGAACAAAAGTGCTCAGTGGGTCAATGTGACCATAACTAATGTGACAAGTGACTTATCAGGTGAATGGAAGTGTAGTGCGAAAAGTCCAGTAGGTGAAGCGAAAGCGTACTTAACTTTGTTTTTACCAAAAGCGCGGACGGCGACCGCTCGCGTTGCACCAGATTATTCAACTTTCATCATCTTAGCTGCTTCTATGTTAGCAATGACTGCTGTAGGCTTCATAGCCGCATGCGTTTGTTGGAAAACTAGACGCCGGAGAGTACCCCCAAGTAGAAGCTTCACAGACCAAGAAAAGAAACTTTTAGACACATCGTTGGCAGTCAGTTGCGACAGAACTAGCGGTGACTTGGGATCGTCATACGGGTTCGAAATGTTAGACCGTTCTATGTCGATGGAGAGCGAAGATACCCAGCGATGTTTAGAACCTGTACAAATTACAATAGAAGGGCCACCAGGTTCTTTTCCTCCGCCTCCAGCAGAATTTGCATTGCCTGCTCCGTATGGAAATATTTTTATATCGGTTCAAGTTTCTGGTCATAATGAAAAGTACCCTGATTTGTTGGGTGGTGGTGCTACACTTCCAAGGCGGAGCAGAACTTGTTTCTTGAAATCTACGTATGATAACATGGGTCCTAGGATTACAGCAGCCGGAAGTTCGACTTGGTCGCTACCTGGTGCGAATGCTGAGAATAAAAATGTTGATAATGATACTCCGTTAACAATGCCATTGTCTACATTTTCAACTGAGTTTACCGCTCTTTAAGTAGTTTTAAGAGATTATTAATTAGTTAATCTTTGTGAAGTAAATTTATGGTTGAACTGATTCAGTTTTATTTTGCATTTCAATGAGTGAATTCTATTAAATAACATATCAATTGAGTAGTTTATAGTTAATAATTTATGTCTTTAAATTATGATTGTTGCATTTTTTCATAAATATTTTATCGTGTAAGTAAACTAGGACTGAAGATGTAGTTAGTATACGAAATACGACTCTTTTATATTCCGTACCAAACGAGATGTATAACTATTTAAAATGGTTTTTGTTGCTTTAGGATTTTGAACTTTTTGATAATGAATTCAAGGTAGAATTAACCGCACAGGCCTAACCGATAAAGTTTGTACTAGCTTTTTTAACAGTCAAGGACAGTTCTTAGATTTTATCATTAGACATACAGAATTGTTCTATAAATTGTAAATTTATATCTATGCTCTTAATTATAGTTCTATTTTTAAGGTTTTTGATTCAAAACTGTTGCTTTTAATTGAAAGAGAGAATAAAAAGATTGTACTAAATGCCAGTCTATTTGTTTTATTGCTAACTTACCTACAATGACTAAGGTCTTGAAATCAGCAAAAGATTATCCCGGTTTGAACTTAAAGCTATATTATGTTTACAACAGATTTTGGACGTTACTGCTTAACCAGGCTTTATACAACGTGTTAATGAATTAACACAAAACCAGAAAGTAGTTTGTTTAGAATCGAGAGCAGCATCGAATTACCATGTTTTCAACATAGGTAATTTTTTTCAAAATATTAATTAATTTGTTTGTAAAATTTAAAATTTACTGAACTCGATCTTAACCCACCGCACGGGCACACTCACCCTACTTACTGCCAAAACAAGATTCTTAAAATGTATCCATGAGCATGTTAGCGATTTCTTTCATTGCTGAAATGATAACAAATCATTTTTGCCTGAAAACTTAAAATGTGAATAGCTTTAAATTTTAATCAAAATAATGTAATTATTATTTCAATCTAATTCTTTTGTTGTAAATCAGTTGGGGTGTATGAGGTTTTGCGCTTACTCATTAACATGTTGTATATATCAATGGATAATATTAATTAGACTGAAACTGCAATGTGCTTCATTAAATCCCAATTTCGTTTAGATTAATCACCAGCTCATTAGCTCTACATCGATAATATCCAGTTCTATATCCCTTCTTCCACTTGAATGAGGTGAAGCATGTACTTGAAAACAGAATTCGCAATTTATACAGGATATGAGGAAAAGTATCATTAACCTTTAAGCCACAAACTCTACCCATCAAACTGAACAACTTTTACTATAGGAGCAAACCTGTCGGAACAAAAAAAATATCAGCCGTCCCATACGTTTGAATCGAGTAGGTATTGCAGTTTACTATGGGACAGCAGATATTTTTTTTTTGTTCGGACAGGTTTACTCCCACAGCAAAAGTTGCTTAGTTTGACGGGTAGAGTATGTGGTTTAATGTAACCATTAAACCACATACTCTACAACACAACACTCAACAACACAATGTTTGTCGATGAGTATCGGTGTGCGTTATGCTTTGAAAAGGTAGCGCTAACAACCTACTAGAGCATATGAAAAGATGTAGGAATGTGGATATGACCGAAGATATCCGAATTCGGTAATTCAAGTTTTTTTTGGAAGACTGAATAGGGTATTTGACAGCATGTAAAATAAATTATCTATTTATGGCATCCGTATTGAATATGAATTTGGAAACCAACTATTTAGTCAGTTAAGAAAAATACTGGATATTTTAAGAGAAAAACGAAAAAGAATAAATTTTTTTGTCTACTATAGTCACGTGATCGTAAACGACTGTGATTGGCCGAATGTTTGATGACATCAACTGCTTGTAAACAGTTGCGTGTAGAGTATAAGTGTCGTACAAAGTTTACGTCATCGTGACGTCACCTGCTTGTAGCCACGTATATTGTCAGGAAAAGCGTTTTCGCGAGATATTTAATTAACATTTATTGTTTTCATTTTTCTTGCATTATATGTAATGGAAAGTAAAATATAGATTTTCTATAGAGTTTTTTGACATCAGTGATTAACGTAGAACAGATTTTAAAAACCTGTCTAATACCCTTTTGAAAACCATTTCCAGATAATTGTCTTAATAACAATATTCTCTATGTCAGCGACTTTAAAATGAATGGATTACATATATTTTAAGGTTCGAAAAACTCCTTGGTAAACTAAAAATCAACATAAATTAACTGGCCATTAAGAAAAAAAAATATTCACAATGTCAGAAAAATGCTATTAGTTTCTTAAAATGATGTCTACCACAGAACATTATAAGAGGGGTTAGAACTGCAAAGTACGCGTGGAACGTGTCGCCACAGGTTATGCAATGATTTGCCACCATAAGGCGCGCGGCGTGGTGCGAGCGAGAGGGCATGAGTAATTGTAGCAGCGTGAGCGGGAAGACAAGTGGCGACAGCAGTCTCCGAAGCAAAAGCGCTACTTTGCATTTCTAACCCCTCTTATAATGTTCTGTGATGTCTACTATCCTTAACATATAAAACGAATACCAAAAAAAAACTTGACATACCGAATTGTAGCGTGTAGCAAGCGGTAGTCTGTGTCTACCACCCGGGGATAGTGGTGTAAATATTTGTGAATCTTAGCCGAAGCAAAAGATGGCCCACCTAATAAACACAACAGTGTTAAAGAGAAGCTGTATAAGAGCTGCATATTCATCATCATATCAGCCGATAGACGTCCACTGCTGGACATAGGCCTCCCCCAAGGATCGCCACAACGACCGGTCCTGCGCTGCCCTCATCCAGCGGGTTCCCGCTGGTTCCCGGTGGACCGACGACCTTCACCAGGTCGTCGGTCCACCTTTTTGGCTGCATATTAGATAAACCATTTATTTGCACAAGTAACACAGATAATATTACAGTTCACAAGTTTACATCATATATTAGTCCTACTTAATTCTTGTGTTCAAGACTCTAGTACAACTGATTATAAAACAAATTGTTTATTTTCACATTCTTTAAGGCACAATATTTAGTTTCCTGAAACATATTATATGTATAAACACGGATAATGCACGTTTATACAAGGTGTAAACTTATATGCATTATATACTTTAGAGGGTACTTCATACCATCAAAGTGAAAAACTTTTAATGTGGGACCGATATTGAAATCGCGAAAAATAATTGGTTGTTCCATAGAAAATATCAAAGGCGACCCAAATTTCAAAACGAAAAAAAAGCTTTTTTTTGCGTTTTGAATGTTGAAGATTTTCAGTTTGATGGTCTGAAGCACCTCCTTTGTATCAAACTGAACAACTTTTACTAAGTAGCCAACAAAGAAATAACAAAAAAAAAACAGCTCTTCCATGCTAAATTTCAACAGCTATTCGACCAAAATGTATGAAATAGATTTTTTACGATTTCATCGTTGGCCCCATAGTGCAAATTATTCAGTTTGATGGTCTGAAAAGCACCTCCATAAGTATGTAACGCATTTAAGTTTATACCCAGTTAATACTTATTCTTCAGTACAGGTTTTATAAATGGAATAAAATTTATAAATAACAAATTCCTATCCATATTTTACGTCATACACTTCTTTAAATTTTCTCTCGTGTCGAAGGGTGAAATACTGTAAAATCAGAACGTTTATCCGCTTTGCCAATCGAAGGAATGGACGGAGAAAATAAGTGATAAAAAGAAATAGGAAATAAGTCTTGACTTAACTTATTTCGTATCGTTTAAAGTCCAAATGGAAAAAAAGAAACGAATTGAGATTAAATCATTGTGGATTAGTAGTTTAAGGGAAGATTGAAAGTTTCATTTCATTAATGTAAAGCTCACGACTATATTCCCAGAGGGAATAGTCTGAGGTATTGTTAGTTTAATTATTGCCTCCGTGGTTTAATGGTTAAGAGCATTGGGCTCTTGATACGGAGGTCGTGGGTTCGATTCCCACGGGGGACACCTAGTGATATGTCACTTTGTGCGTTTTTCCCCAAAAGGTTAGGACATTGCAGGCTGAATCACCTGATTGTCTGAATAGAAGCTTCGGATGACACGTTAAGCCATTGGTCCCGGCTACTATCTCTGGTGGTAGAAGTAGTTACATAAAAACCACGTCAGAGGCCGTAAGGCTGTCTGAAAAAACTCTGACACCAGGGCTTGCTGCCCACATGATAAGCAAGAAAGAAAGAAGCATAATTATTTAGATAATCGGGTTAAATTAGAATTTATTAGGTACACAGAAATAATATGATACAATATAATCCGATACGTAATAAAAAAAAAGAAAACTAAGTAAAACTAACAGCTCTCACTAATAATTAAATAATCGATTAATATACTAAAACTAAAATAACCTAAAATACTAAAAAAATACAGAAAATATTACAAATAATACACACACTCTAGAGTGTCACCGCAAGACATGGTGCCCAACAGGCTGGCAGCATTCCCCCTCTGGATGGTGAGGCTGATTCTTTGAGCCAGAAAGCTGCCAGCTCTGCGGTCACCGGAGGTCTCATTGAAGCGCCCCGATAGGTCTGCGATGAAGCTTTAGCCTCTGGGCCCCAAGGACCCAGCGTCTCAAAGCCTATAGGCGTGAACGTTTAGATAATCTATATTTCACAGCGTCCAAACTCCGTTCAGTGTAGTCATGAGCTCGTTGCCACTTTCAATTTACAATAAAAATCAATGTCATTCCTGATAGTAACATTGTTCACTGTAAAGTAAATTATTGTATTTATAGGGGGTGAAATTGATATCATAGGCATCCTTTTTTTTACTATGGGAGCAAACGATCGTAGCTCTAGCGTAGTTTTCATTAAAAATTAACATTATTGAATATCTAGATTTACAAGAGTAAAGATAGACTCTGCTCCCTGGCGACACGCGACAGCGACAACGGCAATCGCTGTAGCAACTATCAAGCTCTTGCGAAACTAATATTTTTATATTAGTATAAAGATGAAATTATAAGTACGCGATGTGTGACATAGTAGAGTATTGTATTTATCATCTATCTAAACATATTTTTTGTATCTATACAAGGTCCTTCTTAATATGTTGACACTTTATTAAGGGGATGATCAGACCCTCAAACTGAACAACTTTCTCTATGGCACATCGAAATAGCGATAAACAAATCTGCTCTTCGATACAAAACTGCAAACTTACTGGAGCCAAATGTATGGGACAGTTGAAAGTTGTTCAGTTTGATGATCAGATAATCCCCTTAAAAAACTGTCAGCATATTACGAAGGACCCTGTATAGATACAGTAGTGTGTCTCCTATCATATTTATTGTTGGATAGGTAGAGGTGGTTCAATTATGCCCAAAGTTAGAGCTCGTGCGGTCGAACGTTGGAGGTATGTAGCCCAAGGGGATGAACGGTTGAGTGAAAAATTGTTAACTAATTCCGAAAATCCTAAGCCGTGGTGGTCCAGTGGCGAGTAACCTTGCCTGCCGTGCAGGAGGCGATGGTTCGATCTTCGTCCAGGCCAACTCGTACCGATGAGTTTTTCGGAATTTATTTGCGATTTGTAACACCACTGGCTTTTCGGTGAAGGAAAACATCGTGAGGAAACCTGCATGTTTCAATTTCGAGGCATGCACTGTACCCACTGTCCATTTAAAGTGGCGAGGGGCTCACTCCCCGTCAAACTGGACAGAGATTCGGTACTACTAGTGAAACGTGGATGTTCTGAGTTTTCAGAATATCTCTGACTACCCCCTCGGGGAATATAGTCGTGAGCATATGCTTATGCTTATGCTAATTCCGAAAATCCATACCAAAATCACCCCAGAGTCCGTAGCGATATTTACGAATAGAAAGAATATTGGGATCTAAAAAACACAAAAGCTATAAGTATTTTCTGACCGATTTCTTACAAAAGTTACTTAAGGATATAGAAAAGAAACAAAAACCCTTCTGGACGGACTTTGTGACAACTTCTAAACTATAAAAGTTGTTGACTCGAAATTCTGTATAGAAAAAAGTTGATGGAAAAAACGAACGAGAATTGCTACCAAAGTATTGGAAAGGAAAGCATTCTTTTTAAGAAAACTATTTTCAGAATGAAACTATTTCAGAGCTTCAACAACAGTACATTCAACATTTCCTTGAATTAAGTACAATAACATAATTAGTACGCATCTTTTTAATTTACGTTTCACCAGTAGTACCGAAACTCTGTCCAGTGTGATGGGGGGGTGAGCCCGTCGCCACATAATGGACAGTGGGTACAATACATGCCTCGAAATTGATACATGCAGGTTTCCTCACGATGTTTTCCTTCACCGAAAAGCCAGTGGTGTTACAAATCGTATATAAATTCCGATAAACTCATTGGTACGTACGAGTCGATTTGGACGGGGATCGAACCGAACTATATAATTAACGCCTAAAAATAAAAATAAAAACTTGAATGTCTAGGCATTTTCAGAATTGTCCCATATTTTAGCGGTTGGCCATTAGTGGACTAAACCCATTTATGGTGTTCTTTATTTATAAGGCCAAATTAGGGATTTAGTACAATCAATACTACCTAGTACCTAGCTCGATTATTTTGTTACTTTGACTAATTATTATAAGGACTAGCCTTGCGGTAGCATTTCCCCTCTGCCACGGTATAAGCACAATTGATCTTGTGCATTTACATTCAGTTTTACACCTTATCACTAAACGAGACAGCCTATAATTGCGAAATAATAACTTCGAACTTAGAACGTTTGGGGTTCACACGAGACTACTTTTCATGATTTTTAACATTCAAAATTAGAATCTAAAGTTATAGGGAATAAAATCCAAAGTTGCGGTTTTCATGTTACCTCGCCCCCCGCAAAAAGTGGCAGAAATGTTTGTTAGTAGAATTACACGCGTAACCAGTCCACATATAAATAGTCAAAGTTTTGTAAGCGTTAATTAATGATTTCAATTTTAATTATATTGGTTGCTTTGTTTTAATACTATTTTTATTTTTGGATTGGAGCAATTGCTAATTGATTGTATTTTAACACTTATTGAAATTTGGGTGCCTACTGTATACTAAATCTATTTGTCTTGTTTCGATGTTTTACGAATTTATTAAGATTTTAATTTATGTAACTAACTCACTCCGCCATGTTTTAAAGATAGTGATGCGGTGTACATGTGTAATTGGATTACAATCTAGTTCTTTATATTATTGCAATGTTAAATGGTTTCATCTTGACTGTAATCTGTACGTGTACCTATACAATAAAATAAAATAAAATAAAATAAAATAAAGTTCAGATTTCAACCAGTGTGAATATTGAATGAACAAAACAATAAACTTTAAATAAACTACACGTTCAAAATGCAATTAGTCCGTAAATAAGATACGAACTCTTAATCCAAAACAACCGAAACGAAACCGGACTAGATTCCTCAAGTCAGACAAAACCGGACAAGATTCCTCACGGCGGATAAACAAACCCCTCGTTGCTATTTCACTTGTTCTAATAGACACCTTATATATCAAGATCCGACTGCAAAATTATGCACCTATTTGTTTGGTGAACGAAATGTGATTAAGTGAAAGTTTATACAACGCCGCCGGGTTGCCTAGCAAAATCTTGCTGCAAATACCTTTACCATGATGATTTATGGTACAATTTTTTTCACCGATATGTTTGGGAAGTAATTGAGTTGCCATCTGAAGGAGACCGATGTAAAGAACTGGTAAAACTAGGATTGCCACCTCTCAGTTTGCCGCAACTTTATGATTTCCAGGTTCAAATAAGTCATATCTAACCCTTAGAGTTGCGAAGTTGTGGCAGACTGAGAGGTGGCAACCTTAGTTTTTCCAGTTCTTTAGATTGTTCTCCTTCACATGGCACCTCATTTTCTTCCCAAACAGATCGGTGGAAAAATTGGACCATAAATCATCATGGTAAAGGCACTTGCGGCAAGATTTTGCTAGGCAACCCGGCGGCGTTGTATGTACCTCTGTATAAACATTCACTTAAATCACATTTCGTTCACCAAACAAATAAGTGCATAATTTTACGGTCGGATCTCGTACCATTACTGAATACGCTACAAAATCAAGGATACCTCATTTAGAGGTGATACAATTGGATTAATTCCTGTTAGCACCTGCTTAGTAGCAGTTCGTAATTGGATTCTTCTTTTAATACTATTAATTTAGACGACGATGCTTTCTTTGTCTGATTTATGAGAGTGTTAAAGTTTTTGTTTCTCAGAATAGGTCATTTTTTGACAAAACCTTATATAGGTACACAGAATAGAATAGAATAGAACTCATTTATTCGCAAGAATATGGTACAATACGGTCTTAACTTAGGGTATAAATATCTGATGTTGACTGTACAAGAAAATTTTAACGAACTCAAAACTCCAAATGTTTTATTCATAATAATATCACATGGATAGCTTTTTGACCTCATTTTTGACTCTACCACCGCGTCGGAAGGTGTTCCGTTGTAGAGAAGATGCGGCCAGAAACTCTCCACAGATTCTCGTACCAGAACTACACTTAAATCATTTTAAATGCAGTAAAAGTTGCGATATAGCGATATAACAAATTCAAACTTTTAAGTTAACTGATGCAGACTGCACGTGGCAGAAGAGCGTTGCATTCACGCGTTTCAATGTGTGAACTTATTTTAGTCACGTCTCTACTGCAAACGCTCAAACTTCAAGATATACCCGGTACTTATTTATTCAGGGTGTAACAAAACACCCTAGTAATACTTGAGGGGGTGCTTCAGACCATAAAACTGAACAACATTCACTATGGAGTCAACATCGAGAAAAAATGGAAAAAATCTGCTGTCCCATACAAAACTATAGTACTAGTCGGGGAAATCTACGGATTTTTGTATGGAGTAGGTTGCATTAATTGCACTTTTGGTGAAAATTTGGAATATAGTAGATACATACCTGAAAAACATAAATTCTCAATAATCCCCGATTTTTTATGTTGTATTATTGAATAATTAAGACATTTACAAAACATTAAATTTAGGTATGAACAAAAAATGGAAAACTGGTGATTTTATACTGGATGGCTTCGTTCAATACGTTTTACTTATAACAATAATAATCCACGGTTAATATTGTTAATTTGGGTAGATATTTAATATTTTGTAAGTCTTCAAAAATTATAACCTCAAAACTAAATTATTTACTGTTTGTTTTTACACATTAAATTTGCCTTTTGATAATTAACTGTCTCTATTGCTGGTATGCTGGTCGAAATATTTTTAGAAATAAGCTTGCCATTTGTACATTAATATCGATTTTAAGGTATTTCTCGATTTCTACGAAATCTCGACAAAAGTGTTATAAACTAACAGTAATGTTATTTCAAACACAATTTACTAAAGTGTCTTTAATGCAATCTCAAACCTTATTTTTCCTAGACTATACCGACTCGACTAAAATGTATGCAGAATTTTTTTATTTTTCGCATTGTTGGCTCCATAGTAAAAGTTGTTTAGTTTGATGGTGACCCCCTTCAGTATTACAAAGGTGTTTTGTTACACCCTGTTTATACTCTTTGAGTGATAATAATAACATTGCATTGAAAATAGTCCTTCTTATGAGGATAGGCGGGCTATCGAAGAAATTTGGAGAATAGGTCACTTTTCCGACTGTATACGTATTTGTCCGATCCGCCCCTCTCACACACGCCGCCGACTAGAGTGCGAAAGAGACAATTGCAGCTCGGACTGATTTTATCTACATAAAATGGACGAAATCTGCATTTCGTATAGCAGATATACCTCTAACTGCAGATAATGCTGTATGTAAAAGGACCTGAGCGGCTAGTCTCTGTCCCTGAGCCTGCCTGCCAAGCTGAGGATCGCAGGTTTAAATCCCAAAAGGGGAAAATATATTTATGTAATGAAATGACTCTGAGTGTTGGGCCGTTAAAGTGACGGATGAAAAACGACTGCATGCAGCAGAGATGCGAATGTTGAGATGGATGTGTGGAGTTACTAGAATGGACAAGATTAGGAATGAGTATATTAGAGGAAGTTTGAAAGTGGCTCCTTTGAATGAAAAGCTGCGCGGTAATCGATTATCGTGGTATGGACATGTGATGAGAAGAGTTGAGTGGCATATTACAAGACGAATGTTAAATATTAATGTGGATGGCTGCATGAAGAGAGGACGACCAACGAAAAGATGACATGTGTAAAAAGGTGTGTGCGCTGAAATGACGTCTAAAAGAGATGAATGGAGGAAGACGACATATTGCGCCGACTCCAATTAATGGGATAAGGGCAGGAAGAAGAAGAAATACACGCGAATAACTTCTGTCCGTAAAGTGCATTTTCTGGAACATGTTAAACGATTAAACAGCCACCCCAAAGGGCGCATCACCTTGTAACATCGGATAGTAAAATCAGCCCGTTGACATTTCAATTTGTATAAAATAATGGCGTCATTGTAATTCAGAGGGCGACGCATCGAGATGTGTCTGGAATACAGAATGTCAAGTAACCGAATTTGCGTATCGAATGGGACTGGTGTTATATCGAATCATGCTTCGCGCGTGTTTTCGAAACAATGAAAAATTACAGAGTTTTTTCACCTGTGAAACGGTTAACTTTTCAGCGGATTAACAGCTGTCCCCGAAGACAAAGTGACATTCTATTGGCGTTGAAGCTAGTAGAAAATGTCAGAATGTATGGATTTGACATTAGCGATCGAAACATTTTGACGTGTCACGTTGCAGGGTTTGCCCCGAACACATGTCTTTCGCGTGGCGTTCGCGCGGTTCGCGTCTCAGCCTGCCATGAGGCTCCGAAATCCTTCTCAGTTGTGTTCTTACTCAAAAACAATCCTCGAGATTGGATAGTTATTGACGAGTCACGTTGCAGGGTTTGCCCCGAACACTTGTCTTTCGCGTGGCGTTCGCGCGGTTCGCGTCTCAGCCTGCCACGAGGCTCCGAAATCCTTCTCAGTTGTGTTCTACTCAAAAACAATCCTCGAGATTCGATAGATACTCCCTCAAACCACTTGACTACTAGCGTCAACGCCAATAAAATGTCACTTTGTCTAGGCCCTGTAATGAAAACGTGTCCTAATCCGAAGTATTTGAAGAGAGTAAACAAATATTAGAATTGTGAGGAGAAGCAATACAGAGGTCACGAGTGCGGACTTGAAGCATTGATTAGATTAAAGCAATCAATAAACATTTACGCTCGTAGGGGAGCAATCTATCAGTTAGTAGCAGATATCTGCTTCCTCCTTTCCGGAGTTGAAGAAATCTTTATACCAAATTACATTCCCTACTTATCGTATTAAAATAAAATACACTCTCACACACTCACACACACACTTACTCCGACACGCACACACTCTCGTTCATCACTATAGCCTAATCTTTAGAATTTAGCTTACCTTTACTTTTTTTTAAAACGTATAGACCTTGCCTTCCTATTTCTCCTATTGTTACTGAAAATCGTATCTCTTGAAATTTAATATTTCTTTAACACACTGTATCCATCAAACGGGAGACCTCCACGTCTAGTATGATTTCTCTAAACGCGCGAGACGCGCCTTCGCTGCATAGAAAATAACCTGTTCCCGCGCTTGTCCAGAGCGAAAGACGCGCTTGCCGCGATTTGTAGTATGGGAAAAGGTCGAGTCGCGCGCAAGTAGAGATCATGCTAGAGGGTCTGGTAGCCTGAGATAAGTTCTCTTAGTTCAGGACACCAATCTCCACATATAACTTTCATGTTTTTAATTTGTTCTTTTTATTTAGTATCAATTTATTACACCTTGTTTAAGTGTTATGTGGAGAAAATAAACTATTTATATACAACGTTAATACGTTGAACTTACGCTTATTACGTTGCGCTTATTCATTAATATGAATAAGCGCAAAATCGCATACACCCCAACTGATTTATAACAAAATAATTAGCTTGAAACAATAATTTCATTATTTAAAGTTTAAAGTTTGTTATTTTTTCAGCAATTAATGAAAGCGCTAGCGTGCTCGTGGAGACATTTTAAGAATTTTGTTTTGGTAGTGTGCCCGTGCGGTGGGTTGAGATCAAGTTCAGTAAAATTTAAATATTACAAACAAATTATTTAAAATTTTGAAAATAAATTATTAAGTTAAAACCATGATAATTCGATTCTGCTCTCGATTCTAAACAAACTACTTTCTAGTTTTGCGTTTATTCATTAACACGTTGTATATTTTTTTACTTATTAGTTGATTATCTTAATCCGTATATGCGTGTGATTAGCCCCGATACCCAATCCGCAGCGTAGTTAGTCCCAGCAAAGTGAAGTTCTGAGGTCCGTACCACTCTGGATGTCCCTAAGTTGGTTGCTTAAGAGGATATAATTCATTACTAACCAATACTAGCTAACTAACCAATACTAACTAACCAATACGCAATTTCAATACTAACCAATTAAACTCAATGAATTTTTTTAGGATCAATCTAATAACAAATTGCTATGCTTGTATAGAGTCAGATTTTCGTTAAAATGTATAGTTTTAAAGTTACAGTGCCTCAAAGATTTCCATACAAATCTTTAATTAATCCTAGCATTGAAACTGTACACTTTAACGAAAATCTGACTCCATACAAGCATAGATATTTGTTTCAAGATTGTTTCAACATAATTTCATTGACTTTAATTGGTTAGTATTGAAAATATCACCATAGTACGTTTGTATGGAGCGCGCTCCGAATTATATCCCCTTAAGTTCATTCCCTACTTGGAAGACCCTACGTGGTCCATTCAATTGTCCGCAGTAATAAGCAGTAACTGCAACGCTAACCATAGACTTCCAAACATCGTCACAAACTGTCGTATTTACAATATTACGTAGGATAAATAATTCAAATTTTGTTACAGATATCGTATAAATTATTAACTGCATGCATCATGCATCATGAATTAGCTATTACAATCTTTGACTATTTATATGTGGACTGGTTACGCGTGTAATTCTACTAACAAACATTTCTGCCTCTTTTTGCGGGGGGCGAGGTAACATGAAATCCGCAACTTTGGATTTTATTCCCCATAACTTTAGATTCTAATTTTAAATGTTAAAAATCATGAAAAGTAGTCTCGTGTGAACCCCAAACGTTCTAAGTTCGAAGTTATTATTTCGCAATTATAGGCTGTCTCGTTTAATGATAAGGTGTAAAATTGAATGAAAATGCACAAGATCAATTGTGCTTATACCGTGGCAGAGGGGAAATGCTACCGCAAGGCTAGTCCTTATAATAATTAGTCAAAGATTACAATATAGATATGGTATGTCTGATAGGATAGATACCCTGTTGGAATTTTCATCTTAAGCGCATCTGTAATACCGAAGGCACCTTAAACTTTGGGTCCCAGATGCCTTTAATATGACTACTAAAATGCCTAAACTATTTCACTCCCGTGTGTGACTCAGGTCCTATCACCATTACGGCATTACGGCAGTGGAGGTATTAAGGATACAAACTAAAATGCGTTACAATTTTTTTCAGGTGGTTCAGACCATCAAACTAAATTATTTGAGCTAATATAATTTTAATGTTATTAGGTAGGTATCGCAAACGTGGACAAAGAAGATTTTTGTTTGGTTGTTGGTTTGTCCCCGTCTGCAATACCTAACTATTATAGCTGATTATATAGCTTGTTTTTCTCTTTTCAGTTAATAGGTTTTTTTTTCAAGTTGGTTTTTTTGTTTTTCTTTATAATGTAGTTTATTTCATACTTTTTAGACACTCTTGTGTCGAAACGGTAACATACAAGTACTATAATATTATATTTTTGGAATCGTCTGTTCACTAGCTTTCATTTGATACCCATATTGTAATTTTAACAAAAAAACCCCTCCCTCTTTTTTATTTCGCAGACGCCATATTAAAATTATATAGCCTATGTCACTCTCACAATTTTTACGAATCTAATGACATCTCATACGTTAAAATCCATCAAGCTGTTTAGGCTATAGGCCGTGCCAAAGAAATAGACATAGAAACATACATACATACATACGCTCGAAAAACATAACCCTCCTTCTGGCGCAGTCGGGTAATAAGAAAAGAATCTGATATTACTTAAAAGCCAATGACTGAAAATTGCGCCTTTTTTCTTTTCGCCTCTTTTTTAGAGCGGCCATCGATCAAACTTGAATATTATAGTTTAGAATAAAGTTACAAACAAAACGCTATAACAAGTATATCTATAAAGGCTTGAAGTAAACGTAATGAATATATGTTCAACTTCAAGTCTTTATATCTCCGTTCCGACTGAGTTTAGGGATATACATAAAATAACAAGTTTTGTTTGTTAATTAAGACGACCTAAAATTAGGTAGGTATCGCAAACGGGGACAAAGACGATTTTTGTTTGGTTATCTTTTTGTCCCCGCCTGCAATACCTACCTAATAACATTCAAATTATAGTAGCTCAAATAAAGCTGTTATAGCTTATTAGTGATTATAGAGCTTGTTTTTCTCTTTTCAGTTAATAGGTTTTTTATGCAGTCGGGTTTTTTGTTTATCTTAATAATTTCGTTTATTTCATACTTTTTAGTCTTGTGTCGAAACGGTAACATAAAAGTACTACAATATATATATTTTTGGAATCGTCAGATCACTAGCTTTCATTTGATATCCATATTGTAATTTTAAAGAAAAAAAAATTGTTTATTCTCCCTATCTTTTTTATTTCGCAAACGCCATATTAAAATAATATAGCCTATGTCACTCTCACAATTTTTAGGAATCGAATGACATCTCAAACTTTAAAATCCATCAAGCCATTTAGGCTGTAGGCCGTGCCAAAGAAATAGACATACAAACATACATACATACATACATATATACATACATACATACATACATACGCTCGAAAAACATAACCCTCCTTCTGGCGCAGTCGGGTAAAAAGTAGCGGGGAGCGATTGGATGAGGAAGGCCGAGGACAGAGTTTTGTGGCGCGCCTTGTGAGAAGCCTATGTTCAGCAGTGGACGATGATGGGCTGATGATGATGATAATGATGTTTGTTAATTTATTCTGAACTAAAATATTCAAGTTTAGTTGATGGCCAAAAAGGGAAGGGAAAACAACGTTAAAAAATAAGACGCCAACCTTCCATACCAAACCCGCATTGTCTTTTACCGAATTTATGTATGGTTGTATTTGTAATTTTGATTATTTGCTCGGCGGTGAAGGAAATCATCGTGCGGAAACCTGCAAACCCAAGAACGAAAAGAAAATACCATAAGTTCGGAGGTAGGATTGACTCAAAGCTGCAATGGGGTAGCGGGTAAGCTGAGCTCGGCAGCTTATGCAGTTCGGAAAATTAGACAGCTAACCGATATAGCAGCTGCGAGACTTGTGTACTTCAGCTACCTCCATAGTATCATGTCTTATGGTACTCTTCGGTGAGTGTGATTATTTTATTTTATTTTATTAAATAGACTATGTATTATTGTATACATAACTTTAGCTTAAGAATTTATATTGTAATACTTAATAAGTCGTGTTATGTTGTAGACTTTCTGGCCGCATCTTCTCTACAGCGACAACACGTTGCGACGCGGTGATAGTTTTAAAAAAAGATTTGACGTTTGATAAGTGTGCTACAAGCTCCTATATTGAATAATATTGAATAAATTATATTGACTTTGACTTTGACTTTGAGGTCGTGCTGCATATGTTGAAGCGATCTTTATCCTTCAAAAGCGAGCAATTCGAGCCATTTATAATCTGCATTGTCGAGATTCACAACGAGATCTTTTTAAAGATATCAGTATTTTGACTTTCTATAGTCAAAATATTTTATACGTTCCCAAAAATTCGTCTCTCTTTCCCAAAAACAGCGATGTTCATAGTTACAATACAAGAAATAAAAATAAATTAGCATATAGCATAGCATAATATGCTCACGACTATATTCCTCGAGGGGGTAGTCAGAGATATTCTGAAACCTCAGAACATCCACGTTTCACCAGTAGTACCGAAACTCTGCCCAGTGTGATGGGGGGGGGGGGGGGGGGGGGGGGTGAGCCCGTCGCCACTTATAATGGACAGTGGGTACAATACTTGCCTTGAAATTGAAGCATGCAGGTTTCCTCACGATGTTTTCCTTCACCGAAAAGCCAGCAGTCGCAGATAAATTAGTATTCCCACATTTTCGACTCAGTAAAGTCAACACATCTTTCATGTGGCACTGTATACGCTATTATAATAAGATACCAGAGGATATTCTAAACTTGCCAGACAAAACGTTTAAGTCCCATGTTAAGCAAGTCCTCTTTAAACGTGGTTACTACAAACTCGATGATTACATGAATGACCAAAATGTCTGGTCTTGACACTGTTACACTATGTAATTTAATATTCTATTTGTAATTGTACTTTGTATATTAAGTTTTTTTTTAAACATGTGTGTTGAACAGTTTCTAGCCGCATCTTCTCTACAACGTCTACTTTCGATGCGGTGGTAGAGTCAAAAATGACGTCAGAAAGCTATCCATGTGATATTATTTTAAATAAAACATTTTCAGTTTGAGTTTGTAGGTATGTGTAAAATTCATGGGGCGAACACAATAGAACAGCAATAGCCCTCCTCCCAAACCAATAAAATCTCACGAAGCATTACAATACACCAACTAAAACCACCTTATTTACCTAAACTTGACTAAAACTATACAATTCCATTAACTGATTAACCTTACAGCTTACACTCGGAAAAGCTTAACCCTCTACATCAAATCTACCCTCAAAATAAACCTCTGAAATTGATTAATGTCTCACAACCCCACGGGAACCTAAACTAATCATCAACCAAGGAATCTCACATTTGATAACAACAACATGCAAATTAATCTGTTTCACTTGACATGGGTGTATAAACCACAACCGCGTTGACCTGTAAACTTAAGGCTTTGACAGACTGGATAGAAATATACAGGGGGTAAATATACAACGTGTTAATGAATAAGCGCAAAACCTCGTACACCCCAACTGATTTTTAACAAAATAATTTGATTGAAACAATAATTTCATTACTTTTACTTTAAAGTTTTGAGCCAAAAATGATTTGTTATCATTTCAGCAATGAATGAAAGCGGTAAAGTGCTCATGGATACATTTTATGAATCTTGGGTTGTTAGTAAATATGGTGAGAGTGCCTGTGCGGTGTGTTGACATCGAGTTAAGTAAATTTAAAATTTTACAAACAAATTATTTAATATTTTGAAAAAAATTACCGATGTCGAAACCATGATAATTCGTTTCTGTTCTTGATTCTAAACAAACTACTTTCTAGTTTTGCGTTAATTCATAAACACGTTGTATACGGGGTGCTTCAGACCATAAAACTGAACAACCTGCGCCAGAAAGAGGGTTGTGTTTTTCGAGCGTATGTATGTAAGTATATATGTATGTATGTATATTTGTATGTCTATTTCTTTGGCATGCCCTACAGCCTAAACGGCTTGATGGATTTTAACGGATGGGGTTGTCTATTGATTTGTAAAAATTGTGAGAGTGACATAGGGTACATAATTTCAACATGGCGTCCGCGAATTTGAGGGGGAAAGCAATTTTTTTTGTAAAAATGTACATTATTGGTATCCAATGAAAGCTAGTGAAGATCAGATTCAAAAATATATATATTATAGTACTTTTATGCTACAAAAGACTAAAAAGTATGAAATAAACTAAATTATTAAGAAACAGATAAAACCCGACGGTATATAAAAATTTTAACTGAAAAGTGAAAAACAAGCTTTAAAATCATTATTCAGCTATACCAACTTTGTTTGAGCAAATATATTTTAAATGTTATTCGGTAGGTATGGCAGGCGGGTACAAATCAATAACCAAAAATAGGTAGGCAAAAAATAGGATTATATGAATGACCAAAATGTCTGGTCTTGACAATGTTACACTATGTAATTCAATATTGTATTTTGTAAGTATACTTTGTATATTTTGATTTTTTTTAAAGATGTGTGTTGTAGAGTTTCTGGCCGCATCTTCTCTACAACGGAACATCTTCCGACGCGGTGGTAGAGTCAAAAATGACGTCAGAAAGCTATCCATGTGATATTATTTTGAGTTTGAAGTTTACGCCCCGTACACCCTTATTTGTATACAGTTTGTAACAAAACACACTAGTAATACTTAAGGGGGTGCTTCAGACCATCAAATTGAACAACTTTCAGTATTGAACCAACATCAAAATCGCGAAAAAAATCAGATGTCGAATGAGAGTCGGGTAATGCAGTTTTGTATGAAACAACTGATTTTATTTTTCGCGATTTCTACGTTGGCTTTATAGTGAAACTTGTTCAGTTTGATGGTCTAAACCACCCCTTTAAGGGGACAAAATTCGGAGCGCGCTCCATACAAGCGTAGTATGGTGATATTTTCAATACTAACCAACTAAAGTCAATGAAATTTTGCTGAAACAATTTTGAAACAAATTTTCGCTAAAATATACAGTTTAAATGCTAGGATTAATTTAAGATTTGTATGGAAATCTTTGAGGCACTGTAACTTTAAAACTATACCTTTTTACGAAAATCGGACTGTACAAAAGCATAGAAATTTGTTTTTACATTGATCCTGAGAAATTTCGTTGAGTTTTATTGGCTAGTATTGAAAATATCACCATAGTACATTTGTATGGAGCGCGCTCCGAATTATATCCTCTTAAATGTAACTATTTGACACGTTATTACGGCCAAACTTCGCAATCAGTATTGACGGCTATCGGCAAAGTTTGGATTATACCAACGAGATCACAGCCACCGCTTAGTAACAGCACAACTACTACACTTATACAGGGTGTAACAAAACACCCTAATAATATTTAAAGGGAATAGACCATCAAAATGAACAATTTCTTATCAACTTCAGGTCTTTGCTTTGCAGTTGCGAAATCGCCCACGTTTACAAATAGATTGTGTGATATGGCTCTTCGTATGTAACACATTTACATCCTGTATTGTGGGTATTGTGACCAAGAGGATGACCAATGTCTTTTTCATGTAAAAATCAAATTTGCTTTTCATTATGACTTCTCAAAATTTTCTCTCAGCTTCAATTCTATTCCTCGCCTTAGCCCCATTTAATAAACATGCCAATTGTAATTTACAATGACAGTCAGGGTACATTTAGGACACGTGTTTTGTACCCTGAATAAGCATAGCATATGATCACGGCTATATTCCCCAAGGGTCAAAGATATTCGGAAACCTCAGAACATTCACGTTTCACTAAAAGTACCGAAACTCTGTCCAGTGTGACGGGTAGTGAGCCCGTCGCCACTTGTAATGGATGGATAGTGGGTATAATACATGCCTCGAAAATTAAGTATGCAGGTTTCCTCACGATGTTTTCCTTCTCCGAAAAGCCAGTGGTGCTACAAATCTTACATAAATTCCGAAAAACTCATTGGTACGAGTCAGTCTGGACGGGGATCGAACCATCACGCCTCCTGCGCGGCAGGCAAGGTTACCCGCCACTGGGCCACCACGGCTTCATTGTAAATTATAATTGACAACATTACATTTTTTAACCACCTGTTTTTAATAAAAAATATAAAATAGGTTAAAAAATAAGAGATTCGTATTTTTCCGATTTTATTTTTGAATCGATATTTCTAATTTTAAATTACTTTTGAATTTTCTGAAAAACGTAGGATTTATAGCTAAGATACCTTGGCCGCAATAACATTAAAAATAAAAGCTGTCAAATACAATAGAAAAGTCTATTATAAAACCTCTATTATATTTTTCAGTATTTTTCAAATAACTCGAGAAATAATGGATAGAAAAATCTGATAATTTTGATGTAAGCTTTGAATCACATAATCTCCAAATGGTTTTCTTATTTTGGTACCTTTCTTAAAGTGAAATGTTGTCAATTGTTATTTTATTTGACTAGGTCCACTTGGTGCCACACTGGTGAACCCGACGTGATCCACTTAATTCTCTTTTAGCTCTGCTCTATTCTACAAGTCGTATTCTATTAGACAAGGAAAATCACACCCTAAATGCCGATTCCGATATTCTAGTAGTTTACACAAGGAAATCCCACGCCCTGAATTTCCTTGCCGCCCAATCTGATACCGCCCTTGCTTGATATTTAGCGTTTAGTTTGAGAAGTTTGTATGTAAACCCTCGTAACAATGACGGGAGAATTAACATGTATCCTGAGGTTGTTTGTCTTGACAAGGCTGGCCAGTGTTATTGTTTGGATTAGCCAGCAAAATATTGTTGCTTAGTTGTTTTATAAAATTAATTTATGATAAATTGTTTTATACTTACCTAGTAACATTTTCGGAATAATTTGTGTTAACATAACATAGGCCGAGCAAAGTTTATACCGGGTATTACAAAAGTAAAAATAAAAATTCAAAACTTTTAAGGGGGTTGTTAAGACCATCAAACTGAACAACTTTCACTATGGGACCAACATCGAAAAAGCGAAAAAATAAATCTGCTGTACATTTAGCTCTAGTACATTTGCAGTTTACTATGGAAAATCAGTTTTTTTTTTTTTCGCGATTTCGATGTTGGTCCCATAGTGATAGTTGTTCAGTTTGATGATCTAAGACACCCCCTTCAATGTTTATTTGTATTTTTGTAACACCTTGTATAAAGTATGAGCTTTAACCCGCGACTTCGTCCACACAAACTATACAGCAGTTTTTAAGTTAAATCATTACCTTTTAAACAAAGAAAAACATCAAAATCGGTTCTGTTCTGTAGATTTTATGTGATGCTCGAATAAACAAACAAACAGATAAACAGACAGAAAAAAAAATAAAAAAAATTGTGATTTTGACCCCCTAAACAATGTGACTCTAACTTACCCCAATTTACCCCTATGGAGTCGATGGGGGATGTCGCGAATTCAATGTTAGTCACATTGTTTAGGGGGTTACAAGGGGGTGATTTGAGTAGGGGGTAAGTTGGAGTCAGTTGGGGATTTCGTAAAATCAGTGTTGGTCCCATTGTTTAGGGGGTTAGTAGGGAGTGATTAGGGAGTTAGTAGGGGTGTGTAGGGGGTAAGTTGGAGTCAATTGGGGATTTCGCGAATTCAATTTCAGTCACATTGTTCAGGGGGTTAGTAGGAGGTACGTGGGGGTGAGTAGGGGTGCATAAGGGGTAAGTTGGAGTCAGTTGGGGATTTCGCGAATTCAGTGTAGGTCACATTATTTAGGGGGTGAGTAAAGGGTGCGTAGGGGGTAAGTTGGAGTCAGTTGGGGATTAATATTGGTCACATTGATGGTCTGAAGCACTCCTGAAATGTCTATGTAACGTATTTAAAGTGTTTTTAGTCTAAGTATACCATCCCACTGCTGGGCAAAGGCCTCTTACACCCTGTATAATTGCAGTTTGCATCCTGTTTAAGGTTTAAAATTTTAGACCAATTATCCCCTAGTAATTTCTCATAGTGGAGAACTGGCTCACTTTTCTAACAAAACTCGTATTTGGGCCAGTTGTCCCCTAAAATTTCACAAAGGGGACAACTCGCCTCCGGACCAGCATTTTAGAGGGCCAGTTGTCACCCAAGCCATGAAACCAAGGTGTATTTGTGAGTGGTTCAAGCAAACAGAATTTTATTATTCAATTCCCTTAGACTCTAGAAAAGAATGATAGTACAATTTTGAGGAACAACACGTTTTTGGCTGAAAAATGCCTTAATTTTTCCGTCTCGTATTCATCAGTCTCTGTTAATTGGTCCGAATAAGTACAATTTATATTCTCACTTAATAAACTGCTTTGATTTCCCTAGGCGGTACATTTCATTATGAACGTTTTCTCTCGAGGACGAATCTTATTCCCGAGTTTCGTTTACGACTTATTGTCACTATAAATAAAGTTGAAAAAGCTTCAAACTCTTTCTGTGTTTGTTTTGCGGTTCCAGGTATATTTTTAATCATACACTGAGAAAAAAAAACCTATTAACTGAAAAGAGAAAAACAAGCTCTATAATCACTAATCAGCTATAACAGCTGATGTTATTAGGTAGGTATCGCAATCGGGGAAAAATATGATTTTTGGTTGGTTATTGTTTTGTCCCCGCCTGAAATACCTGCCTAATAGCATTCAAATTATATTAGCTCAAATAAAGCTGTTATAGCTGATTAGTGATTATAGAGCTTGTTTTTCTCTTTTCAGTTAATAGGTTTTTTATGCAGTCGGGTTTATTGTTTCCTTAATAATTTAGTTTATTTCATACTTTTTTAGTCTTGTGTCGAAACGGTATCATAAAAGTACTATAATATATACATATTTGGAATCGTATGATTACTAGCTTTCATTTGATACCCATATTGTAAATTTTATAAAAAAGATTATTTCCCCTCTCTTTTTTATTTCGCAAAAGCCATATTAAAATACTATAGCCTATGTCACTCTCACAATTTTTACGAATCTAATGACATCTCATCCGTTAATATCCATCAAGCCGTTTAGGCTGTAGGCCGTGCCAAAGAAATAGACATACAAATTTACATACATACGCTCGAAAAACATAACCCTCCTTCTGGCGCAGTCGCGTAAAAATACTACATATACATAGCCCATCGCAGCTTATACGTAGCCCGTCGCAGCTTACGTACCACGTAGCTTACGACGCGATACTGATTACGAGTGTTGCATCAGTATTTAAGTTGTCTCGTATTTATAATGAAGCTTCATTGTGAAGTAATAAGTATTTGTATTTTTGTAACACCTTGTATATCAGAATTTATTCCAATCTTTGTCTTGTATAACCATCAAAGAATAAATTTTAAGTAAAATTTTCAAACAGCCTATTTAAAAAATGGTATGAGCGAAAAACGGGAGATTTATTCTAGCTAAAAGATTTATTTTAAGGTCAACCCGTCACTGCAAATTACGAAGTAAAGCATTAGCCGTGAAATGTCCAATTTCTCTTTAAACGAAAATACTTCAGACTTAGGTTCATTTATTGAATTTCGTCGCGACATTGATATTGACGTGACAAATGATTGACTATTGAACTGTTTGTGGCTGGAAACTTAAATTTAGATTAAAAACCGGGCAAGTGTGAGTTGAACTCTCGTACGGAGAGTTCCGTACCACCATAAAATTTTACCAAACAATTGTGTTTTCTCCTGGATCCTTAGCGCGAGCCCGACTTACACTTAGACGGTTTTTATTATTTGTTGTTTTACGTAACATGCTAAGCGAAAACAAAAACTTTGAAAAAAAAAACACGTTTCTTGAATAGGGTCCTTCTTAATATGCCGACACATTTTTAAAGGGATGATCAGACCGTGAAACTGAACATCTTTCTCTATGGCACCAACATCGTAATCGCGAAAAAAATCAGCTGTCCCATTCAAAAGTGCAAACCTACTCGAGCCAAATATATGGGACAGCTGACTTTTTTTCGCTATTTCAATATTGGTCCCATAGAGAAAGTTGTTCAGTTTGATGTTCTGAAAATCCTCTTCAAAAACTGTCAGCATGTTAAGTAGGACCTTGTATGTAAACCTCCCTTAAGATTTTACTTTATTTATTTTTTATAATTTGTTAGCGAATCGAAAATAATAACACATGTTCTGTAGAAATTCCCACTCGCTACCTCAAAGGATACAGCCCTTTAGCGCTAGGACGGACGGACGGACGGAATAAGATCCCGTTGTCACCCTTTGGGTACGGAATCCTTAAAATATCCCGAGATTCTCCATTGGGAATAGAATTCGATTGAAGTCAGTTCATTCATCATCGATCTCAGATATCAGTTTCGGGTCATTTATCTTGTTATTCGTGAACTTGACCCCGTGTGACCTTGGCATTGCAAGGTTAACGTGTTGGGTCGTCATAGTCGTTCTGGAGTCAATCCCTTTATGCAAAACGTCAATCTTAGATTAGGGCCGAGACAGGGGTGTTTTAAAATTTACATTTAGTTGACTTTTTCAACAAATAGTCCTAAGTAAACATAAAGTTTTTTTCACGATTTCGATGTTGGTCCCATAGAGAAAGTTGTTCAGTTTGATGGTCTAAACAACCCCCTAAAAATTAGCTGTCCCATACATTTAGCTCGAGTAGATTTGTAGTTTAGTATAGAACATCAGATTTGTTTTTCGCGATTTCGATGTTGGTCCCATAGAGAAAGTTGTTCAGTTTGATGTTCTGACCATCCTGTTAAAAAACAGTCAGTATATTAAGTTTGACCCTGTATAATAGATAGATGATTGAAATTTTCACAGAATATGCGTCATTATGGCGGATTTGCTACCTAATATATAATGAAAAAAAAAAAAATATTAACTAAAATCATTATTTAATTCCGTGCGAAGAATATTTTAAAGGTAGGTTCCCCTATTTACATACAAAATAATGGACGTCGGGTCTAATACAAAATTCTCGATAAAAGTGTCCGAGACTAACCTACACAAACCTAAGCACGTGTATAGTAATATAAACATTGAAAATGCTGAAATTATTTTTCATTTTTGCTTGCGTAATTTTTACCCCATCGCAGCACGACGCGCGCCGTGCGTAGTCGCCCGGTCAATCGAATACTCTCGCGTAATTGGTTGTCTTTATACGTTTTGGTGCTCCATTGGTACGGACACTTTTGAGCGCGAACCCTACGTCCAGTAGTTAGTAAGTCACTGGTATCCCCACAAAAGATACGATAAAATGGGTATGACTAAGGTTGTATGCAGAAAAATTTTCATTTTTGCTGTTGATCGGCCAGTTATAAAACTTACATAGGTTTTAAGAGGACCTTTCAAAATACATTAAAAAACATCACATCATTGCCAGGCTGCATCGGAGCTGTGCTATTAAGGGAATATAATTTAGAGCGTGCTCCATACAAACGAAGTCTGGTGATATTTTCAATACTATCCGATTAAAGTGAATGATTTTTTTCAAAAACAATCTAGAAACAAATCTCTATGCTTGTACGAAGTTAGATTTTCGTTAAAATGTATAGTTTTAAAGTAACAGTGCCTCAAAGATTTCCATACAAATCTTAAATTAATCCTAGAATCCTAGTTTGTTTTTCACGAGTTAAAAATTACAACACCTTTACACATTTGACACCTATAAACGTGATTTTCATATTCATAAGCTGTGACTCAAGCCCAGTTTAAACAAAGCTTTGAAAAGCTTTACCGATCAGGATTTAGGATTACTATCAATCAGCTCATATGAAATTCATTAATAGCGGAATTTGAAATGAATTTCAATTTAGGTCCATCAATTATTGTGACGGCTCGTGATTTATTTCGCAATATTCGCATTTTAATGGCTTTGAATTTTTTAGTGATTCTGAAATTGAGCAGCTTTAAATACAAAATTTACCTTTAATGGTAAATATATTACAGAGAGTTAGACTTTTTTGGTAAATTTCCACTTTAAAAGAAATGAAAGCTTACACGAACATTTCAAACAACAAAAATAAGTTAAAAGCATAGATTTAGTATATAAGGTCTAACAAAATTAGCTGAAACTATTTTAAGGGGAGTATCAGACCATCGAATTGAACAGCTTTCTCTATTGGACCAATATCGAAATCGCGAAAAAAAAATCAGCTGTCCCATACATTCGGGTCGAGTTAGGTTAGCAGTTTTGTATGGGACAGCAGATTTTTTTTTCGATTTTGCGATATTGGTCACATGGAGAAAGTTGTTCAGTTTGATGCTCTGATACTCCCCTTAAAAAAGTTTCAGCTAATTTTTTTAGACCTTATATACAACGTTAGATCGGAAATGCGAGATAGATGAGACCATTCACGAACACGCTATGAGCCTGTATGGACAGTTGTCAACGGTACGAATCCCGCTTTTATTTCTTAAATCTCAGGTTTTTTTGGTCTCGCCTTGGATAATCCGTTGCCGAAATCTATGGTTAAAACAATTACTGCCTGCCTTTTGCCTTTGCTTTGACGAAACTTCAGATAAATACGTACTGAGATGATAGACGCAGATAAGGATAAGCCGTGGTGGTCAAGTGGCGAGTAACCTTGCCTGCCGTGCAGGAGGCGATGGTTCGATCCCCGTCCAGACCGACTCGTACCAATGAGTTTTTCGGAATTTATGTACGATTTAAATCACCACTGGCTTTTCGGTGAAGGAAAGCACCGTGATACCTGCATACCTGCATGCTTCAATTTCGAGGCATGTATTGTACCCACTGTCCATTATGTGGCGACGGGCTCACCCGCCGTCACACTGGACAGAGTTTCGGTACTACTGGTGAAAAGTGGATGTTCTGAGGTTTCAGAATATCTCTGACTACCCCCTCGAGGAATATAGTCGTGAGCATATGCGATGCGTGCGATGGGATGATAGACCAAGTGTGCTACTTATTGTATACTTTGATAGAAGATTGTACCTTACATAACTTTGTTGTAAAATAGATTTCGGAAAAGCTTTTGATCACTTAATATTCATTATATTTTCTCAAATTATCATCATCATCAGCCGGTATTCTCTGCAAAAAATGATTTTTTATTTCGATTTTAACCTGCATACCCAGGTACCTACCGATATTGCTTTTCAAGATATTTATTTAAGGGCTGTTGGCGCGCTCCATACAAACGAAGCCTGGTTTTCAATATTAACCAATTAAAGTCACTGAAATTTTTCAGAAACTTTCTAGAAAATAATCTCGATGCTTGTATCTTGTCAGATTTGTGTTAAAAATGTATGTATAGTTTTAAGGTGACTAAAAGATTTCTATACAAATCTTAAATTAATCCTAGCATTGAAACTGTATATTTTAACGAAAATCGGACAAGATACAAGCATAGAGATTTGTTTCTAGATTGTTTCTGCAAAATGTCATTGACTTGAATTGGTTAGTATTGAAAATATCACCAGACTTCGTTTGTATGCAGCGTGCATTTAGGCATTCGGAATATACGTCTCTTAATGCCAGGAGCATTATTGACCGGAAGGTCCTTATTATATTTTGCACTGAGTAACAATGTTTATCGCCAAAGTTTTCTTCGAAGATGCCATAATACAACGTGTTAATGAATAAACGCAAAACTAGAAAGTAGTTTGTTTAGAATCGAGAGCAGAATCGAATTATCATGTTTTCAACATAGGTTTTTTTTTTCAAAATATTAAATAAGTAATTTGTTTGTAAAAATTTAAAATTTATTGAACTCGATCTCAACTCACCGCAAGGGGACACTCACTCTACTTACTATCAAAACAAGATTCTTAAAATGTATCCATGAGCACGTTAGCGCTTTCATTCATTGCTGAAATGATAACAAATCAATTTTGCCTGAAAACTTAAAATGCGAATAACTTTAAATTTAAGTATCAAAATAATGAAATTATTGTTTCAATCGAAATATTTTGTTATAAATCAGTTGGGGTGTATGAGGTTTTACGCTTATTCATTAACACGTTGTATATTATTAACCGTTGCTACATCGTCGTAACAAGCAATTCATTTCCTTAATAGCTTTTTGCTATTCTCTCCATTACGAACAAAGTTGTACACAGCAAAAGCACTATCTAAATAATTGCTCGATAGTTGTGAAAATTATTTCTGTCTTCAGAATAGAGTCACGGATGATGAGTATCGATTTTTGCGATATATATTTCATAGACTTTAGACGTACACTGGAGAAAAATTATTATCATAAATAAACAGCTTCAAAACATCAACAATCCACTGGATTAATAG
Source organism: Agonopterix alstromeriana (assembly GCA_963924505.1). NCBI lineage: Eukaryota > Metazoa > Arthropoda > Insecta > Lepidoptera > Depressariidae > Agonopterix > Agonopterix alstromeriana. Next base: position 2,231,702 of record OZ004680.1, read on the forward strand.
GATTGACCGAAAAATATTTTCTTGTATACCACAGAACAAATATGTAGTCCTTATTACAGTATGGCAACGGATGTACTTGCGGGGAAGCGGGCGGCGCGGATCATCCCGAGCTTTGTATGAAGAATTCGGGATCGACCGCCCGCCATCAAGAGCGTTGCAATACTGTGATAATACTTTATAGACTTTTCTGAACGTTACATATCAGACGATCGAAACAAAAACTTAAAGATTTCTTATTTTTCAAAATCTAAAAGATGATATTAACGAGTTTATACAGTAACACCAAACCTTTTACTCTAATACCATTTCAAACAAAACATAAATATCATAGAAAAACTCAGAAGCATAATTTACAGCCCTACACAGAAGCTTGTTCAAAATATCTGCTAGCATTTCATAGGCAAAGCAAAAATATTATAAAATCTCTGATAGTTAAAGTTGTGACGCCGTCGATGTCCTAGACCTTTCTCGATGCAATTACATTACCTTCCAAAGTTAATGCGCCTCTTACATTGGTGACATGAATTGTTTGGTTACAAACCAACCTAGGCCTACAGGCCTAGGTTCATAAGTCTATATCCAGCGTCTGAAGCCATCAAAGAGCCTCAGGTGTCAAGTGAGTCAGGTCCTCAGGACGGCTCGGGTAAGCTCGAAGGGTAAGCACCGTTGTATTATGTGCTGCAACGTCTGGACTTCGATCCCGCGGTCACATAAAGGAGACTCCGTCCAGCTCCATTTGTGTCGGAGGTAGTTGCACCTGCCGTGGCCGGTCCATAGCCCGTAGAGGCGACACCAGTCCTTGCGCGGCAGGTGGAATCTCTTAGGCTCAAGCCTAAGGGTTAAGATTCGGTGGGGTCCAAGTTTTACGTTCCACCAGCTTTGCTCTTCCACTCGTCCTTCCAGCGCCGCTGATCATAATATCAGCCGATAGCCGTCCACTGCTGGAGCTAGGCCATGCAGCAAGGAGGCCATCTATTTTTGCGTTTAGCTTTTCTTTGGGCTAAGTCGGCTACCCTAGTTCTTCTGTGAATCTCTTTATCCCTGACTCGATCTTGCATGGAAACTTTTAACAACTACCAACCATCTTATGAGAGTGGAAAGAATGATGTTGTCTTCTTAAGCGCGTTGTAACACAACTGGCTTTTCGGTGAAGGACAACATCGTGAGGAAACCTGCATGCTTCAATTTCGAGGCATGTATTGTACCCACTGTCCATTATATGTGGCGACGGGCCCACCCCCGTCACACTGGACAGAGTTTCTACTGGTGAAACGTGGATGTTCTGAGGTTTCAGAATATCTCTGACTACCCCTCGGGGAATATAGTCGTGAGCATATGTATGCATTAAGCTTGTGCGATATTTTTTCGTCTTGAAAACGAAATTTCTTCGTTTCTCATCTTTTCATCGACAAGATCTGAACACATAACACAAGATTAGTTTCACCTCTAGCAAACTGATGGAATTGTTAGAAAGGAATCCAATAACGGTAGAATCTGAGACCTGGCGCGATCGGTTGACACAGCAAATTGGATTAATGGTTTGCTGGATACTTTCACTTTGTCTTTGGTGTCATTGCTCCCACTACAGTAAATCTTAAGGATCGTAATGTCTTAGAAATAGAAATGTAATTTATAAAGGTATGCAATGCTAATGTGGATAGAATAATGCTTTCGCATTACATAATAAAGTCTTACTTTGGTTTTGCTACATAGTTGCACGATAAAGTATTTGTGACAGTGTTTATTTCAGAAGTGATGTACACACAATTATTTTGTTAATGGGGAACTTGCACAGTTTTATCTTTTTTGTGTATCATAAAGATTTAAGGCTTATATAAAATTCCAAACACAAAAATGGTAAAATATGCACAAATCATTTATTTATTGCAAATCAAAACTGCCGTGCAGAAGGAGTCACTATTTATTTAAAACTGTTTTCGAAATGAGTCTTCTGTACGGGTAGTGCTAATATCTATTCTGTGGTGTAAATCTTAAGCTAAATAATTTTTATGGGGCTGTGTTTTATTCTCAATAAACATTACTGATGACATCAAATTGAAAGTAAACTTAACCCTTCGACGTCAAGATGGAGTAAGACATTTCACAACCGAATCCAGTAAGCGTGGGTTTTGCGTCAACATAATAATATCTTATGAGATTTGCGATAGAATCTGCAAACACGTATCTAGAGCACACCTCTTCAATATGTCACTTTATTACTCTGCCGTCGAAATCGCTATTTTGTTTGCTTACACAAACGTTGACTCTGTAAGTTTTGAAGTAAAGTTGAAAATGCTTTGGACCATGACACGAGTTGATTTAGACTATGCGTACTAAAATGTTAACAAAGTTACAGGTAAATGTTATTGTTACGAAATAAACAGAATACTAAAGGAAATGGAATAGTTATATCATGTATGTTTAATGTTATTACTTGTTTTGTTTGTGCTTGTGTGAGTACTTGTTATTTTAGGAGAGTATTATCAGTTTATGGAGGAACTGAGGTGGACGGATCCTCCATTGAAAAAGGAAGTACTTCCGCCAGGCTAGGTGTGATGCCTGGGGACCGGCCGTGGTCCAACTGTTTTTTTGTTGTTGGTAATGTCTAATGTTTTTGGCAACTTTAGACGGTCATGACAGTAGAGAAAAAAAAAACAAATATTATTTTATATTTGTAATTTCGTACCTTACAACAATATCTAAACGGCAATCGTAATCTTTTAATTAATAAAAATGTCCCGGGGCTACAGGGCTATTATAAAACACGTAAGTTACCAGTAAAAAACAATTTTTGCAATTACAAAGAATTAAAAATTGGGATCTAAATTAAGGTATGGTAAGCTTTTTTATGGGCCCACCATACATTTCTACACCCTAATGTAAAACCGATTCAACAGCAGTGACCACTCAAAATACGAGAGAATGAAGTCCAGAGAGCACCGAAATTGCAAAAAAATATTGGCTGTTCCATACAAAACTGCAATGCGACTAAACTATCAAATGTAGAAAACAGCAAATTTGTTTTGCGATTTCACGCTTGCTCCCTTAGTACAAGTTGTTCAGTTTGATAGTCTGTACCACCCCAAATTTTTAAAGTGATTAAAAATCTCTTTAAAAACATAATTTTTTCCCCTTACTAAGAGAAAACATATTACCAGATGTTTGTTAGTGCTCACAGCTAAATTCAGAAAGACATTTAACAAGCAATTTCCGAACTAAGTAATATAACAAATTTTTAATTGACACATCACGTCGATCCTGGGTAGAAAAATGGACAATACACGCCTCAAAATTCAATTAAAATATCAAAGTCAAAGTCAAAGTCAATATAATTTATTCAATATAGGAGCTTGCAGCACACTTATCAAACGTCTAATCTTTTTTAAAGCTACCACCGCGTCGGAACGTGTTGTCGCTGTAGAGAAGATGCGGCCTGAAACTCTACAACATAACACGACTTAATAACTATTACATTATAAATTCTTAAGCTAAAGTTATGTTTACAATAATACATAGTCTATTTAATAAAATAATGATACCATACAGTAAAGCAAACAAACTATAAGCTAGTGACCTCAGACCCAAGCATTTTGATCATTTAAATAATCATCCAGTTTATAATATGTTTTTTTACAGAGGACTTTTTTGATTTGAGTTTTAAACATGTTTTCGGAAAGATTCAAAATGGTCTCGGGGATTTTATTATTACAACGTATACAGTGACCCATGAAAGACGTGTTGACCCTACTAAGCCGAAAGTGTGGAGATATCCGTTTATTTTTGTTTCGAGTGTTGTAATTATGGACATCACAATTTTTTGGAAATAAAGACAAATTTTCTCTTACAAATGTTTTCATAAATAAATTGAAAATGATTGAAAATTTAAAATATGAATGTCAATTAATGAATACCTAATATCTGGTACCCTTCCAATATAATTAAATTAGGAATGGGTATGATTCAATACACGCCCGACAGTAAGTGAATTTGGTAACAAATCGTAACCAATTAAATTTAATAAGTCCGACTTATATTTTCAAACACCCAAGACTTTCAAAAAATATCCCTCCTCGGAGAGCAAAGTTAGCGAAATAGGGGCGCAAAGTAGTTTTATCATACAACTTATGAATGGTACCGCGAGGAACGTTTAAAGTTGATGTATGGCAACATTATAGCACGGTCCGATGCTTCGCCGCGCCGGTAACGACGAAGGAAAACATGGTAAGTGGCTTGCAGTTTTTAGTTCACCGATTTTTTCGTAAAAGCCGTGGTGGTCCAGAGGCGAGCAACCTTGCCTACCGTGCAGGAGGCGATAGTTAGATCCCCGTCCAGACCGACTCGTACCAATGAGTTTTTCGGATATTATGTACGATTTGTAACACCGGCTTTTCGGTGAAGGAAAACATCGTGAGGAAACCTGCATGCTTCAATTTCGAGGCATGTATTGTACCCACTGTCCATTATAAGCGGCGACGGGCTCACCCACCGTCACATTGGACTGAGTTTCCGTACTACTGGTGAAACGTGGATGTTCTGAGGTTTTAGAATGTACCGGTAGTCTCTGACTACCTCGGACGGAATATAGTCGTCAGCATATGCCTATGCTTTTTTCGTAGAATTACTATCAAACGTTATCGATAGAGAGATATGGAAACTCAATCTTCAAGTCCGAGTTCGAATCCGGATCGACGACATGCCATGTACCAATTAGTTTTTAGGGTTCCGTAGTCAACAAGGAACCCATATAGTTTCGCCATGTTCGTCCGTCTGTCCGTCTGTCCGCGGCTTAGCTCAGAGACGTTTAGTACTAGAAAGCTGTAATTTGACATGGGTATACATATTTATCACGCCAACAAAGTGGTAAAATAAAATCTTGAAAAATATTTATTTTTAGGGTACCTCCCCCGAAACCTTACCCTTACCTATATACGAAAAGTGGGGATGCAATTTTTTTTTACGCTTTAAAGTGAAAATTTTTGTTAGAGTCAAGTGCCATTTATTTATTGCAAATCAAAAATGGACTTTTCAAATTCTGCGCCAAAACACTCACTGTCATGACGTGACGTCACTCCTTTTCATGACACGTGAAGCTCATCACAAATCATCCACTATAATATGTTGCCGTACTCTTCTAACGCACGCAAGTTGCTAATAGCTTCGTCACTTTGCGCTGATTGGTGTTTGAAATTAAGTTCCGATCCACGTAACTTATAATTGAAATATTTCGTAAAAAATAAAAACTTTAGAATAAATCTTTCAGTAATGTTCTATTCACAACTATTATTATTTAACTATTAAGATAATTATTACGTTTAGGAAGTATAGAGTGACGGAGTGACGTGTTTTCGTTTTCCCTCAAAATTTTTTTGCTCTTTTAGATTATTTTATTGTATTTAAGCAAAACAAAAATTGCCGATACTGGGTTTTCATTCTGTACAGTAGAGAGCCTGTTCCACCTTGTTGACTTTGCAGTTATGAATGAATAGCACTGTTTGAACTAGGAAATAAAATATTAAAAAAGTACCCGTTAAAATTGAGATTTGCGTTCGTTCCTGTAATTTTACAGTTGTAAAGAAACCGTGCAATAATTTAAACTGGCAAAATGTATTTCATAATTATTTTATTGCTGAAAATTGTTTAAAATTTAAAGTTAAGTATTTTCGTTTGTAAATTTCGTTTCTTTGATTATAAGCGTTCACTTATAGTTACGCCCAATATGTTTGTCTGTAATGTATGTAGGGTCCTCATTTTTTTTAAGGGAGAGCTTCAAATTGAACCACTTTCTATATGGCACCAACATCGAAATCGCGAAAAAAAAATCTGCTTGTCCATACAAAACTGCAAACCTACTCCGTTACTTTACATACATTTGGCTTGAGTAGGTTAGCCGTTTTGTATGAAACACTAGATTTTTTTTCGCGATTTCGATGATGGTGCCATAGAAAAAGTTGTTCAGATTGACGGTCCTTCCGGTTGTTCAGAAGAAGGACCTTGTAGATAGATAAATAAATAAAGTTGAACTTTTTAATTTGGCCAGTTTATTAACTGTGGCCAGTATCACCGCTTTCAGAATCAGCCAATAAATATAAGTCTCATTCGCTATAATTAACAAAACATGATACGATTTCGAATTAAACCTTTATTAATTCTAACGTCAGCCTTCGTCATGTACCGCCGAGGATTATCGGCGTCTCACAAAGCATGGATTAACAGGGTTATACGTAAACATGAGAGAAAACATTAATGTTCCTCCCAAACATATTTTAACAAGCTTTTACAAATTCATAATCAATTTCCCCGCCTCATACGTTTTATAATATGGTTAGAATAATACTATAGCATAATAATATAGGTAATATTACCTGCTAAATGTCATTCCGTAAATAATACATATTTGCACGATAATAACACACGATCTTTGACTAATTATTATAAGGACTAGCCTTGCGGTAGCATTTTCCCTCTGCCACGGTATAACTACAATTGATCTCGTGCATTTACATTCAATTTTACACCTTATCACTAAACGAGACAGCCTATAATTGCGAAATAATAACGTTGAGCTTAGAACGTTTGGGGTTCACACGAGACTACTTTACATGATTTTTAACATTCAAAATTAGAATCTAAAGTTATGGGGAATAAAATCCAAAGTTGCGGATTTCATGTTACCTCGCCCCCCGCAAAAAGTGGCAGAAATGTTTGTTAGTAGAATTACACGCGTAACCAGTCCACATATAAATAGTCAAAGCATACGATAGACTATGGACTATTGATCCTGGTCTATAATTATGATTTATGGTGGTGGGAATATATAGTAGGCAAAATGAAACTAGAACGGCACAAATGATAGGCCGTACAACAGTTTGAACGGTTGCCCCTGGATTATGGACGAGTTAAGAGTGTAATTCTACTAACAACAATTTCTGCCACTTTTAGCGGGGGGCGAGGTAATATGAAATCCGCAACTTTGGATTTTATTCCCCATAACTTTAGATTCTAATTTTGATAGTTAAAACACATTAAAAGTAGTCTCGTGTGAACCCCAAACGTGATAAGTTCGAAGTTATTGTTCCGCAATTATAGGCTGTCGCGTTTAGTGGTAAGGTATAAAATTTTATGCCAATGCACATGATTAATTGGTCTTGTAACGTGGCAGAGGGAAAATGCTACCGCGAGGCTGATTGATTGAAAAATTTAAAATTTACTGAACTGAATCTCAACTCGCACAGGCACACTCACCCTACTAACCACAAAAAAAAAGATTCTTAAAATGTATCCATGAGCACGTTAGCGCTTTCATTCATTACTGAAATGATCATCATTTTTGCCTGAAAACTTATAATGCTATTGAATTTTAATTTTACTATTAAAATAATTAAATTATTGTTTCACCGAATTATTTTGTTAAAAATCAGTTGGAGTGTATGAGGTTTTGCGCTTATTCATTAAGAGGATATAATTCGGAGCGCGCTCCATACAAACGTACTATGGTGATATTTTCAATACTAACCAATTAAAGTCATTAAAATTTTGCAGAAACAATCTAGAAACAAATCTCGATGCTTGTATGGAGTCAGATTTTCGTTAATAATATAGTTTTAAAGTTAGAGTGCCACAAAGATTTCCATAAGTACAAATTTTAAATTAATCCTAGCATTGAAACTGTTAATTTTTAACGAAAATCTGACTCTATACAAGCGTAGAGATCTGTTTCTAGATTGTGTCTGCAAAATTGCATTGACTTTAATTGGTTAGTATTGAAAATATCACCATAGTACGTTTGTATGGAGCACGCTCCGAATTATATCCTCTAAACAAGTTGTAGTGGTCATAGGCATCTTCCTCGCATAATAATTGACAATTGTTGATAGATTAGCCTCATCAATTATAAAAAATTATCTTGGAATATAATATCGTTGCCTAAATATATCGGAAGAAAAGGAGAAGGCCAAATAGGATGACGCTGGTCCAGTCCAATAGTCTCCAGAAAGGAGTGTTATTAAAACCATGTTCTTATAAAAGGAATTAGGTATGACAATTCCTAGTAGATCCTTTTCTTGATTCCATAATAGAGTATTTTACACCATGTAAGAAAAAATATAAAAATGCATGTTTATGATAGATTTCGAAAAAAGTAAACGAGAAATATCGATATTTATTCATAAAAATGCAGTGTACATTTTATAATTCAATTTGAAATATCGTCTTTTTTAATCTGTTTTTCAAATGTCTAAAATGCCATTCGCCATGTTGGATTCCGACGTGACGTCACTCTGACAGTGACACTTCACAAATCTTGTTACATTGGTCTTTCGCAGTCGTATTGTTTACTGACAGAGTGACGTCACGAGCGGGACAGAATGGCGGCTAGCGTTTCCGCGCGGAAATTCAAACTCATAAATAAAAAAGAGTTTTTAAGTCATTTTCGGCTTTATAAATTTAAAATAAAAAATTCTACTGGTTCATTACGATCTCAGGATTACTTTAAAACAGTTTTCTAAAAAAAGGTGTCCTATTCAATAAGAGGACAAAAATAAACCACATATCTGTGTAATAATCCTTGTCCCAATAAAAGGACATAAAACAATTCAAAATTATACAAAAGCAAAAGCGTGATCTATCAACGTCACTTAGACAGATTAAGTTGTGCAACTCTCAAGAAGTAGCAATCTTTGCTGCTACCCTTGTATATTCCTTGGAGAATGCACCATTGGGCTTATTATGACTGAGGATCGAAAGAGTTCAGATAGTTTTAAAATAATTGAGCTGTTTTTGCTGACGATAAAAAGCTAAAACGAGTGTAATACTTTAAAGCAGATTAATGATTGTAAGTAACTGTAACTGCCTGTGTGATCTAATGGGCGTTGGGCTCTTGACACATCTGTGTCAAGTGTACAGCGTTTTTTCCCAGTTGGCTAGGACATTTCAGGCTGCACCTGCACCTGATTGTCTGAAAAGAAAGATGATTTTGTTCTTCAGAAAGCACGTTAAGCCGTTGGTCTCGCCTACTGTCTCTGGTGGTCGTCGTTACATAAAAACCACGTCAGAGGCCGTAAGGCGGTCTGAGAAAATTCTGACACCAGGGCTTGATGCCCACACGATAAGAAGAAGAATGATTGTAAGTATATATTAGTATTTTAATATACACGTAGTAAACGTTTCAACCTATTAAGACGGATGTCTCTATAGATTTGGTACGAGTATCAATTCAGGGAGTGCCAAAGGATATATGAAGTGATAATCCAATATGGGCACTTTCATAGAGAAGATGTCACTTGCCAGAAGAAGGAGTTTTGATTTTAATTTTTTTCCCATAATGGGGAATCTCAATCACACGTGATGAAATCTGTCGATTTCGTCGAAAGTGGACTGCGCCTTGCAATTCTTTCAGTAAGCTAAAAGAATTGCTTTCGACGAGACACATTTTGCTCGCAGTACAGAGCTCTTCTGTGGCGACCGCGTACCGGCAAGTGCAGCGTAGTGAAGGTGGCGGGAACCCGTTGAACCCGCGGCGCTGAAGCCAGCGCAGGACCGGTCGTTGTGGCGTTCTTTGATGGAGGCATCAAAAATAATAAAAATATTAATTATGATTAAATAACATATTTGTCTTTGATATTAGTTCAGCAGTGGACGTCTATCGGCTGAAATGATGATGAAATCTCATCTAAACCGCAACGATGTATTCTCGTTTCTCAAAATACTCCATCCAGGCGACCTGGGCCTGCCGCAGAAACTATTACGGCAAAAGTTAAATCAGTTTTGTTGCTTGGAACCAGTTTCATCCAGATTCGTGCGGATCTAGAAATTCTCCTTTCGCATGCTATTCCGAAAACATAGTGCTAACTCGGCAAAAGTGAAAATAATAAATCACCTTTATTGGTTTTTGAATGTTAAATTTGAATAGTTTGGAATCGAATGTTTACGGTTGGAGAGTTTTCTTTTTGAAACTTGAGGGAAAATGTTTGGAAATTCAATGTTTTGTTTGCCACTGCATTGGACTTTAAAGTTTGGTATTTGAGACTTGTTTTGGTACGCTATTAGTGCCCAGAAAACTAGTTCTCACTCTCAAGAAAGTTCTTGCATTCGAATAGAAGCTTTATTTATTAACAGCAATGACTACAAAGTTATTGAGTTGCTGTTGTTAAATTTTCTACCAGCTTAGCAATAATAGTCCAAAAACAACGTTTTACATACATACATAAGCTCACGCCGTTCTCCCATGGGGGTAGGCAGAGACCACGGACACACGCTACGACTCTGACACACCTCTTTAGCCTCATTCACATTCATACATCTTTTCATGCACTTCCGTCGATTGAGGGTGCTACGCACTTGTCCTTTTCGGAAAAGATCATTGATTTGATCATGGTATGTTTTCCTCGGACGGCCTCTCCCAACACTTCCGCTCTCCTTTGCTTGGTATATTTCATTGGTAAGTCTTCTTTCATTCATTCTCTCTACGTGACCGAACCATCTAAGCATACCCCTCTCAATCCTTGTTACTATATCATCCTTCAACTTACACCAATCCCTTATCACACTGTTCTTGATTCGATCAACCAAAGAATGAAACAACGTTTTTTTACATTTTTAAGACCTAAGGGTTATACAACGTGTTAATGAATTAACGCAAAACTAGAAAGTAGTTTGTTTAGAATCGAGAGCAGAATCGAATTATCATGGTTTCAACATAGGTAATTTTTTTCTAAATATGAACAATTTATTTGTAAAATTAAAAATTTACTGAACTCGAACTCAATCCACCGCTCACGGACTCTCAGCCAACTTACTACCAAAACAAGATTCTTAAAATGTATCCATGAGCACATTAGCGTTTTCATTCTTGCTGAAATGATAACAATTAATTTTTGCCTCAAAACTTAAAATGCGCATAACTTTAAATTTTAACTATAAAAATAATGAAATTATTGTTTCAATCTAATTATTTTGTTGTAAATCAGTTGGGGTGTATGAGGTTTTGCGCTTATTCATTAACACGTTGTATAGATAAACCATTGAAGTCTTATATAAGAACAAGATGCATATTCTCCTTTGACTAATTATTATATAAGGACTAGCCTTGCAGTAGCATTTCCCCTCTGCCACGGTATAAGCACAATTGATCTTGTGCATTTACATTCAATTTTACACCTTATCACTAAACGAGACAGCCTGTAATTGTGAAATAATAACTTCGAACTTAGAACGTTCTGTATTCAAATGTATGTTCTGTTTTGGTGTGCAATAAAGTATAATTGAATTGAATTGAACGTTTGGGGTTCACACGAGACTACTTTTCGTGATTTTTAACATTCAAAATTAGAATCTAAAGTTATGGGGAATAAAATCCAAAGCTGCGGATTTCATGTTACCTCGCCCCCCGCAAAAAGTGGCAGAAATCTCATATAAAATCGTAGCAAACTTTTGTCCCAATTGCATTACTTCTTAAATTTTTGCAAAGAGATTGATATCTCTAGCCTTTTTTACATATACTTCATTTTCCAGGTTTAAAGTTGTAAACACTTCTTAAATGTATGTGTAATAAATTTTATTTATAAAATGCATTCTGAAAAAGGAACAAGATGTTAACTATCCGCCGATCATAGGAGTGATATTTTTGAAAGTCACACGTTCAAATCAGTCGCAGTAGAAAATGTTAAATTACTATGGAAATCTTTCTACTGCTTCTTTCTACTGCGGATTTGAATGTATGGCTTTCAAAAATCTGACTCCAGAACAGAGACAAAATTATAAGCCATACAAAATAAGTATGAATGCTGTAGGCTGATACTAATACGTCATATTTGATTATTAAACTTAGTCGTATTTGGTATGTTTACAGTCAGAGAGTTGGCGCGGTACAGAGACTAAACAGGTACTTTTATTCGTCAAGTACCTCTTATGGGTCTGCCATTTTTGGACCGCTGATTGTGTATCTTGTTCTGTATAAGAGGTCAATGAGGTGAACAGTTTTTTCGACCCCCTTTTTACAGTATTTGTGGTGGAGAACATTTTCTTTATCACATTTCCGATTTTCGGTTATTACTTTCCATCCGTCTATATGCCAAATTTTGTCTCAAAGTGATACTAATTTGACTCTATACATGATCCTTCTTAATATGCTGACACTTTTTAAGGGAATGATCAGACCATCAAACTGAACAACTTTCTCTATGGGACCAACAGCGAAATCGCGAAAAAAAAAAACTACCTGTTTTTTTTCGCAATTTCGATGTTAGTCACATAGAGAAAGTTGTTCAGTTTGATGGTCTGATCATCCCCTTAAATATATCAGTATATTAAGACGGTAATCTCAGGTCGAAGGATAAAATTACTTTTGAATAGACGAGTCCAAAATGCGTTTTTTACGAAAAAATCAACAATAAATTTAAAAAATATCTTTTACTCTCTAGGTATTTAGTGAAAATGATATTAGGTGGATGTAATAATATTTTAGTTTATGCTGTCGAAAATTATTCATACAAATTTGTAACATCAAAGTGTCGTTGCGTGCCATCAACCCGTTATAAATTGTAACACACGCAACTATAGTTCTTGCAGCCCTAGGCTCTCTCACCGATCCCAGCTACCCAATACGCCGCGTAGCCCCAGCAACGTCCTGCCGAGGTCCGTACCCCTCTGGGTGCCCCTAGGTCGGTTGCTTAAGTTCATTCATTTGGCTCGGTAGACCCTTGGGGGTGCGATGCTGATGCTACCTCCAAGTGTGTGCCTGGGTGGTGTGGCCCTCTGGTTTGTTTTGTTCAGACTAGGAGCTGCAACATTCAGGCAACGGTGTACCCCGGGCAACGTGGTTCGATATGGAGGGCTGGTTTGCTCTATACATAGCAGTCCCGCAATCCATATCTAGCCACGGCTGAGAGCATCTCACATAGCCTGGTTTTGTAAGTGGGATCAGGGAAACCTACACTTACCTGCGTCTTGTGACCTGCGCAGTTGAGCGCTGTACGCCGGGATGAAGGAATCCTGGGAGGTTGAGCCGAGCGATGCCAGGGTGATAGTGCACTCGTAAGGCAACACGCCCCTTTGGTCTGGATTTCCGGCTAAACGGTAACCCTTGCAGCCAGCCACTGCAAGGGCAATCGGTCATGCGTCCCGTCAGAGGGCCGTTGGCAAGATGTGGTAGGTCTGTGGTGACCACTCTGGTCATCACAGTGGGTAGTCGGCCATGCTGACGGAGCGAGGGTGTGTGGGGGAAACTGGCGGAAGGCGCAAGCCAAATGCCAGCCGCACACCTGCAGCACCCGATGTCGCGCCGGAGCGCCAACCTGCCATATCTATACTCCCCTGGTAATCCTAGTGTCCCTCTCCTATTTTTACTAGGAAGGGCACTCCCAGTTGCGGGCTCCGTGGAGGGTGGGAAACCAGGTGGAATGAAGCGTCACAATCTTTATGGAGCACACACTTTTTCCACACCCAGGGACGGCGCCGGAGGGGAAACCCAAAGGTGACTCCCATTCGAACTCGGCGAAAGCTGATGCCCGAAGCGCTAGAGTTTCAGAAGCAGGGAAACCCGCTGATGACACTCGCGCCGAAGGACAGCAAGTAGCCACAGGGCACCGTGCAGCCGGAGTGAAGTCTAAGGGGCAACCCAAAGACCTAACACGGGCTAGGACGGGCCCACATGGTGGATCGGAGTGGGGGCAACCCCGTACCAATCCACAAACAAAGGCCACGGGTAAAACCAAAGCCTCGGCAGACACCGGGAATCCGGCCGATGCCAAAAAACGTCCAAGACCACCGTCAGACTCGGGGAAACCTGGGTCGGTGGGAACGGATAATGCTGGTAGGGACGGGGGGCAACCCCAAGTCCCGGTCCAGCAGGACCCCTTCGACGCCGCGTGGACGCTTGTTGGTCCCAGACAGCAGGGCAGCAAACCCCGTAAAGGGGGGAGCGGCCCAGCTAAAGGAGTTCCGCAGCAGAAGCCCGTGCTAGGGTCAAAAGCGAAGCGGAAGCTGAGCTCCAGACAGCGGCGGAAGCTGAAGGAGAGGGCTTCCGCGAGCAACGTAACCCCTCGCAATAAAGAAGTGAAGGAGAACCCTGTCGCTGGCCCCAGTGGGAGTGGCCGACCGACTGCCGGTGAGTTTAAACTCCCGCGTACAGTTGGTAAGTCCACAGCGCAGGGTGTTGGGACAGCGAAGGAAGCGCCAGCCGCTGGCAAAAGGGACCGCGATGAGAGTTCCTCTCCAAGGGGCGAGAACAAGCGACAGCGGCTAGGTACTCCCATCATCACGCACCCAGAGGGGTATGCCAGCGCTGTGAAGGCTGACCTTGTGGTCGCCGTCACAGAAGCCCAATCGGGCAACTTGTCCTCGGCACAGGCTGGCCAGGTCTTGGAGATTCTGCATAAGAAACTCCTGGAGCTGGCTAGGGTGGCGCCGGAAGGAACAAGTAGCCCGCTTTTTCAGGGCAAACCCACGCACGTGGATGGAGCACTCCAGGTTTGGTGTACCGACTCTGGTACACTGACGTGGCTCAAGACCTCCATTGAGGGCATCACGCTGCCGTCTGGAGAAAAACTCGTCGTGAAGCGGCCATGCGATGTACAGCGGAGGGTGCGCTGTGGCATCGTCATACCCGGGGCTTTTGAGACCAAAGACATTGGCACAATGCTTCGGTTTCAAAATCCCTGGGCGCAGGTCAGACGATGGCTGCTTCACCGAGCGGTTAAACAACCGAGGGACACGTTCCTCGTCGTCAGCATCCCGGAGGATGTGGTTAAAGCCCTGGTTGAGCGCGAGCGCCGGCTCGGCTTTATGCTGGGATCGGTGTACGTGAAGTTCCAGGGCCCCAGGGGGAAGTTCACGAACATACCTCCTGATCCACGAACAGACCGGGACTCTGACGACGAGGAAGGTGAACCCTCGCCACAACGGACTGACGGCTCAGAAACAGAGGCACTTAGCGTCACTTCTGACGGGCCTCCCGAATCTCCCCCTGGGTCCATCTCCGAAGGGTCGGTCCCCAGTGCAGCATCCTGCCTGGGCTCCGACAACGAGGAAGAGTGGACCAGGAGGATCGAGGCCCTGGTAATGGGGGATGGAGAGGAGATGCCCGATGGCGTCCCCCTCTGAGAGCAAGATCCTCCAAATCAACCTCAACCACAGTGAGACCGGTACGGCTCAGTTACGGCGGTGGTTAGAGGTCAACAAATCGGCCATTGCATTGATCCAAGAGCCGTGGATCTACAATGGCAACAGTGTACGTGGGCTCTCTAACATTGGAGGTAAGCTCATCACAGGAACAGATCCTGGCCCTAGGGCCTGTATTTATATATCTAACAAAATATCGGCATATCCGCTAACAGATTTCTGTTCCAGAGACCTGTGTGCAGCTGTGCTCACATCGTCGCAAATGATTAGCCTCAGGAAAATCGTCATCGCGTCGGCGTACATGCCGGCAGAGGAAGATCCACCCACCCATGAGGTAGCGAGGCTAGTCCAATACTGCGAGGATGGCGGGATGGAACTCATCATCGCCACCGATGCCAACGCACACCACACTATTTGGGGCAGTGAAGACTGCAACAATAGAGGTAACACCCTTATTAACTATCTTTATTCAACAAGCCTGGATATACTAAATACGGGCTCGGAACCGACCTTTGTTCGAGGCCGGAGTAGGACTATCGTTGACCTAACCCTGGCCTCTAACGGAGCCGTGGAGCTCATCTCTGGATGGCACGTCTCGAACGAGGCATCATGCTCAGACCACAGATGGATACGCTTTGACATCAAGGTAACTATCAGCGAAATTATACCGCGTAGAAACCCCCGGAAAACCGACCGGGACAAATATCGGAAACTATTGATCGACAGACTGAGTAGATATAACATTCCTGACAGAGTAGAAGGGACTCAACATATCGAAGGCAACATTAACGACCTTACAAACACGATAACAAGCTGCTATCACTCTGCCTGTCCCCTGACTATCCCATCCGTATCAGTCCAGATGGGCCAAAACTGGTGGGGCCCTGAGCTGAACAGGCTCAGGTCTAAAGTCAGGAGACTATTTAACAGAGCAATGAATACAAGCGACTTACTGGACTGGGACACCTATAAGGCTGCCAAGGCCAATTATAAGAAGCGCCTAAGATTTCGAAAAACGGCCGCATGGCGCAGTTTCTGCGAAAATGTGGAATCAAACGAACAAGCAAACCGAGTAAGGAAAGTGCTAAGTAACCAACCCAACCATGGTCTAGGGTCCTTACGTAAAACAGATAACACTCTAACCAGCTCACCAGAGGAGGTACAACTTGTCCTTCTGCAAACTCACTTTCCGGGCTGCAGAATAGTTGAGGATGATGATAGCTGCTCAGAACCAACAACAGAGTTAACACCGACAGCAGAGTGCTGGCAAATCGCCCAAAACGTTGTCACGCTAGACAGAGTAGAATGGGCAATAAACAGCTTCCACCCATATAAGGCAGCAGGTGTTGATGGAATCTTCCCCGCCTTAATTAAGTGGGGTGGCAGACAGCTAGCGGAAGCTCTTACAAAACTGCTGAGCTCGTGCCTAGCACACAGGTACGTCCCCGGACAGTGGCGCCAGGTCAAGGTAATCTTTATACCGAAACCAGGAAAAAGCGATTACACTAACGCAAAATCCTTCAGACCAATCAGCCTAACGTCCTTCCTCCTCAAGACGTTGGAACGGCTGTGCGACAGGGATCTGAGGGATAAAGCACTTCGTAATATACCACTACATCGGAACCAACATGCATATAGTTCGGGTAAATCAACGGAATCGGCTCTTCACATGGTCGTGTGCAAAATTGAAGAAGCCCTCCAAAACAAAACAATCTGTCTGGGGACCTTTATAGACATAGAAGGGGCCTTTGACAGAACGAGCTTCACCAGCATCAACGCCGCCCTAGCCAGACACGGAGTAGACGAGGTTATGTCTGGCTGGATAGGTAACATGCTAAGCAAAAGGGTGGTAAGATTCGAAGGGAAGGACTCACAACGAGCACTAGTCGCGAGGGGATGCCCCCAGGGCGGGGTCCTTTCCCCGCTGCTCTGGAACTTAGTTGTGAATGATCTCATTACAACCCTAAATAACCAACGGTTCTATACTATCGGATATGCTGACGACCTGGCTATCCTCGTAACAGGACGATTCGCAAACACGATCTGCGACGTAACCAGAGCAGCTCTGCGCATAGTCGAAAGATGGTGCACCGAGTACGAGCTAACAGTAAATCCGGCCAAGACGGAACTAGTTATGTTCACAAACAAGCGAAACCTAGGCAACTATCAATTGCCTAGGCTTTTCAACACCGAGCTAAGGCTGTCGCCTGAAGTAAAATATCTCGGCATTATATTAGACAGCAAGCTGAACTGGAACAGCCACCTGACCAACAAAATAAACAAAGCGGGCATTGCCTTCTGGCAGTGCCGAAGGATGATGGGCAAAAAGTGGGGCCTATCTCCAAAAATAACGCTGTGGCTCTATACTGCAGTAATAAGACCAATGGTTAGCTACGGAGCAGTAGTCTGGTGGACACGGGCGACGCTCGCTACTACCATCAGCAAACTGCAACGGTTCCAAAGAGCGGTCTGCATGGCAACAACGGGATGTATGAGGACGGCGCCCACTGCCGCCCTTGAATCAATGCTAGACCTCCCACCATTGCAGCTATTCATACAACAAGAGGCAGCCAGCTCCGCGATCCGTATGAGCACACTTAACCTCTGGAAAAACACCGGTGTCCCACACACAAAAATTTTCAATAATGCAATAGAGGACATCCCCCTCTACCCGGCTATAAATGATAGGATACCGGCTCAGTACGTATTCGACAAAAAATACAAAATACAACTGTACGAAGAAGATTTCGAGAGCTTAAACACCAGAGATCTAAGAATCTTCACTGACGGTTCCAAAACTGATACAGGCACAGGCTCCGGCGTCTTCTCGGAAGACCTGCATATCAAGATATCTTCGCCCCTAGGAACACACAATACGGTTTTCCAGGCTGAATGCATGGGCATCACCCTAGCAGCCAGAGCGATCTCGGATAGAGCGACTACCAATCACTCAATCAGAATTCTATCAGACAGTATGTCCACACTAATGGCGCTTCAGAGCAATGTTATCACATCAAGCATAGTTCTGGAGTGCCACAAAACCCTATCAGAGGTATGTGAGCGAAACCACATCACCCTGCAATGGATAAAAGGCCACAGCAACTCGCGTGGCAATGATGCAGCGGACGAATTGGCGAGACGCGGGTCTAGCACAGACGCCATAGGGCCCGAGCCCATTATACCGCTACCTTTCGGCTGGATCCGCTCGCAACTACGCAAGCGCACTAGTCAAAAACGGGACGCACTCTGGGCTGCACTAACAGATTGCGAACAGGCGAGGAGCGCTCTACCAAGGGTTAACCCTCGCCTCACCAGGAGCCTCTTGCGTCTCAGGAGAGCTCAATTACGACTAGTTACTGGAGCCCTGACTGGTCACGGTCCTTTTAACAGACATCTTTTTAATATTGGTGTTACTAACAGTCCGCTGTGCAGGGTCTGCATGGAGGTTGAAGAAACAGCTGCGCACGTGCTATTAGAATGCAACGGGCTAGCACAATATCGAGCACAACACCTCGGATCACCGGGGTCTCTTCCAGAGGCATTCGGTAGTATTAACAAGCTGGTGGGCTTCCTGGAGGAGCTAGGGTGGCAAGAATAGTCATTCCCACCTCACGCAAAATAGGCGCCTAAGACGTCGAGTTGCGGAAAATGAGCCCGCTCAACCAATACCAATACCAATCGGTAGACCCTTCGTGGTCCCTTCAATAGTCCGCAGTAAAAAGCAGTAGCTGCTCCCTGAGTAACGCTGTATTAGTCATTTCCAAAAAAAAAAAACCCTA
Organism: Agonopterix alstromeriana; assembly: GCA_963924505.1. Classification (NCBI taxonomy): domain Eukaryota; kingdom Metazoa; phylum Arthropoda; class Insecta; order Lepidoptera; family Depressariidae; genus Agonopterix; species Agonopterix alstromeriana. The sequence continues at coordinate 2,250,595 of OZ004680.1, forward strand.
GGCTCAGTTGTTCATATTGTGACGTCATCTTGTCACTTTGTAGGCAGTGTCCGGGGTGTGGTGTCGGTATTGCATCATCACTAAGGGTGTCCACGTGAAAAGTTTTCTTCGGAGAGCACTAGAGAGTGCGGTGACCTTAAATACTTTACACGATTCCAATTTCTCTCCGTATTCGCTCCACCGACAAGTTCGCTTCCTACATTTTAGAGTTCCCTAAATAAAATATACCAGCGTCTTTTGACATAACGCTGTAGTTTTATTTATTGTGGTGGAAGACACTTTATAAACTTCAATTCAATTCAATTTTTGTTTAGTGGCATCCGATGTGTTATCACAATTCAGCCAATGTCTCGTTATGTGGATAGTATATGAAGGAAAATGATCAGTAGTATTTATTAAGTCTAGAGTGGCAGTTTTGCCAATGTAAGTAGGTTATAATCTCAAGTGATTGTTTTAAGGTTAAAACACAAAAGAGTTCACAAAATGGTGGAGCCACGTGCAATCCCAACGCACCGATACGCAAGCGTCCGTACTCCGCCAGAATTGCAGCGCGACTCCAATATACTTTAAGTCCTTGACACGCTAAATTTATTGTTTGTTGTTACCAGGCCTATGACAGCTTTAGTTCCGATTTAGCCGTTTTGGCGCTGAAGTCACATTTTCCCTCATGAAACGTCATCATTGGTCGATGATTGGACGCCATATTGAACTTACAGCAACAGCAGCGTTATTCCGTGTTGTTGCGCCTGAAGCTTACAGGTATCTTGTGTTTTTCCTGGTATTTTCGTTTGAGTTGAGAATCCCTGAGAAGCCCTAATTCTTATCCGTTGTATGACATAATAATATTGTTGATTCCTTTGTTCCTTAGTCAAATATCCCTATTTTTGCATTCCCGAATAACTGTATACATAACTACAAGTTCTATACAAATTAGCTTAACGACAGCAGCGCCAAAACGGAAATGTTGGAACTAAGTGCAAATTTCACTGTGGCATCTGTAGCTTGCTACATATCAGTAATCTGTGGTTGATACTAAAGGTGAACGCACACTTATCCGCACCGCACGCACTGCACGGAAAATTGGTATGAAATGCTGTCTATCATAGGTACAGCGTTGTCTTTTATTTATTGCCACTTTAAAATGAATTCTTAATTTACAGGAGGAGGGACTATAATTGATCGCCAGTTTTTAACATAATTTCCAGGTGCCGCCAATTTGTTTTTGTGAATGAACATAGCACTAGAATCTGCTTATACAAATGACTAGAGATAAATTGGTAATTCAATGTCAAAAAGTTCAAAGTCTAATGGTTAAGAGCATTGGGCTCTTGACACGGAGGTCGTGGGTTCGATTCCCACGGGGGACACCTAGTGATATGTCACTTTGTGCGTTTTTCACCAGCTGGTTAGGACATTGCAGGCCGAATCACCTGATTGTCTGAAAAGAAAGATGATTCCGTGCTTCGGATGGCACGTTAAGCCGTTGGTCCCGGCTACTATCTCCCGTGGTAGTAGTCGTTACATAAAAACCACGTCAGAGGCCGTAAGGCGGTCTGAAAAAACTCTGACAACAGGGCTTGCCCACACGATAAGAAGAATGTCGGAGTCACGTTGCAGGTTCTGACCCGAGAACTTGCCTCGCGTGTTGTTCGCGCGTCGTGTCTTTGCCTGCCACGAGGGTCCGCATTCCTTAATCTCTTCTTGTTCTTTATCAAAAACAATACCTGAGATTGGGATAGATACTCCCACAAACTACTTGACATTGGCGGAAATGCGGTGCTAACGCACAAGCAAAAAGTCCATTAATTATAAATAAAAAATAAAAAATGTCAAAAAGCTTCTAAGTTTTCAATCTGTTAATACTGGAATTAGATCGGTATTTTTACACTATTCAACGTGTTAATGAATTAACGCAAAACTAGAAAGTAGTTTGTTTAGAATCGAGAGCGGAATCGGATTATAATGGTTTCAACATAAGTAATTTTTTTCTTAATATTAAATCATTTGTTTGTAAAATTTAAAATTGACTGATCTCGATCTCAACCCACCGCTCGGACACTCCCATCCTACTTACTACCAAAACAAAACTCTTAAAATGTATCAATTAGCACGTTAGCGCTTTCATTCATTGCTAAAATGATTTCTGAAAACTCAAAATGCGAATAACTTTAAATTTTAATCAAAAAAATAATGAAATTATTGTTTGAATCCAATTATTTTGTTATAAATCAGTTGGGGTGTATGAGGTTTTGCGCTTATTCATTAACACGCTGCATATATGAACCAATTGACAAACCCAGCTATCTGCTTATTTAAATGAGTATTACGTGTAATACGGAACCTTAGTTCTTAGATTATGACTCGACATTTCCAACTTACTACCGATACACCTTGACATGTCCAATACAGTCAACACGGAGTACCCTCGGGGCGCATTACTCGATATTTTTTCCTCAAAAATATTTCCTATACGGTAGGGTAAAAAATGTGTACCTTGAATGGGGAAAAATACTTCTATTTCATCATACTTAGTTATGCGTCGGAAAGTCTGACGTGGAAATTACTAATGAAACATACCTATTCTTTTTTACCCGAATGCGCCAGAAGGAGGGTTATGTTTTTCGAGCGTATGTATGTATGTATGTATGTCTTTGGCACACCCTACACCCAAAACGGCTTGATGGATTTTAACGTATGAGGTATCATTAGATTCGGAAAAATTCTGAGAACCACATAAAAAAGAGAGGGGGAAAAAACAATTTTTTTTGTTGTTAAAAATTGCAATATGGGTATCAAATGAAATCTAGTGAACAGACGAATCCAAATATATATATTATAGTACTTTTATGTAACCGTATCGACTCAAGACTAAAAAGTATACAATAAACTAAATTATAAAGAAAAACAAAAAACCCGAATGCATTAAAAACCTACTAAATGAAAAGAGAAAAACAAGCTCCATAATCACTAATCAGCTATAAAAACTTTGTTTGAGCAAATATAATTTGATTGTTATTAGGTAGGTATTGCAGGCCAGGCCGGCAAACCAATAACCAACCAAAAATTATCTATGTTTCAGTCGGGTTTTTTGTTTTTCTTAATTATGGAAAAAAATAAGATTTGTATGTAAATCTTTGAGGCACTGTTAATTTAAAACTATACATTTTATTGAAAATCTGACAAGATACAAGCATAGAAAATACTTTCTAGATTATTTCTGAAAAATTTCACTGACTTTAATTAGTTAGTATTGAAAATATAACCAGACTTCGTTGGTATGGAGTGCGCCAACAGTAATATACCCTTAAGGTAGGCCACATATATCCACAATTCCGTAAGTAACGGAATTATGATTTTGTATAGGTTTGATTCCTCCGTATTTCCAATCGGAACTCTGGAGGGGGTATATCCAATTCCATACAAAATCCTAAATTGGCGAGCCTAAGTCAAGAACGAGTCTAATGATTTTGTAAATATATTAATGGAGAGTATTTAGCTCCTAAGATAATTCACATTACGACGGAGGGGCGCGGTAGGGCGCGGAAGGTGCAATGTAAAATAATACCTATTTCAATACTATAGAGTTGATAGATTGAACGCCCATACGCGCTCCACGGGCGGAGGACGGAGCTTTTTCTGTGAACTCTATCAGTATTGAAATAACTATTCTTTATATTGCAGCCGTCGCGCCCGTCCGCGACCGCCCGTCGTAATGTGAATTGGGCTTTCTGTGTAGATTATTTTCTTATATTGTTGAATCGGAGGCAAAACCATACATAGAGTGCTACTAGAACATAAATTAATATAATATTATGAATATTCTACAAAAAGAAACTTCATCCAAAACCATACCATTGCGTTTATGAAGCGTTTAGTCTTGATCGAGAAATATAATTATATTGTCTTCTTCGATATCGACACTAATTTATCTGGGCACATGGTAATATCGATTATCGACCGTATAGTTTAGGCTCTATAAATAAGCAAGCTTCAAAAATAATGTTTTGGACTCCAGCCAATTCGATTACAAAGTCGAATTTTTAGTGAAACAGAACAGATGCCGACGAAAAATATCAAAAACAGACTTTCTTTTTTAGCACTAAACCAGGATTCGCTGGATTAGGTACGAAACAAAAAGGTCTATGTTTAAATTACGTATTTATTTTAATTTTCTTTTTGTATACCAAGTTTATTAACACAATATGATACCAGTACTAGAAAACTAAATCAAAATAATTAAAAATGCATATAAAATCACATTGCAAGCATGAGATTCATTTTGTTTAACATAATAATAGTTGAATAAATATTACATAATTTGCAATTTTATTTGAAAGTCATCAATATTAAAACACACTGAAAAGTGAACACTTAAAAGAGTTTTTAAAATGGCTGGCAAAGAAAATATAAAGTACTGTCTTGAAATTGACACTGAAAGTTAAATAATAATCTTAAATTTTTATATGAGAGTGAAAAAAGTTAAAAGAGAGCTAAGTCGCTGTAAAATCTAATACTTTTAAAAGGTTCATTGTTACAAAATATCAAAAGTTAATGTCCAAACAGTACAATATTTTAATAATATTTTAAATAATTGCTTTGAGATTGACTTAAATATTTTCACTTGGAAATATTTTTAATTTCCCAACGGGTACTGTTATTTTGATTGCCAGCCAATTTTAGACGTTTCTGTCAATATTATTTCTGCTAACATTTCGCTCAAAACTGTTAAGTAAGTTTTTTCTGAAATATCACAAATAATATAAATATTATTAATAAAATCACAGACATAGATCTAAATAGATATTGCAAGTTTGTCTACTTTGCGTACCAATTCGTAGGCCCTGTATTTCTAAGGGCATTCGATGCCGTTTCTAGCATGGTAGACTTTTAAGTCAAAAGTAGGTTGAAAAAAAGGTGGTTTAAAACAAATTTGTGCTATCTATTACGATATTTGTTTGTGAATAAGATTAAGGTGGTTGCAGAGTTGTCAATTTCATACAACAGTTCGACGCGTAATACGCGTTGGCGGTACAATTAAATATATTTTATGTATGGAAAAATAGTTTAGAAAATCTAGATGCCGCGTATCAAATAACATAGCTCTGAAATTTTCTATGGATAAGTTCAAAACTTTATATCTTCATAATTATATTATAAATTGCAAATGTTATTTGATTCGCGGTATCTAGATTTTCCAAACTATTTTTCCATATATAAAATATTACTTTTAATTGTACCGTCAACGCGTATTACGCGTCGAACTTTTGTATGAAATTGACAACTCTGCAACCACCTTAAGCTACTATTATAAACAAAAGGAAAGTCCAACCATCTTGGCTTTTTGGACAATTATCACAATCTACGCAAGAACTAAAGTCTGCTTGTCAATCTTAGAGGGATAGATGAAGGCGATATCGTTGGCTGTTACTTCTGGCTTCTCCTGGACCTGGTTTACTTCTTGCTCTCGCTCCAGCTGGAGGGCATAGACATAGTAGACGAAGATGAAGTAAGCTGCTAGACCTGGAATAAATAAAAGTTCAAGTTAATAACCGTTTAATGCAATGTCGTGTGGACTGTCAGAGATATTCTGAAACCTCAGAACATCCACGTTTCACCAGTAGTACCGAAACTCTGTTCAGTGTGACGGGGGTGAGCCAGTCGCCACATAATGGACAGTGGGTACAATACATGCCTCGAAATTGAAGCATGCATGAAGGATGCAGGTTCCCCCTCGAAGAATATAGTCGTCAGTATATGCTGCTTCCGCTGCGTGCTGCTGTGTGGACTATCGCTGAGTGGTTTTAGCTTAGTAGTGGTATGGATCACTTTCTTCCCGTGGCGTGGGTATCGTATGAGAAGAGTTAGGGATAAGGTTAACATTTTAGTAAACGGAAGGATATTTACATGAAATCTAAAAATGCGGAGTGGTAGGTTTCTGATCCTGAATGGGAATTCAGTCAAGAGTTATGTAAGATTGTATACCAAGATCCGACCGCAAAATTATCCACCTATTTGTTTGGTGAACGAAATGTGAATTAAGTGAATGTTTATACAGAGGTTCATACAACGCCGCCGGGTTGCCTAGCAAAATCTTGCCGCAAGTGCCTTTATCATGGCGATTTATTGTACCATTTTTTCCACCGATCTGTTTGGGAAGTAAATGTGGTGCCATCTGAAGGAGACCGATGTAAAAAACTTGTAAAACTAGGATTGCCACCTCTCAGTCTGCCGCAACTCTAGGGTTGCCAGGTTTAAAGAAGTCATTTTTAACCCTTAGAGTTGCGAAGTTGTGGCAGACTGAGAGGTGGCAACCCTATTTTTTCCAGTTCTTTAGATTAGTCTCCTTCAGATGTCACCTCATTTACTTCACAAACAGATGGGTGGAAAAAATAGTACCATAAATCATCATCAACCCCTGTGTAAACATTCACTAGAATCACATTTCATTCACCAAAGAAACAGGAGCATAATTTTACGGTCGGATCTCGGTCTATAAGCAGTGATGTGTTCCTCTCTCTCTAGCCCTCGCTCATCATACATGTGCTACCCCCTTCTTGTCAGTACGAACCCGTTTGTATGAAGTTTCCAGGTTGTGGACATAAATAAACTCAACGAAAGACGCAATTCTTTTTCCGTCGAAATTTGATCATATTGCCACACTATAACCTATCTCCATCCGACTACCATCCCAATTACTACACATGCGATCCTACAGAATAATTACATAAACTACGTTTCAAGGCCATTTCCATATTATGCCTCATACAATGGTAGTTCAGTACAATGGGCAGTGAATTATACCACAGTACATGAACTACCCAACTAATAGTCGCCCACAATGGTGCCCACACAAAGAGTAATGACCACTTTGTAAATGAAACCTGTTGTTGTGACAATATTATATGTAATAAGGGTTTATGGCGAATGTTATGGACTCAAATGGTGTTACGTAAGTTTGGAATTCGTTTATCAGTTCGTCCGCACCGTTACAGAAAGGGCGAATCTGATTTTAGAAACATTTACAGAAGATCCAAAAAACCAATTAATATTTCTCCATACTATTTGAACATTTGTCATAAAGATAAATAACAAGGGTATTCTATGAATGTTAAAGTAGGTTACAGCCTGTAGAATCCCACTGCAGGGCAAAGGCCTCTTTTCACGAATAAGGGCGAGAGGGAGTGGGCCATACTCCACCACGCGGGCGGCAAGTTACTGGTCAACTTACAGTCAGAGAATTTTCAAGTCGCCTTTATTGGTTACTGAAATCCGTGGAAAAGATTCGCTTCTTCACCGCGATTCTTTCAAAGTTCTCGTAGAGATATGCCCCTATTTTTTGCTAAAATTTTACATTATTTCACTTTTGAGCTACGCTTTTTTTTGGCCGCATAGAACCATTTTATGACCGTTCTCCCTTTTGTAATGATGGCGAAGAAATTTTTTTGAGATAAATTCTCCATTATTTTGCTTAGAGCTCTATGTTTAACTAATTTTTTCACCGTTTGTAAGATCGCAATTTTTAACGTTGGTGACAAGATTGTCCAGCAGGATGTGTAACAATTTAGAGTATTTAGTTTTTAAATATACGCTTGTCGTTCTGAATAAATAAACCAACTTATTTCTTCCCATCTTGTCGTACAGAGACGACTAAGGGATTAGGTTTTCTTTCATCATCGTCATCACGTTATTCCATTCTTAAAAATAATAAAAGTAAGCCTCCTTGGTATAAAAACGCTTTAAAACCAAAGGTTGCTAGTTGTAGCAACGATTTGGTCATCCTGTAAGGATTCTGGCCGTGAGAATACAGGGTGATTGCACCCATGACACTGAACAATTTACCCTAAGAAACCTATAGGAAATGGGTATGAGTAACGGTATTGCCATTTTTTAACAGTCGCGGCCACCAATCAAAGTATTTTATAATTATAGTACTATAAAAACAAAAATATTGTAATGAACATTTATGGCCTAGCTCGCATCGGAGCTGAGTTATATGACTCTAAAGGTTCATGAAAAAATTACAAAAGCCTTTAAGAATGAACTCATTTTCAGTCAATCAATCATAACATATAACCTCCTTAGCAAAATGTACCGTAAAGAAATACAGAAGATACAATACAAGGCGGTCTTAGCACTAAAAAGCGTTTTCTCCTATACAACCTTAGAAGTTATATTTGTACCTTAATAGCACAGCTCCAATGCAGCCTAGCAATGAATGTGATGTTTATTTAAGTATTTTGAAAGGTCCTATGTAAGTTTTATTACCGATCAACAACAAAAAAAGGCAATTTTTCTCCATACAACCTTACTCATATCAAATAGCAAAAAAAATCTTGGTCTTTCTTACTAAATTAGCTGAACTTATTTTTTGCGAATTTCCCTCTTGTTCCTTTGGGAAGGTTGTTGCACGAGTACAATCACCCATTAAAGTAATGCAGCTGTATATCCTAGCATGTGTGTGTGTGCCGTAGTTTTATTCACACTCTCTCAGGTATCCATTATGTCCAATGAACTAGTGCATAACAAGATAATAGAGTTATGCTGTTATGCACTGATTGATAGCTAACAATAATCAACCGCTCAATTGAACCCAATATACTGCTGTACCACATTCGGTTCATCGTTTACAATACAGGGTCCTTAATATGCTGACTGTTTTTGGAAGGAAAAGGGGAGGATCAGGATTGCGATTTTTGAAACTCATTCGTTGAACTCAGCAGTTTTAAAATGTCAAAATTACTATGGAGATATCTTTGACTACTTATATGTGGACTGGTTACGCGTGTAATTCTACTAACAAACATTTCTGCCACTTTTTGCGGGGGGCGAGGTAACATGAAATCCGCAACTTTGGATTTTATTCCCCATAACTTTAGATTCTAATTTTGAATGTTAAAAATCATGAAAAGTAGTCTCGTGTGAACCCCAAATGTTCTAAGTTCGAAGTTATTATTTCGCAATTATAGGCTGTCTCGTTTAGTGATAAGGTGTAAAATTGAATGTAAATGCACAAGATCAATTGTGCTTATACCGTGGCAGAGGGGAAATGCTACCGCAAGGCTAGTCCTTATAATAATTAGTCAAAGGGAGATATGCATCTTTCTACAAAGTCAACGTTGTTTATTCAAAATAATATCACATAGATAACTTTTTGACGTCATGTTTTTGAATCTACCACCGCTTCGGAAGGTGTTCCGTTGTAGAGAAGATGCGGCCAGAAACTCTACAACATACTTCTTTTAAACAAAACAAAATATACAAAGTACAATTACATAAATTCAATATTAAATTACATAGTGTAACATTGTCAAGACCAGATATTTTGGTCATTCAAATAATCATCGAGTTTATAGTAACCTTTTTTACAGAGGACTTGTTTAACATGGGACTTAAACTTTTTGTCCGTCAAGTTAAGAATATTCTCTGGTATCTTATTATAATAACGTATACAGTGCCCCATGTCTACTTATGATTTGACTTTAAAAAATCGCACTCCTCAAGTATGATTTTTGAAAGTCAAATCAGCAGCAGAATTATGATAATTCCCACATTTTCGACTTAGTAAGGTCAACACATTTTTCATGGGGCACTGTATACGTTATTATAATGAGATACCAGAGAATATTCTTAACTTGACGGACAAAAAGATTAAGTCCCATGTTAAACAAGTCCTCTGTAAAAAAGGTTACTATAAACTCGATGATTATTTGAATGACCAAAATGTCTGGTCTTGACAATGTTACACTATGTAATTTAATATTGAATTTATATAATTGTACTTTGTATATATTATTTGTTTGAAGAAGTGTGTTGTAGAGTTTCTGGCCGCATCTTCTCTACAACGGAACACCTTCCGTCGCGGTGGTAGATTCAAAAACATGACGTCAAAAAGTTATCTATGTGATATTATTTTGAATAAACAGTTTTGATTTTTTGACTTTTGACTTTTGATATCTCCTTAGTAATATTGACCTTCTCAACTGCTGAGTTCAAAGTACGAGTTTCAAAAATCGCACTCCAGACCATGAATGATTAATACGTTTTATGTGTCTAACATCAAACTAAACAAATGGGACCAAAATCGAAATCGCGAAATGAGTCTGCTGTTGCTGTTCAACATTTGGGTCGAGTAGGTACTACAGTTTTATAAGGAATCGAATTTTTGCGCAAAAAGGTTCATCAAAATCTGTCCAGTAGGTTTTGCATTATATTTTAAAAACAAACAGACAGACAGATACAACATCCAAAGATCCGTTTTGTAATCAGGGACACTTAAACACCATGTTACAGTTTTATAATTATAAGTTGTCACTGTAAAAGAATTGGCTATTTGACAGTTTTCGGAAAGTTATTTTAAATTATGCGTATTTTTATTTTATACCTCTTATAATTTTTCTTAAAAAAGCGTTATTGATTCGAAAAAGTATATATTTTTCATTAAGTAATTTTAGATTCGCGCGAAAACAGCCGGTCACATGACATTTCTGACTGTGACGTCACATCACAATAAACAAGTAAAGCTAACTACGACGCTTCAACTCACATGACGTTTTATTGTTTGAAATGTGACGTCACACGATGCTCAATCATGGCCGCCCGCGTTTCAGTTTTTGTAATCCATAGATAAAATAACTCTAATATATTTTGCAAATAATAAAATATTTACAATTTACTTTAATGCAAAAAACATATTGTATGATTATTGTGAACCTATAGGCTACTATATTTAATATATTTTATCGTTACAGTTGTCAAAAGCCAATTGGACTGAAGGACGGACTGGATATCGGACTAAAGAACCCAGAAAACGAAATATTAGTTACTCTCAATTTACTCTTTGATTAAATTAAAAATCAAAGCGTTTACTTACCGAGATCAGTGCTGTGCGAGATGATGGTGTGACTGTTGGCATTGGACGTCATGACGAGGTAGACGAAACCAGCAACAGATAGCAGCAGGCGACCGGTTGCGAAGCCCACGTACACTCTGACTGGACCGGGTCGTTTCTGGAAAGAGAACACATCATTTCAATAGGTATTCCAAGATTTCTAAGTAGTTTTCGACTATGCACGACAACTGAAAACCTTTTTACAAGGTGTTCCAAGTATACAAATAAACATTTAAGTTAAGGTTTAGACCATCAAACTGAACAACTTTCACTATGGGAACAATATCGAAATCGCGGAAAAAATTTAATGTTCCTTTAACATTATGTTCTCAAACTGGAATAACTTGCGACCGTTTATAATTACTGGAATTTTACTCACATATTCACCATAAGTTTATCTAAAGAAATCACTAAACAAATCTAGAAAAGTTCTTTTACTAATTCTTTTTAATCGAAAATACGGAACACGCACGCACTTTTCGGAAGGCTGGCAATCGCGTTTCTCATAGAAAATATTGGCCAGAACCTATGACCCCTTAAAGTACTCTAACCTAGTCTGGACTTGTTTTTATGATGTCTAAGCAACGATTTAATTAATTATAAATGGATAATACAAATACTTGTATTCTGCATGCATTTGCTCACGACTATATTCCCCGAGGGGGTAGTCAGAGATATTCTGAAACCTCGGAACATCCACGTTTCACCAGAAGTACCGAAACTCCGTCCAGTGTGACGGGGGGTGAGCCCGTCGCCACTTATAATGGACAGTGGGTACAATACATGCCTCGAAATTGAAGCATGCAGGTTTCCTCACGATGTTTTCCTTCAACGAAAAGCCAGTGGTGTTGCAAACCGTACATAAATTCCGAAAAACTCACACATACTCTTTTGTATTATTCATACAAATATTTGCCTCTCACGGGATTCGAACCCGCGACCCTCGGATCGCCAGCTATCGAGTCGTTAATTTGCAAATTTTCAAGAATTTTTGCTACTTTTCATTTGGATATCTACCAAGTAAACCCGTTGGTATTTTAAGCGTAACTCCAAGCTGTCTCCAAATTAATGTAAGCGACATTTAGCAGATTTGTCGCCCTGGCCTCTGTCCAGTAGAACATTAGACATTACGAGAACAGGAATACTATGTTAGCACTTTGCGAACACATTTAGTTTATTACCCTGCACCCTGATCATAGACTACCTACCCCATAGACTTGTAATCAGTGTTTCATTCCGTATAGTCATAGTATTTGTACTACAATTTCATATTGAGTACTACATACTATCGTTTGTATAGGATAGTACACCGAAATACTAGAATTTATCAATACCTTCCTCCGACAAAATATTGCAACCTCAGTACTGAAGTTCATTGAGGATGCAATTCAATTCAATTGTCTTTTGACACTGCTGACTGCGGGATGGCACATACATTATTAGTTAAGTGCAAAAAAAAATGGCAAGAACACTAAAGAATGCATGTTTCGTACTATAGATAAATACCTACCTAACAAATATGTTATTTTGTTTTATTTTCTTTCGGATCTAAAACAGCTGACTGGCACGTACTTTAATTTTCGTCGAATATTATCCCTTTACGCTTCATGGACTATAATTTTTCGATAGCTCGAATGCAGTTTAACTTAAGCATTCAAATGGCATCATTGGGCATTCAAATGCATGGGATTTGAAGTCAGGCCCAAGAAAACGAATGGACGGTAGTTATCGCTCGCAAATTGGTTAAAATTAAAATTGCTTGCAAAAATTGTCACATGTAGCTTATACAAGGTGTTACAAAAGTAAAAATAAACATTTAAAACTTTTAAGGGGAAATTTAAGACCATCAAACTGAACAACTTTCACTATGGGACCAACAAAGAAATCGTGAAAAAAAACAGCTGTCCCATACATTTAGCTCGAGTAGATTTGTAGTTTAGTATGGAACATCGGTTTTTTTTCGCGATTTCGATATTGGTCCCATAGTGAAAGTTGTTCAGTTTGATGGTCTAAACAACCCCATTAAACGTTTATTTGTATTTTTTATCATCTCAAGCTTTACATCGACTGATGTTTTAGATATATTTTTCCTTAAATAGTTTTGATAAATGTTGCAAAATTATGTTTGGTCTGTAATTTCTAGAAACTTGAATTTTATTTTAATAACTACAAAAGTTCTTATTAGAGGTCAATAGAATAGGCGTCTGGGAGCCTGATTTACAAGCAGCCTAGCTATTTTTATTACGCCCGAATTCACCGTTTTTGCCACGAAAATGGATACTGTGGTTTTGAGTTGCGGGAAAAATAATTTCAGTTTAATTGCAATAGCAGTGAAAATGCGCTTGGTTAGGTTAACGTGAAATCTGTATGCAAATTTTATCTATTTTACTATTCATTTAACAGATTTAAATTCAGTCAGTTGTAATATTGCTATTTTATTTGGTTATGGTTTGAAGTGACTTTTGACAAAGCTAATCTTTTTACAGTGGGCTTATTGTGATAATAATAATGATGACCTATTAACTAATGTTTAAGAGGATATAATTCGGAGCGCGCTCCATACAAACGTACTATGGTGATATTTTCAATACTAACCAATTAAACTCAATGAAATTTTTCAGAATCAATCTTTAAAAAAATTTTTATGCTTGTATAGAGACTATGTTGTTTTAAAGTTACAGTGCCTCAAAGATTTCCATACAAATCTTAAATTAATCCTAGCATTGAAACTGTATATTATAACGAAAATCTGACTCCATACAAGCACAGAGATTAGTTTCTAGATTTTTATGAAAATTTTCATTGACTTTAATGGGTTAGTATTGAAAATATCACCAGAATTCGTTTGTATGGAGCGCGCTCCGAATTATATTCACTTAAGTACTCATAACTTTTGATTCAGTAAACCAATTGCAATGAAACGAAGCTTATATGCTAATCCAAACTAAGTCCAATGCTTCTATGAAAACTGCATTTAAATCGGTTCAGTCGTTTTTAAGTTATGCGTGCACAAACAAACAGAAAAAAATTCTTAAAAAAATGGTCATAATGCATTCCATTACGTATTCTACACCCCCAATATATTTTTTTGCAAATGTCTCAAATGTACATCGACGCCAAATTTATAATTATGTATATGTATTTTATTTAATATATATAAATAGAATTTGATAAATGAATATCCATTCATCTCTAAAACTTAGGTAACTTTCGGGTAACACTTCAACAAGTAGGTTTGCAGTTTTACATGGAACAGCAGATTTTTTTTTCGCGAAGAACATACAAGGTGTTACAAAAATACAAATGAACATAAAAAATGCAAATAAACGTTTAGACCATCAATCTGAATAACTTTCACAATGGGACCAATATCGAAATCGCAAAAAAAATATCAAATGTTCCATACTAAACTACAAATCTACTTTAGCTAAATATACGGGACAGCAGATTTTGTTTTTCGCGATTTCGATGTTGGTCTGATAGTGGAAGTGGTTCAGTTTGATGACAAAGTCAAAGTCAATATAATTTATTTTTATTAAGTCAAATCTTTTTTAAAGCTACCACCGCGTCGGAACGTGTTGTCGCTGTAGAGAAGATGCGGCCAGAAACTCTACAACATAACACGACATAATAACTATTATAATATAAATTCTTATTAGATGGTCTAAGCAACCCCCTTAAAAGTTTTAAATGTTTATTTTTATTTTTGTAACACCTTGTATAGGTCCAGGTCTAGGACTGTTTCGGTACTACTAGTGTAACGTGAATGTTCTGAGGTAACAAGTTTTTAAGCATTATGCATTAGGCTTGAATCTTAGACTACTTATATAACGTGTTAATGAATTAACGCAAAACTAGAAAGTAGTTTGTTTAGAATCGAGAGCAGAATCGAATTATCATGTTTTCAACATAGATAATTTTTTCCAAAATATTAATTAATTTAATTGAAAATTTTAAAATTTACTGAATTCGATCACAACCCACCGCAAGGGCATACTCACTTTACTTACTACCAAAACAAGATTCTTAAAATGTATCGTTGAGCATGTTAGCGCTTTCATTCATTGCTAAAATGATAACAAATCATTTATGCTTCAAAACTTAAAATGTGAATAACTTTTAATTTTAACTATCAAAATAATGTAATTATTGTTTCATTCTAATTATTTTGTTATAAATCAGTTGGGGTGTATGAGGTTTTGCGCTTATTCGTTAACACGTTGTATGAGGACTAGTTACGCGTGTAATTCTACTAACAACATTTTCTGCCACTTTTTGCGGGAGGGCGAGGTAGCACGAGATACGGAACTTTCAATTTTATTCCATTAGTTTAGATTCTAACTTTGAATGTTAAATATCATGAAAAACAGTGTCGTGTGAACCCCAAACGTCATAAGTTCGAAATTATTGTTCCGCAGTTATAGGCTGTCGCGTTTAGTGATAAGGTATTAAAGATTTTTTGATCTTGCACGTTGGCAGAGGGGAAATGCTAAGGCGAGGCGGGTCCTTATATAAATCGTCTAAGGCTTCAATAGACTGCTTGCACTAACCTTATGAAGCCCAACAATGCAGGCCACATTGATAACCAACCAAGCGACGTTGGCACATAGCACCACCATAAGTAGAACTCCGATCTGGTTGAGGAATGGCTTCTCAACGGATTCTATATCAGGGACCTGGTCGGAGATCTCTCTGGGACGGTCGGAATCGAAGTGGTCGAAGCCGTGGGTCGAGATACCGATGTAGGTTGTGAATGTGAGGAGAGCCAGCGTGTGGAATGTATTGAAGACCTGGAATTTTAAGAAATTGTTATTACTGGGATAGTACTACTGATATACACGGTGTAATACTTAAGGAGTTGCTTCAGACGATCAAACTGAACAACTTTCAATACGGAGCCAACATCGAAATCGCGAAAAAAAAAATCTGCTGTTTCATACAAAACTGCAGTACTGACTACCGACTCGACCCAAATGTATGGTATAGCTGTTTTTTAGAAGTTGTCTCCATAATGACCATAGTTTGATGGTTTGAAGCAACCCCTTAAGTATTACTAGGGTGTATAGGGTTACAACCTGTATAGGGTTACAACCTGTATAGGGTTACACCCTGTATATGGTATAGAAAGACCCTGTATAAAAAAGCCGATAATGAAGTAGGTAATTGTTTTCTTAATAATCAAATAATAAATTGGACAATAATTGGCATGTATGTCTGTCAATCATTTTGAAATTATATAGCTACTACTACGCAGATCAGTGATGATTCGCATGTTTTCTTCTACGTTACGTGCACTGAGACGTTTCATACATTTTTATGTGGAAGTTACGCAAAAATATTTATTTAATAGTGTTTACTCACGACTTTGCATAAATTATTTATCAGATTTTAAGTCAGATCTTATGATCTGATGAGCTTATGATATTAAACAAAAAAAGTTTCATCAAAATCGGTTCAGTAGTTTTTGCGTGATGCTGTTACAAACATACAAACAAACAAACAAACAGACAGACAAAAATTCTAAAAAAGGTTGATTTGGAGTCCGTGATACCTAAAAACCATATCGTACTCTTTTTCATGTAAATATTTTCAATGCACAGACACACTTCTGTTACAGTTTTATAATAGTTAAGATAAGATTATATTAAACTAAAATAGAGTTTAAAATATTATATTTAAGAAATAAAACGAATATAATTACGCTCATGATCATGATCAAGAGATATGACCTGTGCCCTACATAGTAATTATGTTGAGCTTGTAAAGGCTGATGATGATAATTTTGATGATAATGAGGCATTTTCTAAGACTAATAATACGAAAAATCACTAGATGGCTTTAATAAAAAGTTCAGAAAAACCTGTTACATTGACAGTAAAAAGTACAAAGTAATGTAAACTAAGTAAGTTTGTCTATGGTTTGTATAATGTCTGACAGGTGGTGTTGCTAATGGATAAATTGGCGCCATTACTCTTGCTGTGTTTCGTCGTATTTGAAATTCGTATAAAATTGGTTCTAGTGATATTTGTGACATAATTTCGTGCGGATTGTGTACCAAACCGTTGCGTAAAGCGACCGCCGTAACAGGAATCTCAAATAAATACGATAACAGAACATACATTTTGGTTCAAGTTAACTCGTACATGGTCATTTTGGCGGCAACGCGCGAGCTTACGAAATCAACAACAGATTCATCGTCATCTATCAACACATCATCAAAATAAAGAATATAATGAAAAAAAATAACGAATGGCTCAAAAGGACTAGTATCCAGAGCCGTTAAAGGCCTTATAATTTTTTTTTTATATAAATGAACATTCACCGTACGAAAACTCGATGAATTCAAAGTATCACGTCTTTCATATTAAAACCATCTTAATCTTATTAATTAATCAATTAACTGCTCCCTTAAAATAAGGAATAGAGAAAAACACTGAACACTTTCTAACTGACAGCTGAATAAGCACGATTGTAGCGCTATCCTTCCAGTGTCTGAACTTTTTTTTTTTAATGATAACGCCTCATTGGTAGAGATATCAATTATACCTATAATTATAGATCCTTTGACTATTTATATGTGGACTGGTTACGCGTGTAATTCTACTAACAAACATTTCTGCCACTTTTTGCGGGGGGCGAGGTAACATGAAAACCGCAACTTTGGATTTTATTCCCCATAACTTTAGATTCTAATTTTGAATGTTCAAAATCATGAAAAGTAGTCTCGTGTGAACCCCAAACGTTCTAAGTTCGAAGTTATTATTTCGCAATTATAGGCTGTCTCGTTTAGTGATAAGGTGTAAAATTGAATGTAAATGCACAAGATCAATTGTGCTTATACCGTGGCAGAGGGGAAATGCTACCGCAAAGCTAGTCCTTATAATAATTAGTCAAAGTATAGATCGGATATTCGGATGCATATTTACCTAAAGTTGATGTGTTAGCTATTATGGAGTGCACTTTTTTATCGAAAAAAATGTTTTTTTGTCTAATTGAAGTCTATTCTATACTCTGCATCCGAGTCATTATGCATTCCCGGACTTCCTGACATCCCGGGATTTATTTTACCGAAATAAATATTTTTTTCTTTTTAAATTATATTTAAAAAAAATAGTTGATAAATATACCATTATGATTTGTTGTTATTTAAAAACGAACTACATACCTACAAGCGTCTCCGGGTCATGATTCACATTCGTGTCAAGATTTGTCTAATCGTAGAAATGCAAACACTTTCTAATTTATTATCACTGACGTTAAATTCTTAAGCATGCAAACTAAAACTCGTGGTGTTCTATCATTCATACACACATAAAAATAGATTAAATCCAAATTTCGGCAACTCGACATTAAATTTTTTTTTTATTGAGTTTTGCTTGTGTAGCACTGCATTTCCGCCAGTGTCAAGTAGTTTGTGTATCTATCCCAATCTCAGGGATTGATTTTGATCAAGATCAAGAAGAGATTGCGGATTGCGGAGTCTCGTGGCAGGCAAAAATGCGAACCGCGCGAACTCCACGCGAGACAATGCTCGTGTCATACCTGCAACGTGACTCCAAAATTAATGTTAATAATTTTAACGATCAATCTGTCAATGTCAACGTTATATCACTCTCTCTCTCTCTCTGCACCGTGTGGTATGAGTGTCCTAACAATAAACTAACAGAAGAATTCCAGCTGTTTTCTCTCATCTACTGTCCACCAGCCGCCTTTTTCGCTAGCCCACATAAGAGTGCATCACCAAATATTACCTTTTTTTTAATTAAATTTTTTTTATTTTCCACAAAACAGATACAAGAATATAGTCTAGATATAGACAGCGAACGAAAACCGCGTACGATTTATCTGCCGCCGCTTATTCGCAATAACATAATACTATACTCCATTCCAAACAGCAACGAAATTTTAAGGCTATATTGAATTACAGAATTTTCGGATTTGAAACAATACTCTCGCTTATTCTCAGCTCCACTAATGTCCATGATTTATGTCGGACCGGACAGTACATCTTTCTGATCAAAATTTTATTTGCTAATCAGACCTGAACCCCTGATAGATTTGGTGCACCCTGGGTTATCAGTAAATTCTCCTCACTACGATGACAAATACTCATGACAAGCCACGACAGAAGAAAAAGACTAAATGCTTACGAGATTCAAGTATCCGAGGATCAGACAGCCAGTTCTGAGTGGTACACAGAAGCAGCATCTGTTGAAGATCGGCTCCGACCGAGACGATGTCGTTGACATTCTGCAGAGATAAGAATACACATTAATTCTAGAAATAACTGATTGTTAGTAGTGTCCTGACTACTATCTCTCGTGGTAGTAGTCACGTCAGAGGCCGTAAGGCGGTCTGAAAAAACTCTGACACCAGGGCTTGCCCACACGATAAGAAAGAAGAAGAAGTGGTTTCCGGGTTCAAACAGCATAGCACCGACCCAGGCGGGTGTCGTAAGAGGATACTAATTTCTTCAGGCGTCATGCGCATCTTTGACGCCTAGTGTGGCTGCCAGTTGTAGCCACTATCAGACCATACAACTGTGGACGAGTTACGCCAGTAAAAAACTATCTTTTCTGCCTCTTTTTCCGGGACATGAGATGGCATGAAATCTTCGACCTTGGATTTTATTCTATTATGTTAGTCAGAGTAAAAGACAAGAAGAGTGCTTACTAAATGGCGTACATCGGAAAAGGCTCAAAAGCCCGTCTCCTATATGGCTTTGACTTCTTTCCCGCGAGTAGATGAATTGCGAATATACGCTAAGAAATTTTGATTAGTCTTCCAGTATGATGAACCAAATCAACTACGTAAAGGTAGCTTAGGTAACTTATAAAAAGAGTAGTTAATTCGAAATTGTTCAAACTCGCGGGCAAGGATTCGGCGCCATCTATGAAACGGGTTTTTAAGCTTTTTCCGACGTACATCACTTAGTATGGATTATAGCACTCTTTTTACTTTTACTTTTACTCTATGCTTTAGATTATAAGTTTGATTGTTAAAACTAGTCTCGTGTGAACCGCAAAAGAGACTAGTTTGAAGTTATTGTTCCGCAATTATAGGCTGTCTCGGTTAGTGACGAGGTCTAAAACTGTACGTAAATGCACATGATTTAATTTAAAAAATCATGTAACATGGCAGAGGGGAAATACTTCCGCAATACTGGTCCCTAGTCCTTTTTAAAATTATTTATAAAAAATGGACTCTTGCTTGTGCGTTAGCACTGCATTCCCGCCAATATCAAGTAGTTTGTGGGAGAATCTATCTCAGGGATTGTTTTTGATCAAGAACAAGCAGAGATTGAGGATTGCGGAGCCTCGTGCCAGGCAATAAAGCGACGCGCGAACAACACGCGAGACAAGTGCTCGGGTCAGAATCTGTAACGTGACTCTGGTCCCTAGTTATATGGTCTAAGTAGCCGCTGCATCTGACACCACCTCTGATCGTATCGGTCTCCCGTTCCTTCCGACATAATAAATGAGGGTAAGAACTAAAGATTGCATCTGTATTTAGCGCGTACACTTATGATGCAATTCAAATTTCCTGCCTTTCTAATAAGATTAGCAGTCGCCATAGTCGAAATCGACTAGGAAACCACCATCATTCTTTTTAAGATAAGTATATTCCGAATGCATAAAGGCGAGCTGCATACAAACGAAGTCTGGTGATATTTTCTATACTAACCAATTAAAGTCAATGAAATTTTTGAAAAACAATCTAGTAACTAATCTCTATGTTTGTATGAAGTCCGATTTTCGTTGAAATATACTAGGGCTAGGATTAATTTAAGATTTGTATGGAAATCTTTGAGCACTGAAAATCTGTCTTCATACAAGCATAGAGATTAGTTCCTAGATTGTTTCTGAAAAATTTCATTGACTTTAATCTGTTAGTATTGAACATATCACCAGACTTCGTTTGTATGGAGCGCGCGCCGAATTATATTCTCTTAAGATTGTACAAAAAGTTATGACACAGAAATTAATATTCAAATTGTTGCGTTTATCACATTTACGTAACATCGTAGTCAAATAACCATAGCAAATTAAAAACCGTAACTATTTTACGTTAACATAACAATTTTGTTACCAAACTATTTTAAATCTAGGAGTTTTGGTAACTACTCGTGCTAAACCCGTAACATGTTCACAATAGGTTGGACCTCCTATCTTCTTATCGTGTGGGCAAGCCCTGGTGTCAGAGTTTCTCCAGACCGCCTTACGGCCTCTGACATGGTTTTTATGTAACGACTGCTGCCACGAGAGACAGTAGCCGGGACCAACGGCTTAACGTGCCATCCGAAGAACGGAATCATCTTTCTTTTCAGACAATCAGGTGATTAGGCCTGCAATGTCCTAACCAACTGGGGAAAAAAGGAAAAAGTGACATATCACTCGGTGTGGGAATCGAACCCACCACCTCCGTGTCAAGAGCCAAATGCTCTTAACCATTAGAACACGGAGCCACGGAGGACCTCCTATATTAGGTACCTATATAACTGTAAAATTAAATGCGTTATACAGGATGAAATTAATATCATTAGCATACTTATAAACTAAGAATCTACCCTTCAAACTGAACAACTTTTACAATGGGAACAAAACGATCGGAGCAAAGAAAAAATCAGCTGTTCCATACTCAACGACTCAAATGTATGCAACAGCAGGTTTTTTTGTTGTTGCTCCGATCGGTTTGCTCCCATATTAAGAGTAGTTCAGTTTGATGGGTAGACTCTTTGTTCAAAAGGACGCTAATGATATCAATTTCACCCTGTATATCGGGTGCAGGGTGCTTCAGACCATAAAACTGAACAACTTTGTCTATAGAACCAAGAACGAAATTACGAAAAAAAATCTACAGTTGATGACAATGACAATAGGTACACGACCAAAATGTATGAAGTTTTCGATGTTGGTCCCATAGTAAAAGTTGTTCAGTTTGATGGTATGAAGCAACCTGTTCGATATCTAACGTATTGAAGTTTACACCCTCCCTGTGTAGTAAAACTGTAAAATTGACTTATAATATTTTCGACATATAGGGTCCATCTTAATATACTGATACTTTTTAAGGGCATGATCAGACCGTCAAACTGAACAACTTTCTCAATAGCACCAACATCGAAATCACGAAATAAAAAAAATTTCTCTTTCATACAAAACTGCAAACTTACTCGAGCCAAATGTATGGGACAGGTGATTTTTTTTTTCACGATTTCGATGTTGGTCCAATAGAGAAAGTTGTTCAGTTTGATGGTCTGATCATCCCCTTAAAAAGTGTCAGCATATTAAGAAGGACCCTGTATAGTTATCTAAACGAGAATTTAACTATGCTTTAAAAAACAGTAGTTACTAAACAATGCGAGAAAAAACATAAAAAAAAAAAATTAACTTGAACATAAACTATTGTCTTTTATTTATTAAAGTGATGAGACGCAAAAAGCGAGGAAGTGCAAAAAATCACAACAATATTTTATGATTCCGTAAATACCTAAACGAATGATCTATTCTTAATTTCAAACAAACAAAAAATCCTACAATTCGTATTTAAGTTGAGAAGCATTGAACTTGAGAAACCATTATTCATCGATTTCTCTAGAAAAATATAATTTTTGTTTCTTGCTATTTTATTTATACGTGTTTTTAGAGTATTGCAAACAATGTGGTCATATTAGGCCCCCATTTATATGACTATTTTGAGTTATAAAAGTTATATTACTGTAATTTTTGTTACTTTTCGTCATATACTGGTGCTTTATGCGTCGAATGTTCGACTATACGACACATATACGACCAAATTGTTGATTCTTTGACAGTACTTTAGATTGGCTTCAAAACTCCAAACATAACTTTTAAGAGACTCCTCTATACTTTAAACACTGTACAGGGTCCTTCTTAATATGCTGACACTTTTTTTAGAGGATGATCAGACCATCAAACTGAACAATTTTCTCTATTGGACCAACATCGAAATCGCGAAAAAATAAACAGCTGTCCCATACATTTGGCTCGAGTAAGTTTGCAGTTTTGTATGGAAGAGCAGATTTTTTTTCGTGATTTCGAAGTTGGTGCCTTAGAGAAAGTTGTTCAGTTTGATGGTCTGATCATGCCCTTAAAAAGTGTCAGCGTATTAAGAAGGACCCTATATTTATAAACTAACAACCATTTTAGGTCGCAGATAGTTTGTAGGAAACTATATTTCGTAGGGTGTAAAACAAATGCGTTGCATATTAAACGGGGTGGTTCAGACCATCAAACAAAAGTATCAGTATCATGGGTACAATCACCCCTTAAAGTAATGCAGCTGTCTACCCTAACACAGTCCCAACAACATTTTCTAAGGAACTATCTTTTTTTCACAATTTCAACATTGGTCCCATCGTAAAAGTTATTCAATTTGATGGATTGAAGCACCCCATTGATATTTAACGCATTAAATTTTACACCCTGTATAAAAACATTAAAGTTAAACATCCTGTGATCAGTCAATCAGATATGATATAACTACTAACTTTTACCGTGGTGCAAAATATTTCGAGAAATTACTACAGATCCAATATACCCACATTCCGAACCGGTTTGAATTTTTTTACTCGGTTATCGTTGAATTCCAATTCGTCTGCTACTTGCCTCTGTATGTTTCTTTTACTCTATGGTCTAAATGCCAAGGTTGAGAGAGATGGCGAATGATTTCCTATACACGTCAAGACATATAAAATAGTTATTTGTTATACAAGAGTGCAAAGTTGCTTTTTAACCGCTTGCTCAATTATGATGACCGAGCAAACGAAGGAGTCTAAAATTAGAATCCTGAGCGTTAGCGAGGGAATCAAAAAAGCACAAGGTGAAAAATCTTTGCACTCGAGGGCAACACGTAACTTTTCATCCCACCTCAGCGAAGATATAAATAAATGCAAAAAAAAAAGTTGTGTGATAAATTCAGCACCATGGAGGGAGAAGTAAATAGGTTGAATGATGTTTTGAATTCACAATCTTAGTGCACACGACTAAATTCAATTTACTTTATCCTCTAGTGGATAAAAACGGTTTTTTCACTCAGATATCGAAGAGTAAAAATATTCTATCCGAGATGGGGGGATGAAAAGGCACTTTAATGAACGCATCGCTAAAGTTTGATGACCATTTTTATTTTTAACTAAATTGATGTATAACATTTTTTTAATTTACTTTTGGCGATGTTGACCGGGTCGATTTTCGAATTTCTAAGTTAAGATAAGATAACACTTTGTTCATTACGCGATTTCGATGTTGGTTAAAGGTAAAGTACGTAACGCCGTACATAAGTATAAAAAAGCCGTGGTGGTCCAGTGGCGAGTTACCTTGCCTGCCGTGCAGGTAAGGTGATGGTTCGATCCCCGTCCAGACCGACCCGTACCAATGAGTTTTTCGGAATTTATGTACGATTTGTAACACCATTGGCTTTTCGGTGAAGGAAAACATCGTTAGGAAACCTGCATGCTTCAATTTCGAGGCCTGTATCCACTGTCCATTATGTGGCGACGGGCTCACCCCCCGTCACACTGGACAGAATTTCATTACTACTAGTGAAACGTAGGTGTTCTGAGGTTTCAGAATATCTCTGACTACCCCCTCGGGGAATATAGTCGTGAGCATATGCATGCATGCATATTATTTTATTTTTTTCGAATTTGTCTCTACAGTGAAAGTTTTTCACTAAACTCTAAAACACCGCTTTAAATATCACTACGGTGTTATGTAACACATTCTAAATTCTTCTGATGACGATAGTGAAATACACAATAGCTGTAAATCGATATTCACTCTAGTCTAATAATTGAAATCATAAGAATGTCGATATCGACTAAACATCAATACCATTTCACAATGCTGACAAACATGACAATTACAATCGTTCAGATTTTATAAACATTAACGTATTTACGAAACATCCGTCTGTCATAATGTTCGTCACACGCAACGGTTGTTATCTATTGATTCACTATTTAAATAAGCAATTATATCACGTATATTTCGTCGCTGACGATTCAGACTGGGCTATACAGGGTGTAAGTGTTTTATACTAACTAAAGCACCATTCTATTATCAATACAGGACGTTAGTTAATGTGAATATGATTGCAAAAAATTAATAAAATAAAAACATTAATATCGAATAGACTGAGTTGGGAACTGCTACTGAACAGTGAATATTATGAATTATGCTATACTGAGTGTTACAAAAGTAAAAAAATATTTAAAACTTTTACGGGGGTTGTTTAGACCATCAAACTGAACAACTTTCACTATGGGACCAACATTGAAATCGCGAAAAAAAAAATCTGCTGTCCCATACATTTAGCTCGAATAGGTTTGCAGTTTTGTATGGAAGAGCAGATTTCTTTTTCGCGATTTTAATTTTGGTCCCATAGTGAAAGTTGTTTAGTTTGATGGTCTAAACCACCCCCTTAAATGTTTATTTGTATTTTTGTATTTCTGACTACACCTTCAGAATAGTTTTGAACATATAATAGAATAGAATATTAATGAAAAATACCATTGTAGGTAACTATGTTACAGTCAAAACTCATAACCGGTCAAAACCACTATCATCCTTCCCACAATCTTTTCTTCGACCTTCCTCACCTACCAAAGCCACCAGTGGCGTGCACTCAGAGTAGACACAAATACAGTTAAACCTTAATCATTTCTAAACTAAAAGCATTTTGTTGAATAAATGACTTTTAATTGTTTAAATAGCATGTGTTTAAACAAATCTAAGTCATTTATTAAACAAAATATTTTAGAAAATATTAGGGTTTAACTGTATTTGTATCTACCCTGAGTGCACGCCACTGCCATCCACATACAAACCTACTCAACATGAAGTTTTGACCATGCTTAGATGTACTCGTATTTAACAATGCAATAAATAAAGCTTTCATGCTTGCATACACATTGCTCTGTTTCTAGAAGGATTTTATTATGGGAACCAGACAACAACGCCACATTAATAGGCCGAATATAGGATGTTTAGTTTGGCATGTTTCATTTTTTTAAAATCTTTATTTAAAGAGCTTAGTCAATAAATGACTATGCCGCTCTGTAATTAATACAATAATTGTACATCTACTACTACTATCTACGACTAACGCCCTTGTTAACTAGTTTGTATAGTGCTTTTGCCAGATCCGACAGAGGAGAGGCCTACATCCACCTACATCCCATAAACAATCATTATTAGGCATGTCTCATTACCGAGGTATTCCACGATGTGCAACGATTCGATTGTCAGTTTTATTTCTTTGTATATTTTTGATCGATAAGTTCACGTTAAGAGAGTTCAATTTGATGATCTGAATCACCCAGTTTGATATGTAACGCATTTAATTTTACACCCTTCTACTTCAGAAAAAGGTCAGTTAATTTTATTATAGATTCAGTCCTAAAGACTTCTGAAGATAAGATTGATTAATTGAGTTTTTTTTTAATGTAACAGCTTTATTGATATTAAAAATAATTCGTTAATGTCCACAAAAAACAAACAGTCAGCTCAACACAAGCATCGTTAATCAAATATACACAATGCAAGAGCCAGTATAATCAGCAACATGCTTCGTCAAAACCTTGAATGATTAGCTTTTTTGGTTACCTCCACTACTTAGAAACTGTCAGCGAAATGTCTTGTTATTATGTACAAACTTTGACTATATATATGTGGACTGGTTACGCGTGTAATTCTACTAACAAACATTTCTGCCATTTTTTGCGGGGGGCGAGGTAACATGAAATCCGCAACTTTGGATTTTATTCCCCATAACTTTAGATTCTAATTTTGAATGTTAAAAATCATGAAAAGTAGTCTCGTGTGAACCCCAAACGTTCTAAGTTCGAAGTTATTATTTCGCAATTATAGTCTGTCTCGTTTAGTGATAAGGTGTAAAATTGAATGTAAATGCACAAGATCAATTGTGCTTATACCGTGGTAGAGGGGAAATGCTACCGCAAGGCTAGTCCTTATAATAATTAGTCAAAGTGTACAAAGCGGCCAGTAGATGTTAGATAGTCATTTGAATATCTCGAATGAGATTATGTTAGATCGGAAGTTAATTTAAAAATGTATATAAGTATATCTGATTCGATTCTAGGTTTGCAAACCAGCATCGTTAAACTAATTTATTACAGAACAAACCATTACAATATTGTGAAACCAAAAACCTAAACAAATGTAACGCATATAGATACTTATCTATTACATGGCCAATCGATTACATTACCTCTTTCATTACGAACAAGGATAACTATAGAAGAAGGATAGAAGACTGAAGAAAATGAATTTCTCGCCCTGATAGCTTATAGTACCTAAGCCTGCCTGCTGTGCAATATTTGTACCCAAGTCACGGATGTTAGAATCTACAGGGTGAAATTGATAGAATTAGCACCATTTTAAACTAAGAGTCTACCCATCAAACTGAACAACTTTTACTATGAGAGTAAACCGATCGAAGCAAAAAAGACAGCTATTGCATACATTTGAGTCGAGTAGGCATTGCGTTCTTAGTTGAAAAGGATGCTAATAATATCAATTTCACCCTTATAACTTAGATAAAATTAATTGGAAAAGAATGAAGTGCTAACTACGCACCAAATTTATTCTACATCGAACTAAAGTATAATTGAAAATCATGGGCGGCATATTCATAAGTATAACGCGACCAATGTTGATTGTTTACATACCAACATTGCGCAACGCTTCACCTACCAAAACCCCATAATTGAATCCACAAATCGTGACCTTGAAACGGCTAATAATAAACGAAAAAAACTCAAAACTTACGTGTCATAGGACACTGTGGTAGCTACCGTCATTGTTTCGGGGAATCACTAGAGATAATTGATAAAATAATAAAGTTAAACGGTTAATAGACGCGTGCGCAGTTTGCGAGCTGCGAGTGGACTGTGAAATGCGCATGCAGTTGAATGTGGCACAGAGCAACAAACTCGACCGATGGTGACGTCAGATGGCTGTGGTATTCTGGTCATGGTGAGAAAACGATGTCGCATGTGATACAGTGATTTAATTATGAGTTAAAATCTTGGACAAATTATTGTTCGTTTGGTTGGTTGGTTGGGCCTATGTTCAGCAGTGACAGGTCGAGGTTTGATTTGGCTTGGTGTGATGTCGCGTGTACTACAGTGATTTAATTATGAGTTAAAATCGTGGATTGTAGGTTTTGGTTATTTGGTTAAGCAGTGGACCTGTCATCTTCCACTGCTGAAACATAGTATAGTAGAGTATTACGACGCCAATTGTTTCCTTCATACAAACATAATAGACTTACGACTATAATCCCTTTTTGGCCGTCCAGAAACTTTGCTACAACTATACATAACTTCTGTATATTTCACTTAACACACCCAGTTTAGTGGTAGTGATAGGTAGCTAGCCTTTCAACCACAAAAACAATCGTTCATTGTTACCATGTGTGTATGTATTTATATTTCTATACACCCCTATTTTTTATTTACCATAACATTTTAAGGGTGTGTTCTCGATTTTCTAAAATTCTGTTCTTCTGTTCTAAAAAATGTCTCTTTTTTGACGCATTTTTAGGAAAAATTGCTCAGTTTAATTATCAGAATACTCCTTTGAAATGTTAGTGGAAATTGAGAAATAGTGTTGTATAGAATGCTAGTCCCAGAATACGGCTGTCGGTGGTCATCTGCCAACACATCCGAGAACCTTGTTGCACTTTTACATTTTTATTTGTACTGTCAAAGCCAAAAGTAAAAGTTGGTCTGTCAAATTTTGAATCTAAGGCAATAGGTACTTATCTACATAACCGCATTCTTGTTCGTGATTACCTATTGGCATTTTTCTATAACTACCACTAAACTTTTTTATGCATACATTATCTACGTTAAGAGACGCATCGTACCTAAATTACGCGACCGAAGTCAAAGTCAAAGTCAAATTCAAAGTCAAAATAATTTATTCAATAGAAGTACACTTATTAAACGTCAATTCTTTTTTGAAACTACCACCGCATCGGAACGTGATGTCGCTGTAGAGAAGATGCGGTCAGAAACTCTACAAGATAACACGACTTAATGACTATTACAATACAAATTCTTAAGCTAAGGTTATGTGTACAGTAATACATAGTCTATTTAATTAAAAAAATGATACTATACAGTAAACTAAGTTAGTGACACTCAGACCCAAGCATTTTGATCATTTAAATAATCATCCAGTTTATAATATGCCGAAATTCGGTGTGGTCGGTGTACCGACTGCAATTTTTTTTAAATTACTCATTTCTTTTTTAGCACTGCATTTCTTTTTTCAACATTAAGTAGTTTGTGAGAGTATCTATCCAAATCACGAGGATTGTTTTTTGAACAAAAACACAGTTGAAAAGAGATGGCGGTGTCTCGTGTCAAGCTCAATCGCGAACCGCGCGAACACCACATGAATGACACAAACGCTCGCGGCAAAACTTGCAACGTTACTAGCATTGAAACTGTACATTTTAACGAAAATTGGTCAACATAAAAGCATAGAGATTAGTTTCTAGATTGTTTCTGAAAATATTCGTTGGCTTTAATTGGTTAGTATTGAAAATATAACCAGATTTCGTTTGTACGGAGCGCGCCAATGGTAATATACCCTTAAGGTGGTTGCAGAGTTGTCAATTTCACACAAAAGTTTGACGCATAATACGCGCAGACGTAATAATTATCTATGGATAAGTTCAAAGCTTTATATCTTCTTAATTATATTATAAATCGCAAATTTTATTTGTTTCGCGGCATGTAGATTTCCTAAACAATTTTTCGATACATAATATATTACTGTTGTTAATACTGTCTACGTGTATTATGCGTAAAACTTTTGTATGAAATTGACAACTCTGCAACCACCTTAATAAAAAATATGCTTGACGGGTATTGTGTTACAAATGTTACGATATAATATGAGTTTAAAATCATTTCATAGAATTCAGTCACGGTAGACAGGACTGTTTTATTAACTTTTGATGGTGAATGTACATTTGAGTCTCGTATCAACTTTTCGTGGAATTCGTTGTAAATTTTATGATTGTTTAATAAAACTAACATCTTAAAGCGATTGTACCTACATAAATGGATTAAGGATTCTCAATTTCAATTCAATTTTTGTTTAGTGGCATCCGATGTGTTATCACAATTCAGCCAATGTCTCGTTATGTAGATAGTATATGAAGGAAAATGATCAGTAGTATTTATTAAGTCTAGAGTGGCAGTTTTGCCAATGTAAGTAGGTTATAATCTCAAGTGATTGTTTTAAGGTTAAAACACAAAAGAGTTCACAAAATGGTGGAGCCACGTGCAATCCCAACGCGCCGATACGCACGCGTCCGTACTCCGCCAGAATTGCAGCGCGACTCCATTAAGGATTCTATTTTCCGAAGGGTCAGAACATTACCTAAACTGACTTGTGGATGTTTGTGGATTTATAGTGCTAATAGTTATTAAGTTGTGTTATGTTGTAGAGTTTCTAGCCGCATCTTCTCTACAGCGACAACACGTTCCGACTTCAGACGCGGTGATGGTAATTTCAAGAAAAAATTTGACGTTTAATAAGTGTGCTTCAAGCTCCTATATTGAATAAATTATGTTGACTTTGACTTTGTGGGAGTATCTATCCCAATCTCGAGGATTGTTTTAGACCAAAAACACAACTGAGAGAGATTACAGAGCCTCATGGCAAGCTAAAACGCGAACCGCGCGAATACTATGCGAAAGATAACCGCTCTCGGCAAAACTTGCAACGTGATACGTAGGTTATAATTTTTTTTTATTTTTTTTATTTCCTTTGTTGTGTCACACTGCTGGGCAAAGGCCTCCCTTCTTTTCCTCCAATCCTCCTTATGTAACGCGAAATCGGGCCAACCGTTCAGGAAGGTATTCAAATCATCGCTCCATCTTATCTTGGGTCTTCCTCGACGTCAGCAACCGTCTTGTGGAACCCATTCTGTGCCTATCTTGGTCCACCTCTCCAGGTGCAAACGGCAGATATGTCCCGCGCAGTCCCACTTCTGGGATGCTGTTTTTTAGCCTACGTCCACTATACCAGTTTTGGAGCGCAAGTCTGTGCTTCGCACCCGATCGGTTAATTTTTTCCTAGATTGATTTGATTTGTTCCTAGATTGTTTCTACAAAATTTAATTGAGTTTAATTGGTTAGTATTGAAAATATCACCAGACTTCGTTTGTATGCAGCGCGTATTTACGCATTAGGAATAAACTTCTCTTAAAGCTGATCGATCGGTTGAGAAATGAGGTCTTTCGCGCCAGAACCCAAGTGACAGACGTCGCCACCACTGCTGCCATTCTTAAGTGAGCTTGGGCTGGACATCTGCCGCCAGATGACCAATAGGCCTAAACCAATGCCAAATGGTCCCCAGTAAAACAAAATTGGCGGCGAGGCAGATCTAGAAGAAGGTGGCGGGACAAAATCGATGGCTTTTTGAAGAACTGGCCTAACGAAGCGCAAAATCGGGACTTGTAGAGAGAACGGAGGTAGGCCTTTGCCCAACAAAGTGTGGTAGTGAGTGTGCCTGTGCATTGGGTTGAGATCGAGTTCAGTAAATTATAAATTTTACTAACAAACTATTTAATATTTTGAAAAAAAATTACCTATGTTGTAACCATGATAATTTGATTCAGCTTTGGATGATAAACAAACTACTTTCTTGTTTTGCGTTTATTCATTAACACGTTGTATAAACCCAGGTACACACACCATAATCTCTCCCAACATCCAGCTAAAAGACAATACGATTTCCAATTCTAAACGCAGGTGTGTGACATAACGCCTGGGGATCGAAAAGTTTCCCTATTTGCCGAACAAGTTTGCTCATTACATTCATTATTATTGATTATCTTACTCGCGTTTGAGTTTGGGCAGAGTCGTTTATAGGAAACCAGGAAATAAAGGATTTATTAAAGGTCACAAAATATTTATCGCTTTTTAAGGGTATATTATCGTTGGCGCGCTAGTTAAGAATGCTGACCCAGCATCCGACATCCAGTTCAAGTAAAGTAGATCACTACGGAACTGCTGATGCACAAGACGCACTTTGCACCTTTGCCTCTTAATCTGGGCCAGCGTCCGATGCTTCGTTAACATTTAAGTAGTATCTAATTCGTATATAAGCTATTGTAATCGATTATAAGATCTCTTACTCTTGGCGGACAATCTCCGATCCACAATAAACCTATACTCCCGTAAGTCTGCGTATCATTTCTTAATTCGCTCCATACAAACTAAGTCTGGTTCAAAGAGATTATACCTAATAGAGTGAGCCATACCAATTGTACTTTGACTATTTATATGTGGACTGGTTACGCGCGTAATTCTACTAACAAACATTTCTGCCACTTTTTGCGGGGGGCGAGGTAACATGAAATCCGCAACTTTGGATTTTATTTCCCATAACTTTAGATTCTAATTTTGAATGTTAAAAATCATGAAAAGTAGTCTCAGCAGCAGCTGTCTTCGCAGACAGCCTTTAGCTGTCTCGTTTAGTGATAAGGTGTAAAATTGAATGTAAATGCACAAGATCAATTGTGCTTATACCGTGGCAGAGGGGAAATGCTACCGCAAGGCTAGTCCTTATAATAATTAGTCAAAGAGTGAGCCATACCAATTGAAAAGTGTCCACTTTTTTTGACGTTAAGTTTGAGTGTGTGGTGTCAAATAGTATGGACAAAAGGCACCAAGAGACATATGGCCTTATGTTTACGGTCACTTTTCACACACACTAGCTCAAAAAAAAGAGGACAGCCGCATAAACAAATATCTGTAGTGTCATCTCCTTCTACTATTAAAGGTACGTAAGACAAAAGAGACTAACTACAATCGTAAATTTATGCGGACTCTATGGAGATCCTTCCTCTTAGGTCTGGTTATATTTTCAATTCTAACCAATTAAAGTTAATGACATTTTGCAGAAACAATCTAGAAACAAATCTCTATGTCTAGTATGTTGTCAGATTTTCGTTATTATCTATAGTTTTGGAGTTATAGCGCCTCTAAGATTTCTATACAAATCTTAAATTGAAACTGTATATTTTAACTAAAATCGGACAACATACAAGCATAGAGATTTGTTTCTAGATTGTTTCTGCAAAATTTCATTGCCTTTAATTGGTTAGTATTGAAAATATAATCAGACTTCGTTAATATGAAGCGCGCCAACGGTAATACAACCTTAAGCTAATCATCCTTTGATCAACCTCCAGGCGGTCAGGTCGGTCTTAGATCAGGAAAGAGATTTCTTTTACAGTGGCGCCCTCATCCCAATATTAAATATTTCTCCATAATGAAAACCCAAATTGGAAAAGTGCTACTACAACTTACTACAAAAGCCTGAAATTTAATTAATTTAATTTGTATTTAATTTCACAGGCTGACTTTAATTTTTAAAAGCTATATTGTAGAGAATATTTTACAGAATCTGGTCATCCAGTCGAATCCAATACCATTATATTTTGTCACTATATTAAGTCAATTAAGAATATAAAGAATAGAACATAAGAATAAGCTTAGCTGAGCTTTTAAAATATTAAGTGTATCTTTTCTGATGAATAAATTTATTTTTCTATTATTTATTTTATTTCATTATTTAAATAGTAGAAAAGTAGACTCGAAAAGAAGAAGATTATCGCATCTTTCACACAATCCATCCAATCTTTTCTTCCATCCTTTTTTTTGGTCTCCTCTTCTAATTTCGAGGTATGTATTGTGCACCCACTGTCCATTATAAGTGGCGACGGGCTCACCCCCCGTCACACTGGACAGAGTTTCGGTACTACTGGTTTAACGTGGATATTCTGAGGTTTTAGAATATCTCTGAATACCCCCTCGGGGAATATAGTCGTGAGCATATGCTACTAATTCCGAACAATTTTCTTGTGTCCCTTATGTCGGTAAATTCGACCCTGGCAAGCTTTGCAGACGTTTAATCTATTGTATTATTGTATGGGATAGGATTATTCACTTATTCCTATGTAGGGATAAAGTTGGGTATTATAGTGTTACAGTAAATTTATGTAAAGTAAGGTCTTTTGTTTGTTATGCGGTATTGGAAACTAATGGTGAGAGGGTTTTAGATTAATTTTCCGTGCAATTTGTAGGAAATATGACAAGTAATTACAATTTTAAACTTCGTAACTATTTCAGTTAAGATAAGTTTATTCCGAATGCGTAAATGCACGCTGCATATAAACGAAGTCTGGTGATATTTTTAATACTAACCAATTAAAGTCAATGAAAATTTTCAGAAACAATCTAGAATCTATACAGTTTTAGTGCTAGGATTAATTTAAGATTTGTATGTAAATCTTTGAGGCACTCTAACTTTAAAACAACACTGACTTCATACAAGCATAGAAATTAGTTTCTAGATTTTTTCTGAAATATTTCATAGACTTTAATTGGTTAGCATTGAAAATATCACCAGACTTCGTTTGTATGGAGTGCGCTTCGAATTGTTGAATTCCAAACGTCTAAACAGATTATTATGGCACCAAATCTGTATGTGCCGTTGTTCCTACTCGTACTTGGTTTTATTTGAGATCGACAAATCAGTTTTTCATACATTTTCGATGAAATGAACGAATTACACAAAATGATGTATCCTGTCATAATATAACATGACATTTTAAACATAAATTCAAACATTTTTAACATCTTTTAGTTGGTCCTGTTTCCGTAGTCAAATAAGGAATCCTTATACTTTTGGACATTGAAAGTTTTCATACATTCTTGGTTCCACTGTGAAATAGCCTTACAGCTTTGGTGCTAGCATAATAAATGCTTAAATGAACAAGTTCTCACAGAATGTAACATTAATTTTTCTTTGGCCGTCACTTTCACATTTGGACCTAAAATCGATGAAACCTGGATGACGTCCTTTACAGCATATGCTCACGACTATATTCCCTGAGGGGGTAGTCAGAGATATTCTGAAACCTCAGAACATCCACGTTTCACCAGTAGTACCGAAACTCTAACCAGTGTGACGGGGGGTGAGCCCGTCGCCACTTATAATGGACAGTGGGGACAATACATGCCTCGAAATTGAAGCATGCAGGTTTCCTCACGTCCTTTACAAGACTAGCTATTCGGTTCTTCGTTGTTTCTCGTCATCAGCAGCAAGCGGCATCAAGAAGATTAGACCTGGACCTGTATGCCATTATATCCATCTTCCATATGTTATAAATGCAGTAAAGGAAGTGTATGTCCATCAAAGCTGTTGGCCTACAGCCTAAACGGCTTGATGGATTTTAACGTATGAGGTGTCATTAGATTCGTAAAGGTAACAAACCTATAACCAACCAAAAATCGTCTGTGTCCCCGTTTGCGATACCTACCTAATAACATTCAAATTATATTAGCTCAATTAAAGCTGTTATAGCTGATTAGTGATTATAGAGCTTATTTTTCTCTTTTCAGTTAATAGGTTTTTTATGCAGTCGGGTTTTTTGTTTATCTTAATAATTTTTTTCTGAGATCGTACCTCTATAACCATCTAAACACAAAACTGACAATACAGGGTGCTTCTTATTATGCTAACCCTTTTTAAGGGGATGATCAGAACATCTAAGTGAACAACTTTCTCTATGGGACCAACATCGATATCGCGAAAAAAAAAACAGGTGTGCCATACATTTGACTCAAGTAGGTTTGCAGTTTTGTATGGAAGAGCTGATTTATTTTGATCTGAGTTGTTCAGTTTGACGGTCTGATCATCCCCTTAAATATCTACTTCCTAGGGTTTCTTGTAAAAGAACTGCCAAAGAATGGCTTCAAACTCTTACATACGACCAAACTGAAAGATATGTTCTCGATACCTACTTCTAATTGTGATTATTTTAATGATGTTTAATGTTAAGGGCAGGATCTTCCAGATCGACCTGTTTTTGGTTGAGTTTTAAGGCATGAAATAGTCGTAGTTTAAACCAGAAAAAATAAATGTCGTTGTTCATGAACTGTTCATGATTATTCTGTGGCTCAAAACACGATAGTTATTACTTCTCTCGATCATAAATACACGCAAAGATAGGTAAGTTTATTACTATTTTTCAAGTTTTACTTAAAAATTATTAACACTACAAATTAAAAAAATACACTGAAGAATAGGAAATGACATTGTTTAAATTATTCACAGGCTAGTTTTTTCCCCCACCACCCAAGAGAAAAGTTATTGATGAAAAAAACTTTTTTTGCGGACCTGCCTTCAATTGAAGCGGGATGGCTAATAGCAAACTTATTCTTGTAAGAAAGAGACGCTTGCACTCGAATAACCGGGCCTTAACTATGATATGATGACAGCCTGGTGATCAGTAGCACAGCATAAATTCTCGCTCGGGTACCTGTCTCTCACAGCCATTAGGATATTTGTTCAAATTATTACTACTATATTCACAGAACATTATAAGAGGGGTTAGAAATGCAAAGTAGCGCTTTTGCTTTGGAGACGGCTGTCGCCACTTGTCTTCCCGCTCACGCTGCTACAATTACTCATGCCCTCTCGCTCGTACCACGCCGCGCGCCTTATGGTGTTATGCAAATCATCGCATAACCTGTGGCGACACGTTCCACGCCTACTTTGCACTTCTAACCCCTCTTATAATGTTCTGTGACTATATTGCTCTCCTGTAATATTGTGTTGTATTGAGAAAATAAAATTTTCATTCATTCATTTATATATGGCATGCCACACACGACAAAGCAACAAAACGAGAAAATCGTCAGGCGAGCTCGCTTTTGCATACGCAAAGTAACAAATACAAAGGCTCGTCTAGATTTTTGTTTTTTTCTTGGGAGTGGCATGCTAAGCCCTTTGTTGGTACCCGGACTTTCGATGTTCGATATATCGAGACCATTTCGGTAATAACTTCATTGCAATAGAGTTGACATTGAAACGATAACGTTCACGCAATACCTTTTTTTGAAAACGTTATGAATCAGAGATCGTAATGAATCAGTAGAATTTTAATTTTATAAAGCCGAAAATTTTGAATTTTCGCGCGGAAACGATAGCCGCCATACTGTTTCTGCGTGACGTCACTCCATTAGTAAACAATGAGACTGGGAATGACCAAGTAACAAGATCTGTGAAAATAAAGAGTTCGAATTTCAAAATAACACAGAGCATGACAATAATCTAGATTGTGTACTATCGGTGTGACGTCACGTCGGAATCCAATATGGCGAATAGCGTTTTAGACATTTGAAAAACACATATGAAAAAAACCGGCCAAGATT
Source organism: Agonopterix alstromeriana (assembly GCA_963924505.1). Taxonomy (NCBI): domain Eukaryota; kingdom Metazoa; phylum Arthropoda; class Insecta; order Lepidoptera; family Depressariidae; genus Agonopterix; species Agonopterix alstromeriana. The sequence goes on from OZ004680.1 coordinate 2,287,779, forward strand.
GTGTCGGACCCGCCCTTGATAGGGTTCCGTAGCCATTGCTTTGTATAAGCAGAATAAGACAAAACATCTGTTTTTGGGTTACTGTTATCTGTCTTCTTGCCAAACGATTCAATAGGTGCAAAAATCAGCGAGTTATTGAGGCGGGGCATACAGACGGACAGACAGACAGAATGGACGAAAGTATAAGTTCCTTGTTTGACTACGGAACCCTAAAAAGACGATTTTTAAAATTTTATTATGAAATTGACACTGCGTATTTATGAATAAATATCGAGTCGACGTTTCTCGTTTAGTTTTTTCGAAATGTATCATCATAAACATGCATTTTTATATGTTTTCTTACATGGTGTGAAATACCCTATTGCGAAGTTCGAATGTCCGGGTAGACCCCCAGATGGGTAGACCCACACCTTAAGAATAAGTTAGAGGAAGTGTTACAAATCTCTGTTTCTGTAATGCAAAATAGCCTTAAAATTTCGTTTCTATTTTGAATGGAGTATAGTTCGGTTTCGCTTGAAACGCCAGTTACATCAGTTAGGCCGGATTCGACCAAACTTTGATTTATAGAAGAGTAACTATACAAAGAATAATATTACTCTTAGTATTTACTCCAAATAACTACATTTGTGTTCTATCTCACTAAACCCAAACCTAAGGAAGGAATTTATAATCCACCTAAAGAAAGAGGTCGTTGTATCCGTACTTATTGCAATGTGTGTGCAGTTTTAATTTGTTAGGTTTTTTTTAATTAGCTGACTTTGACATTTCATTAGTCTCGGTATAAGCTTTACGCCGTCAAAATAGGCCGTGTAAAATTTACTCTCAACTTTTTCATAGATTAGTGGTGGTAAAACGCAAAATAATGTACTCTAGAGGAACCGGCGACTTAATCTAAAAATTAAATTTACTCGCGTTTGGTCGAATCCGGCCTTAAAAGAAAATCTCAGATGAGACGGATCCATCCCTCCTCTCAATCATTTGGATCCTATAAAATTTATCTCGTATCAAGTTATGTTCTTATTTGATGTCAAATCTCTTTCAACCTTATACAGAAATAAGGAGCTCTCAAAATAGAATACGCTCTCGAGACCAGCAATATATCAATTTATTGTTGAGAACTTGTGGAAGGCTGAAATAAGTTAAATTGTGCTGGGCTTTACACCTCTATTGTGAGGTTGTTAGAGTTTTATCGAACAAATCGAATAGATTGAATCAAATATTTGCGGTATAGACTGTATTCCACATTGCTTGTACACCCATGCTATGGGTCCAATACGGTCTAATGCACAATTCAAAGAGTATACAATGGAGGACTTGCACAAGAGAAATTATCTTAATTATTCAATAATATTAAGTTGTAAATAGAACATTACTGAAAGATTTATTCTTAAGTTTGTTTTTTAAGAAATACTTCAAACTCCAATCTAGTAACTTAGCAATTAGCAACTTGCTTGCGTTAAAAGAGTATGGAAACATATTATAGCGGATGATTTGTGATGAGCTTCATGCGTCATGAAAAGGAGTGACGTCACGTCATGGCAGAGAACGTTTTGGCGCGGAATTTGAAAAGACAATTTTTGATTTGCAATAAATAATTGATTTGTGAATGTTTTACCATGTTGGTTTTTGGTATCTTTATGTTAGCCTTAAATCTTTATATAAAACTGTGCACGTTCTCCATTGTAGCAGATGTTGTATTGTAGGTCATGCAAGTTGATCACTAGCTTTACCTCAACCAATCAACATTTGGCCATACTTCGGTATGGTCTAATTCTTACCAGTGAGAGGAGATGTTAGTAAAAGGTTAAGAGGTATCCCCGACCGAACGACCTTGACTCTATCAGAGCCGCCTCACCTCTACTAAACTACATCATTTTAGTAGGTATACCTCTTTTGACTGGCTTGTCCTTCATTATGTCACTGTTCTTATCCAAGGAAATCAAATTCGAAAATCATAAGGATTTTGAATTTATCTAATTAACTCATTAAATATTGTATACACAATGGTGTGTCGCAAGTAAAAGTGACTTCAACTTATAAATTAGATGCGGATAATACAGATTTTTTCCAATATTTAGGCTTTCCTTTGAACACAGGTTTCATATGTCTTTTATAGAAAAATAAGAAATATGCTCCATAGCAAATAAAGCCGAGATGTTGAAAATCATTTCTATATTTGTCATTAATTTGTATGTCTTTCAAATAAAGAAAAGATAGCTTCTTAAAACCAGCGAAATATGGCCCGGCCCTGCGTTTACCTATGGGAAGCGTCTTAAGAGAAGTTTGTTCCGAATTCGTAAATGCGCGCTGCATACAAACGAAGTCTGGTGATATTTTCATGAAATTGAATGAAATTTTGCAGAAACAATCTAAAAACAAATCTCTATGCTTGTATCGTGTCCGATTTTCGATAAAATATACGTGTATGTATGTGGGTCGTTTAATTATGTCTGTCAACCATTCCAGAGTAAATGCTGCCTTTGATACCTTTCCATCAGCGCTGCCTACATTTATTAACGTAAACAAAATTAAACCGGAAGTGAAAGACATTTGTACAGTCTCCTTAATTTAACAATATTGGTATGGAACCCTCAAAAAACATTTGCCAGTCATTTTTCCTTCTGTCCTTCTAAATACTTAGTGGATGTAATAAATTAGATTATTTAGAAGACCTTTCCTTTCATTAAGCCACCGGCATAATTAAATTTGCCTTTCTGTTCCTCATCTATTCTACTCAACAACGTTTTTCTCGCGAAAATTTAATAGTACGTCAAAAATTTGACTTTTGTTTAGTATCAAAATAAAATAGATCTGTTAATCGTGGTAAGGGAAAAATTCCGAAAAACGTTTAATGTTGTTAGAATAGGGTCCAACTTAATACGCTGACACTTTTTAAGGGGATGATCAGACCATCAAACTGAACAACTTTCTCTATGGGTCCAACATCGAAATCGCGAAAAAAAATCTGCTGTCCCATACATTTGGCTCAAGTAGGTTTGCAGTTTTGTATGAAAGAGCAGATTTTTTTTCGCGATTTCGTTGTTGGTGTCATAGAGAAAGTTGCTCAGTTTGATGGTCTGACCGTTCCCTTCAAAAAGTATCAGCATATTAAGTTGGACCCTGTATAGCTATGAAAATCTCAACTAACAATAACAACATCTATTTATAAAGATAATAAAACCGGTCAAGTGCGAGTCGGGCTACTCGCGCACGGAGGGTTCCATACCACACCACCACATAAAATATTAACTTACAAAAAAGTTTTTTTTTTCTCCAGGACCTTTAACGTTAGACCGACTAAAACTTGGCCTGTGTTTATTATTTGTTGTTATTCTGTAGAGTTTGCTCTATAATGACACCAAGATTGACGCATGTGTGGTGTAGTACCTACCATACAAAATAATTATTATTTATCACAATACAAAATAATACATTGTCACAATAAACTTTGAGAGCCGTGGTGGTCCAGTGGCGAGTAACCTTGTCTGCCGTGCAGGAGGCGATGGTCCGATCCCCGTCCAGGCCGACTCGTACCAATGAGTTTTTCGGAATTTATGTACGATATGTAACACCACTGGCTTTTCAGTGTAGGAAAACATCGCGAGGAAATCTGCATGCTTCAATTTCGAAGCATGTATTGTACCCACTGTCCATTATAAGTGGCGACGGGCTCACCCCCCGTCACACTGGACAGAGTTTCGGTACTACTGGTGAAACGTGGATGTTCTGAGGGTTCAGAACATGTTTGATTGTTTGACACCCTCGGGGAATATAGTCGTGAGCATATGCTACATGCATGCTAAAATAAACTTTTATTTCGTACTAATTGCTCTTTACAATGTTACACTTTAATAATGTTAATGTATGAACTTCGAGCAATGTTAATCGGCAATATTTATATAATAATTAATTAGCAGCACGGCTGTGGTCATGGAGTGCCTTCGGTTGTCGTCCAGTCTCTCATAAATGATGCAGGATAAGCCGCCATTCATATAATATTTATTATAATTATATCACACCTCTGTTTACATTTCTAGCAAATAACAATCAATTTTCATTTCATTTCTCACATACCTATCTTTTTAACAACAGCCCCACTAGAAAAAGTGACATTCTATTGGCGTTGACGCTTGTAGAAAATGGCAGAATGTATGGATTTGACATTAGCGATCGTCAAAATGTTTCGGTCGCTAATGTTAAATCCATACATTCTGTCATTTTCTACTAGCGTCAACGCCAATAGAATGTCACTTTGTCTAGGGGGGCAGAACAGTTTTAAGTTAAATCATGAGTCACGTTGCAGGTTCTGACCCGAGAACTTGTCTCGCGTGTTGTTCGCGCGTCGCGTCTTTGCCTGCCACGAGGCTCCGCATTCCTTAATCTCTTCTTGTTCTTTATCAAAAACAATACCTGAGATTGGGATAGATACTCCCACAAACTACTTGACATTGGTGGAAATGCGGTGCTAACGCACAAGCAAAAAGTCCATTAATTATAAATAAAAAAACAAAAAAAAAGTTAAATCATTAATACCTATATAGTTTCCTTATTGAAAACAAACTTGGTATCAAAATCTATTGCCCCAATTCTTTCAATTTTCCCTCAGCTATAAAGTTTGGACACAACTTATTTGAGAGCTTTTCTTTATGGCTTATTGGTTCGTTGACATTTTATTAGAAATCTCTTACGATTTCCACAAGTGAAATATCCTGTAAAATCCACGTACTTTAAGGTGCGAAATGGCTGACAGATACACTATTTGACAGTTTCCTTTCAAAATGTATAGAGAAGGGAATAGTGGAGTCGCGTTGCAGGCACAGAACATTATAAGAGGTGTTAGAAATGCAAAGTAGCGCTTTTGCTTAGGAGCTGCTACAATTACTCATGCCCTCTCGCTCGCCCCACGCCGCGCGCCTTATGGTGTTATGCAAATCATTGCATAACCTGTGGCGACACGTCCCACCCCTACTTTGCACTTCTAACCCCTCTTTTAATGTTCTGTGGTTGCAGGTCTGTTACGGGGTGGTCGAGTGTCGGTTCCCTGCTCTCCGGCCTACCACGGAGTTCCACCTTTTTAATTATGGTTGCGGCGCCAGAGTGTTTTTCTACAAAAATAATCCTTGAGATCAACCGAAATATCAATTACCGAACACACAAAACACAACATCGCGAATCACATTTCCTATTGAAACTACACATTAGCAAAATCATCGATACCATGGAGTTACAATTTTAAGATTAGAATAGAAGGGAATAGTGTAGCTCGTCCATTGGAAAAAGGAAGAAATTCCTTCAAGACAGTTTTTAAACCTGGGAACCAGTTATGGCTGGTCTGAATAAAAATCATACCATTAGCATTTTTAGGGACTTATTTAAAGTCTTCTTATTTAGTCTAGCGTAACGTAAAAAGTTTTAAGAGGAAATGTGAAAAAAATAGGATTCTTCAAAGCATCATATCTCATGAAGTACTAACAGTAGGAGTATGATTTGCGGATATGTGTAAATTGAACATATAATTGAAGTTTTGATTAGAGCCAAAACACGATTAAGAGACATTTTCTCGATAGAAAAATAAGCCAAAGTAGCCTCCGTCTTTATCAATAAACGCTTGGAACTGCTAAACGGTGAAACACGAGACTTAATTTCAAAAAAAGAGATTGAAATTTTATAAAGTTTGATTAGAGCAGAAATGAACTTACATAAATAGTACAATCACAATTAAATAAAGTTTGTTTTACGCTTGCGTCGTTTCAGGCGCGCACGCCGCCCCATCTCTTTCTCTCGCATCAGGCAGTAATATAAGCTATCACACGCCCATTTCGCTTCAATTTTTTTTCGACATAGGCCCTTAAGGCGAACAAATAATAAAAACAAAAAGTAAAAAATTAAGGGGTGTAAGGTACTCTTTGTAAGACCAAGTAGTGAAAATGTTCGATCATGTTATACAGGATGCAAGTCACAGCCTAGTAAATACTGAAACGGTAAACTCAGACCACCAAACTGAACAACTTTCACTATGGAGCCTGCCTCAGGAAATACGAAATAAAATCAGCTGTCCCATACATTTGAGTCAGGTAGGTACAGCAGTTTTGTATGGGACAGCAGATTTTTTCGCGTTTCCTGGGGTAGGCTCCATAGTATATTTGTAATCTACTCATAAGGCCCTTTTATTTGATACCCCACATGATATGTTTAAATGAAAAAAAAAATCTTAGTCTTTTCATCTTTATGACGTCACAATTTCTATCCCCATAGTCTGAGCGCTTGTCATCTCATATATTTGGATTTAGAATGTCTTACTGAATGCATCGATACCACATATACCCATATACATTTCCGATATCGACCCGAAATCGAGAAACATGCATGAAAGGACCAATGAATGTGGAGGAAGCTAGAGACGTTTGTCAGGATCGTAGCAGGTGGCGTTCCGTTGTCTCTGCCTACCCCAGTGGGAGACAGGCATGAGAATATGTATGTATGTATATCCGATATGACTAGTGCCATTTTATTATTTCAACCACCACGGAACCTAATTAAAATAAATTTTCAGCACCCTCTGGAAATATTTTTTTAATAGGTTATCAAACCCAAATTTTTATTTGTGAACGAACCCAAATAATTTAGAACGGTTTTGCGTGACTGTGCGAAATTAAATTAATAAAAACTCTATTGGTTCGAGAATCTTTTAACGAAATTCAAAATTATTGTTATTAATATTTTGTTTATTTATTGCCTCAATAGAATTGGATGGTCCTCAACCCGATTTGCGTAACGAATTTTTTTTCCGATTTGCTATTAAAGCTTAATTAAAAAAAAAAACAGATTCACAGAATAAAGGGCGTAAACCTAAATGCGTTACATACTTAAAATGATGTTTCAGAGTCAGACCATGAAACTGAGCAACTTTCACTATTGGGCCAACATGGATATCGCGAAAAAGGAAATCAGCATAGCATATGCTCACGACTATATTCCCCTAGGGAGTAGTCAGAGATATTCTGAAACCTCAGAACATCCACGTTTCACCAGTAGTACCGAAACTCTGTCCAGTGTGACGGGGGGTGAGCCCGTCACCACTTATAATGAACAGTGGGTACAACACATGCCTCGAAATTGAAGCATGCAGGTTTCCTCACGATGTTTTCCTTCACCGAAAAGCCAGTGGTGTTACAAATCGTACATAAATTCCGAAAAACTCATTGGTACGAGTTGACCTTGATGGGGATCGAACCATCGCCTCCTGCATGGCAGGCAAGGTTACTCGCCACTGGACCGCCACGGCTAAAAGAAATCAGCTGTTCTATTATATTTGGGTCGAGTCGCCATTTACGTTTTCTATGAAACGCCACTGGCTTTTAGGTGAAGGAAAACATTGTGAGGAAACCTGCATGCTTCAATTTCGAAGCATGTATTGTACCCACTGTCCATCATAAGTGACGATGGGCTCACTTCACACCGATCGCCGCTACCCAATCCGCCGCGTATCCCCATCAACTTCCAATGTCGATGTCTGTACCGAACTCATTCTTCGTAACCATAGGTCGGTTGCTTACGTCCATTCATATGCTCGGTAGACCCTTCGTGGTCCCTCCAATAGTCCACACTATTAAGCAGTAACTGTTCCCTGATCAATGCTGTAATTGTAAAAAAAACACAACACTGAACAGAATTTCAGTACTACTAGTAGCATATGCTCAGGACTATATTCCCCGAGGGGGTAGTCAGAGATATTCTGAAACCTCAGAACATCCACGTTTCACCAGTAGTACCAAAACTCTGTCCAGTGTGACGGGGGGTGAGCCCGTCCCCACATAATGGACAGTGGGTACAATACATGCCTTGAAATTGAAGCATGTAGGTTTCCTCACGATGTTTAGTACGACTAGTGAAATGTGGATATTCTAAGTTTTCAGAATATCTCAGACTACCCCTTCGTGAAATATAGTCTTTAGCATCATCATCATCTTATTTAAGAGTCACGCTCTTGTCGGTGGAGTATTTGCCAATCTTGTCTCTTTTTCGCTAGTGTCTTGAGTTCTTGATACATGACGACATCAACCTTGTCTTTCACTTGGGCTAGATAACTCTGTCTAGGTCTTCCTCTGCCACTCCTGAGCATATGATGTCGAATTCTATTCCAATCTTAAAATTGTAGCTTCTGTTAGTGCTGATGATTTTAACAATAATGTAGTTTAAAATAGCAAAAGTTTTGGACGTTTTACGGTAGTCAATATTTGGAGACTTCAAGGATGGTTTTATGCACAAAACTGTCACTTAAGGGTATATTACTGTTGGCGCACTCCATACAAACGAAGTCGGGTTATATTTTCAATACTAACCAATTACAGTCAGTGACATTTTTCAGAAACAATCTAGAAAGTAATCTCTATGCTTGTATCTTGTAAGATTTTCGTTATAATGTATAGTTTTAAAGTTATAGTGCCTCAAAGATTTCCATCTTAAATTAAGCCTAGCATTGAAACTGTATACTCGTATTTTAACGAAAATCGGACAAGATACAAGCATAGAGATTTGTTTCTAGATTGTTTCAGCAAAACGTCATTAACTTTAATTGGTTAGTATTGAAAATATCACCAGACTTCGTTTGTATGCAGCGCGCATTTACGCAGTCTGAATAAACTTCTCTTAAGCTACCATGAAATGCTTCGTTGCAAGCCGGTGTGCAGGTAACCGACACGCGTCCACCCAGTAACAGACTTGTAACGCGTTTTGCGTTACGCGTTGTGTGAGCTTTTAAACTCTGACTATTTAAATGTGGACTGGTTACGCGTGTAATTCTACTAACAAACATTTCTGCCACTTTTTGCGGGGGCTCTCCCCCGACATCTGCAACTTTGGTAACTAACATGAAATCTGCAACTTTGGATTTTATTCCCCATAACTTTAGATTCTAATTTTGAATGTTAAAAATGATGAAAAGTGGTCTCATGTGAACCCCAAACGTTCTAAGTTATTATTTCGCAATTATAGGCTGTTTCGTTTAGTGATAAGATGTAAAATTGAATGTAAATGCACAAGATCAATTGTGCTTATACCTTGGCAGAGGGAAAATGCTACCGCAAGGCTAGTCCTTATAATAATTAATCAACCTAAACAAGCTCAAGACAACAAAGTAAAACTTATTGAAGCTTCAGAGGACATTTAAATACCTCTAAACTAGTCACACCTAAACTTTTACTGGAACCGAACTGTAAAATAAAATCTGCTGCCGTACTATGCGATCGTAAAACGGTTTCAAAGAGTAACGCTACAATTCTATTTGCACATTTCATACAAAGTTGTACGTTTGGGAATATATGAGCTTAATAGGGAAGAGCGTAGCTTTAATATTTTATGTGCTGAAATTCATGAAATTATTTTTGTTAGTGACTCTAGAATGGTTTTTGACGTCGAATAGGTAACTCAAAAGAAATGAAAGAGACATGGTAAGAGCTGAGATGATTTCGTTATTATCTTCCTTTACATTTTACCAGGTTCTTGTGAGACACTTAAGAGACTGAATGGAAACTCTTGTATTGTAAAGTAATTTTGACAAGAAAGTACTTACCATGTAAGTCACATCCTGGAGACTTCATACAAACGGTCTTGCACTGACAAGAAGAGGCTATTACGTGTATGCCTCAGAGGAAGGATCTCCATAGAGTCCGCATAAATTTACGATTGTAATTAGTCTCTTTTGTCTTATGACGTTCCTTTAATAGTAGAAGAAGATGGAACTATAGATATTTGTTTAAGCGGTTGCCCACTTTTTTTTGAGCTAATGTGTGTGAAAAGTGACCGTAAACATAAGGCCATATGTCACTGGGTGCCTTTTGTCCATACTACTTGACACCACACACTCAAACCTAAACGTCAAAAAAAGTGGACACTTTACAATTGGTATGGCTCACTCTATTAAGTATAATCTCTTTGGTGTATGCTGAGTAAGGAGTGAGAGAGACATAGACCACTGTTTACCGGTCGTCCACCTGTGATATATACTGTGAGTTTTAGATTCTTAGATAATGTTATGAAGCCAAATAAATACCTACGAGTTGGATAATAATATGAATTCTTCCATCCATATTGCATGTTTTGACAAAAATTTTACGACCGGCCGAATACCTGACGCTAACCTTCCTTTGGAATGCCCATATACGGATAACGAAAGATGCAAGATGTCAAAGGGAAGCTGTTGACCCTACTTTAGTCGCCTCTTTCGACATCCTATTATTATTGATTATCTTTCGAACATCATCGCTGATCTTTTGTGAACGCCCATTCTACAGTTCCCTATCAATCCCTCTAGCAGTTAGATATCGCAGTTGGTAGGTTTTTGTATCTCATCCGGAGTCAGTACCTGTCTGCCAAGATACATTCTTCGTTTGTACATTAGTGTACAACACTCTAAAAATATAAGATAAGATAAATATTCTTTATTCGCACACCAAAATTTTGGTTGATCGAATCAAGAACAGTGTGATAAGGGATTGGTGTAAGTTGAAGGATGATATAGTAACAGGGATTGAGAGGGGTATGCTTAGATGGTTCGGTCACGTAGAGAGAATGAATGAAAGAAAACTTACGAATGAAATATACCAAGCAAAGGTGAGCGGAAGTGTTGGGAGAGGCCGTCCGAGGAAAACATACCATGATCAAATCAATGATCTTTTCCGAAAAGGACAAGTGCGTAGCACCCTCAATCGACGGAAGTGCATGAAAAGATGTATGAATGTGAATGAGGCTAAAGAGGTGTGCCAGAGTCGTAGCGTGTGGCGGTCCGTGGTCTCTGCCTACCCCCATGGGACAATGGCGTGAGCTTATGTATGTATGTATGTAAGTAAAATACACAAAAAACAACAATATATACGAACAAGAAGAGTACAAAGGGTACATATTGTACCGGACTGTTTTTCTGTAAAATTAGCACTCGCCGCAGTCGAAATCGACTAGGAATCCATCAGATTTCAGATCAGGCACACATTACTAGTTACTACGTAACAGATACATTACTGTCTGAGTAAACGATAAATAGCCACGCTTTAATGTATGCGACGTTGCCGTCTGGTGTGAGTGGCAGAAATCAAACAAGCGCATCGCTTACGATGCTCCAAAGTGTAGGTGCTTATCTTGGTACCTACGGCCGAATGAGGTCTGCCCAGTATTTGAGCTAAATTTTGTTTTTCGCTAGCTTTACTTTTGGACAAGACCATGCCGGTAGTGTTATTATAAATGAGATGAAAAACAGCGAGCTACAATCCACCGAAAGAATACTAAAAGGAAAATCTGCTAATCTAAGCTTTAAGCAAAAAATTTACCGCTACGAGAACAGCACATAGCTTAAAAACAAAGAACTTGCTAGATGCAGGATATTTATCTCAAAAAAGTCGGCGAGCGCACACGGCTTAAATTATGCTTTATGCGGGTGTGCCAACGATTGTGAATGTAGAAAGATATTACAGATACGACTGTGGATAATTTACCCTCTTTTTTAAATCATCTATATCTACCTATAAAACAGATCCGTGACTGACTGACTAACTGACAACGCACAGCCTAATCCGCTGAAGACAGAAACTTGAAATTTGAAATATACAGAGTGTTAGGGTAAATAGTTGCATTAGTATCCTCCGTGATCTTCAAAGTCAAAATCAACATTATTTATTCAATATAGGAGCTTGAAGCACACTTATTAACCGTCAAATCTTTTTTTGAAGCTACCACCGCGTCGGAACTTGTTGTCGCTGTAGAGAAGATGCGGCCAGAAACTTTTCAACATAACACGACTTAATAACTATTAGAATATAAATTCTTAAGCTAAAGGTTATGTATACAATAGGTCTAATGGACAAGAGCATTGGACTCATGTCAAGGAGGTCGTGGGTTCGAATCCCACGGGGAACACGGGGTTTTTCCCCAGATTTTTAAAACATTGCAGGCTGAATCACCTGATTGTCTGAAAAGAAAGATTATTCCGTACTTCGGATGGCACGTTAAGCCGTTGGTCCCGGCTATTACCTCGTAACGACTACTACTCGTCGCATAAAAACGACGTCAGAGGCCGTAAGGTAGTCTGAAAAAACTCGTGCGCACGTTAGCGCTTTCATTAATTGCTGAAATGCTTTGACTAATTATTATAAGGACTAGCCTTGCGGTAGCATTTCCCCTCTGCCACGGTATAAGCACAATTGATCTTGCATTTACATTCAATTTTACACCTTATCACTAAACGACAGCCTATAATTGCGAAATAATAACTTTGAACTTGGAACGTTTGGGGTTCATACGAGACTTTTAACATTCAAAATTAGAATCTAAAGTTATGGGGAATAAAATCCAAAGTTGCGGATTTCATGTTACCTCGCCCCCCGCAAAAAGTGGCAGAAATGTTTGTTAGTAGAATTACACGCGTAACCAGTCCACATATAAATAGTCAAAGCTGAAATGATAACAAATCATTTTTGCCTGAAAAATTAACTGACTAACTAACTTTAAATTTTAACTATAAAATTAATGAAAATTATTGTTTCAATCGAATTATTTTGTTATAAATCAGTTGGGGTGTATGAGGTTTTGCGCTTATTCATTAACACGTTGCATAACAATTTAATATAAATGTAAGTTTGGTAACTAACTTCCGAAATTCAATAACCGTATCCATTATAACATTCTACGCTCCTATATGGAGAAGCAGTTTTGGGCACATGCAAACCTGACCCGTAACATACGTTAGTTTTTTGAACAAAAACCGCAAGAGTTTTTAACAATGCCCCTAAAATGAGCGTCCACACTATTCCCATTTCAGCCGACTGAATTACAGCTGAAACAATAAGTTGGAGTATGTCGCTTCATACGGACAGACAATGGGGAAATGATTTGTGCATACATTTTATGCTTTTGTATTCAGTTGATTTTAATAAACATTTTGTTGAATAGATTGTTTCATTAAGCGGTTTTGTTGGTCAAATGCTTTCTGTGTTAATGGACGGTGTCTGAAATAAATGAGTTACATTTTACACTACCCTCTCCCCTTTTTCTCAAGAGGAGACCATAATGTATAATGGGTTTGTATAGACTAATAATGATTCGAACAAAATGGTTCGCAGAATCATCATCATCATCTCAGCCGATAGACGTCCACCGCTGGACATAGGCCTCCCCCAAGGATCGGCACAACGACCGATCCTGCGCTGCTACAAACGAAGTCTGGTTATATTTTCAATACTAACCAATTAAAGTAAATTAAATTTTTCATAAAAAATCTAGAAACAAATGTCTATGCTTGTATGGAGTCAGATTTTCGTTAAAATATACTGTTTCAATGCTAGGATCAATTTAAGTTTTGTATGGATATCTTTAGGGCACTGTAAGTTTAAAACTATACATTTTAACGAAAATCTGGCAACATGCAAGCCTAGAGATTAGTTTCTAGATTGTTTCTGAAAAATTTTATTGACTTTAATTGGTTATTATTGAAAATATAACCGGACTTCGTTTGGATGGAGCGTGCCATCGGTAATATACCCTTAACCAATGGATTCCCGCCGCCTTCACCAGGCTGTCGGTCCACCGTGTGGGACCTACCCGGTCACCACTCGGGACTTCTTCACCCCCATCGGCCCGCCTAAATACTTTTTAAAAGTACAAGGTACAAGCCACCCTAAAAGTTAAAGAAAAAACTTACCCCAATGTGCTGTCGATCGATGAAAATCTGCGGCACTAATATCTGATCGCTCTTCATCCTATATCTGATCTCGTCCTGGTACTCCGTGCTCATCAAGACGACCCTCTCCTCATATTTCACCAGGAGGTTTCTGAGGATCTTCTTGTTTCCAATGGGTTCCCGCTGTCTTCAACAGACCCTCTAGCATGATTTCTCTACTTACGCGTGACTCGGCGTTTTTCTATGCTACTCCCGCGACTGAATAGCGTGGGAAGGAGTAATTTTCTATGCAGCGAAGGCGCGTCGCGCGCGAGTAGAGAAATCATACTAAGGCTGCAGGAGGCGACGGTTCGAGTGCCCAGATTGACTCGTGCTAATGAGTTTTTAAGAACTTTCTTGAAATTTTAACACCATCGGGTTTTCGGTGAAGAATATCATTCTTAGAAGACCTACAAGCTTCCATTACATGACAAGGTTCCCGGCATACTTGGCAGAGTTCGGGTACTGCGATTGATATTATATTGTTCTGAATATGGTATATTTAGAATATCTCTAACTACCCCCTCGGGGAATTTAGTCATACGCATAATGCATGCATAATCGACTAAAATAGTACTTAATGCTTGTAACTTAGACAATATAACTATGTATGAGTTACTCGTGTAATTCTACTAACAAACATTCTTAAATTTTTTTTTTAAATAGTCTCGTTTGAACCACGAACACGACTGGTTTGAAGTTATTGTTCCGCAATTATAGGCTGTCTCGATTTGAGATAAGGTATAAAATTGTATGTAAATGTACATGATCAATTGATCTTGTAGCGTGGCGGAGGGGAAATGCTACCGCAAGGCTGGTCCCTAGTTATATGGTCTAAGTCTTGTAAGTACCTGTATGCATGGGGTGACGGGAAATTCATCACGAGTGCTTTCGTGTTTTGAAAGGCACGTTAAGCAGTTCGCCCCGGATAAGTGCCACAGCTATAAAATAAATACAATTTATCAAAATATTATCCTACTTCGGTTTCAATTTCAACTCTAGCAATCAGCTCGGTAAAATTTTGTGTGATTTTTACTGCACAACCATAAAGACACCATTATGATAGTCCGAACGAAGCTGCTGGCTTTTACAGCTAAAGGAAAACCTTTTAGTGGTTTTTAATGGGTAGTTAGAGGTTAACCAAAATGTAAACCAACAACAATATTAATGTAAAAATTTACAATTTGTGTAGGTACCAGTCGCCTTCAGATATATCATAGCGGACAAAGGTGTTTAAATTGGTATTTCTGAGCAATATTTATACAACGTGTTATATAAGCGCAAAACCTTATACACCCCAAATGATTTATAACAAAATAATTAGATTGAAACAACAATTTCATTATTTTGATAGTTAAAATTTAAAGTTATTCGCATTTTAAGTTTTGAGGCAACAATGATTTGTTATCATTTCAGCAATGAATGAAGGCGCTTTCGTGCACATGTATACATTTTAAGAATCTTGTTTTGAAAGTAAGTAAGATGAGAGTGCCCGAGCGGTGGGTTGAGATCGAGTTCAGTAAATTTTAAATTTTTGAACTAATTATTTAATATTTTGAAAAAAAATACCTAAATTGAAACTATGGTAATTAGATTCTGCTCTCGATTCTAAACAAACTACTTTCTAGTTTTGCGTTAATTCATTAACACGTTGTATTCAATAAATAATTTACGGTAGGTACCTACCATTAGTATCACATATGAACAAGATGAACTAAAACAGGTAACCAGGTTGTCAGATTTTAATGGTTACTTTTGTTCAAGATCTTATTGAAAAGTAACAATACGGTTGGTGGTTTTCTGGAAAAAATCGCTTTTTAGCGATCATCATCAGCTTATAGCGGAAAGACCGCCTTATTTGTACCGTTATCATTTTTGTATGTATGTATGTATGTATATGCTCACGAATATATTCCCCGAGGGGGTAGTCAGAGATGTTCTGAAATCTCAGAGCATCCACGTTTCACGTAGTACCGAAACTCTGTCCAGTGTGACGGGGGGTGAGCCCGTCGCCACTTATAATGGACAGTGGGTACAATACATGCCTCGAAATTGAAGCATGCAGCATATCATTTTTGTTTCTTTTTATATGCTGTATCAGTGTTTTTGGTGTAGATAAATAAAATAATATCATTCAATTACCTACTGCTCAAGAATAATTTAACATCTGGTCTTCTACGATATATCTGATAGCGACTGTACGGGTGTATTTAATAAAATTAAAAACCGGCCAAGTGTGAATCGGACCTGGAGGATTCCGTACCACACTACAATATTACCAAAACAACAATTTCGGTGTTTTCCGGGATCCTTTACGCGAGCCCTACATACACTAAACCGGTTTTTATTATTTGTTGTTTTACCATAGAGTATGCACTATAATCGTACCAAGTTCGACGCTTGTATGGATTGCCGTTTTTACGACAGAGCAAAAACAAAAAACTTGACAAAAACACTGTTTGTCACTTAATTTTTCACTTTTTGTATTTTTTATTTTTAGTTGTCAGATCTAATAAAATGATACATATTCTTATAAAATTTCATCCGGCTACCTATTACGGTTCAGAAGATACAGCACTCTAAATCTGAGACGGAACGACAGACGGACAATGTAGGCTTATAAATAGGGCCTCGTTTTTCCCCTTTGGGTACGGAGCCCTAAAGATGAGTTATAGGCAAATTAATGCCAAGCTGGACGATTCATTGCGGCGGCTTTTTGTATGTAGAACGACTATAGAGAAATTACAAGCTACCCTAGAGAACGACGCGACGTCGTGCGGATAGTTCCGCATCTTGAGGCTTGGAACTCGCCATCGACTGGATAGAAGATGAAGTCAAAGTCAAAGTCAAAATAATTTATTCAATATAGGAGCTTTAAGCACACTCATTAACCGTCAAATCTTTTTTTGAAGCTACCACCGCGTCGTAACGTGTTGTCGCTGTAGAGAAGATGTGGCCAGAAACTCTACAACATAACACGACTTAATAACTATAACAACATAAATTCTTAAGCTAAAGTTATGTTTACAATAATACATAGTCTATTTAATAAAATAATTGATACTATACAGTAAAGTAAATAAACTATAACCTAGTGACCTCAGACCCAAGCATTTTGATCATTTAAATATTCATCCAGATTATAATATGCTTTTTTACAGAGGACTTTTTTGATCTGAGTTTTAAACATGTTTTCGGAAAGATTCAAAATGATCTCGGGGATTTTATTATACTCGTAACAACGTATACAGTGACCCATGAAAGACGTGTTGACCCTACTAAGCCGAAAGTGTGGAGATATCAGTTTATTTTTGTTTCAAGTGTTGTAATTATGAAGAAGAAGAAGAATGGAATTATACTTCTGTCTGGGTGCTGGACAGTAAGTAAAGAAAGGATGGGAAATCATGTCAAAAATAGATTCAAGTACGTAACGTTACAACCACACAAAAAAAAACACGACAAAAGAAACTTTTTCTCCTTCATTCGATATATAAAGGAAAATACAAATAAGTACAACCTATTGTAACCAAACAGTCCTAAGTCCCAACGAAACAGAACAATGCCTAGATTCATCCCATTATGTTAGAAGCAATTTTTCTTCACGCAATCAAATATGACCACTGTTACATAATAAAGCAGACCTATTTATCTGGAAAACCTCTGTACCTCAAATAAGAGTGGCCATAATAAAAATTTATAGGCAATTTACTGGGAAAAATACTGCCTCCATAGTTCCTTGGTCTTTTGTGTTTGGTAATGAAAGAAATTCTGTAGATGGGTACTGACCGATGGACTATAAGACTTGAATTTGCTTTTAAAATTGTTTATTACTTTTATTTTCAAACATTTTGTTAAGGGTATATTACTGTTGGCGAGCTCCATCCAAACGAAGTCTGGTGATATTTTCAATACTAACCTATTAAACTCAATGAAATTTTGCAGAAACAATCTAGAAACAAATCTCTATGCTTTTATCGTATCCGATTTTCCTTAAAATGTACAGTTTTAAAGTTACAGTGCCTGAAAGATTTCCATACAAATCTTAAATTAATCCTAGCATTGAAACTGTATAATTATTTTAACGAAAATCGAAGATTTGTTCCCAGATTGTTTCTGCAAAATTTCATTGAGTCAATTGGTTAGTATTGAAAATATCACCAGACTTCAATTGTATGCAGCGCGCATTTTCGCATTCGGAATAAACTTCGCTTAATGTTCCCTTGTTATTTCGACTTCGGCATCTGCATCTTTGATTATTTATATGTGGACTGGTTACACGTGTAATTCTACTAACAAACATTTCTGCCACTTTTTGCGGGGGGCGAGGTAACATCAAATCCGCAACTTTGGATTTTATTCCCCATAACTTTAGATTCTAATTTTGAATGTTAAAAATCATAAAAAGTAGTCTCGTGTGAACCCCAAACATTCTAAGTTCAAAGTTATTATTTCGCAATTATAGGCTCTCTCGTTTAGTGATAAGGTGTAAAATTGAATGTAAATGCACAAGATCAATTGTGCTTATACCGTGGCAGAGGGGAAATGCTACTGCAAAGCTAGTCCTTATAATAATTGGACAAAGGCGTGCATACGTCAGTGTTTTAGACCACCACACTCAATGACAGTCTATACACTTGGACTCGCCACGTCATACAATAACAAAACCAAAAATGATACGTTTCTTATGTATCCTTAGTATGCCTCAGTTATGCTCGGCTGTCATACATTGCCGTTGACATTTCAGTGCTTTCAAATATCCTCTGTCACAAAGCAGTAATGCAAAACAATAATTAAGAGGATATAATTCGAATCGCGCTCCATACAAACGTACTATGGTGATATTTTCAATACTAACCAATTAAACTCAATGAAATTTTTCAGAATCAATCTAAAAACAAATTTCTATGCTTGTATGGAGTCAGATTTTCGTTAAAATGTTTAGTTTTAAAGTTACAGTGCCTCAAAGATTTCCATACAAATCTTAAATTAATCCTAGCAGTGAAACTGTATATTTTAACAAAAATCTGACTCCATACAAGCATAGATATTTGTTTCAAGATTGTTTCTTTTGAATCTCGATTGAATTTATTTGGTTAGTACAGCAAAATGTCATTGAATTTAATTGGTTAGTACTGAAAATATCACCATAGTACGTTTGTATGGAGCGCGCTCCGAATTATATCCCCTTAAGCACATTTTAGCGGTCCCGTTAATATCGAACTGATGCGAAGTCCTTGTTTATACAACGTGTTAATTAATTAACGCAAAACTAGGAAGTAGTTTGTTTAGAATCGAGAGCAGAATCGAATTATCATGATTTCAACATAGTTTTTTTTTTTCAAAATATTAAATAATTTGTTTGCATAATTTCAAATTTACTGAACTCGATCTCAACCCACTGTATAGGCACACTCACCCTACTTACTACCAAAACAAGATTCTTAAAATGTATCCATAAGCACTTTATCGCTTTCATTCATTGCTGAAATAATAAGAAATCAGTTTTGCCTGAAAACTTAAAATGCGAATAACTTTAAATTTTAACTATCAAAATAATGAAACTATTGTTTCAATCTAATTATTTTGTTAGAAATCTGTTGGGGTGTATGAGGTTTTGCGCTTATTCATTAACACGTTGTATATGGATTGAGTATGTTTGCAGTTTTTATGGAACAGCAGATTTTTTCCCCGCGATTTTCATGTTGGCTCCGGTAAGTAATGTAACGAACTTAAAAGCTAAAGTAGGTATGTAAATACCTACTTTAGGGGGTGGTACAGAGTTCAAACCATCAAACTAAACATCTTTCAATATGGAGCCCACTTCGAAATCGTGGAAAAAATGTTGTTCCATAGAAAATTTAAAGCTAAATAAAAAAGAAAGCTAATTACGAAAGAAAAGTTAAATAGCTACTCGACCGAAAATGTATGGAACAGCTGCTCTCAGTTTGAAGGTCTGAAGGTCTGTTCAGTAGGTAACGAATTTAATTTTTATATGTTAACCATTACAGAAACTCAAAAGCAAAGGTTCTGAGGTAAAACGCATGGTAAGGCAACCCATTTATACATATATACATATTATATTATAGTTTTTATATTCATCAAGAGATAGTCAGACATACTATAAGTTTATTTAGAATATCCATATTTCAATAACAGTGCCCGAAGTTTGTTCAGTGTGACTGGTGGTGAGCCAGTCGCCACTTCTAATGAACTAATGGACAGCGGACACAATGCAGGGTTTAAAATTAAATGCATTATACAGGGTCCTCCTTTATTATGCTGACACTTTTTTAAGGGGATGATCGGATCATCAAACCGAACAACTTTCTCTATGGCACCAACATCGAATTCGCAAAAAAAAAATCTGCTGGTCCATGCAAACCTACTCGAGCCAAATGTGACAGGGACAATGGGACAGCTGATATTTTTTACCCGACTGCGCTAGAAGGAGGGTTATGTTTTTCGAGCGTATGTATATATGTATGTATGTAAGTATGTATGTATGTATGTATGTATGTATGTATGTATGTTTGTATGTCTATTTCTTTGGCACGGCCTACAGCCCAAACGGCTTGATGGATTTTAGCGTATGAGGTGTCATTGGATTTGTAAAAATCGTGAGAGTGACATAGGGTATATTGTTTCAAGATGGCGTCTATCAATTAAAAAAGAGAGGGGGAATAAACAATTTTTTTTTGCTAAACATTACAATATGGGTATCAAATGAAAGCTAGTAATCAGACGATTCCAAATATATAAATATTATAGTACTTTTATGTTACCGTTTCGACACAAGACTAAAAAGTATGAAATAAACTAAATTATTAAGATAAACAAAAAACCCGACTGCAAAAAAAACTTATTAACTGAAAAGAGAAAAACAAGCTCTATGAACACTAATCAGCTATAACAACTTTGTCTGAGCAAATATAATTTGATTCTTATTAGGTAGGTATTGCAGGCGGGGACAAACCAATCAATAACAAAACAAAAATTTTCTTTGTCCCCGTTTGCGATACCTACCTAATAAGAATCAAATTATTTCGTCATTTTGATGCTAGTCCCATAGAGAAAGTTGTTAAGTTTGATGGTCTGTTCATCCTCTAAAAAAGTGTCACCATATTAAGAAGGACCCTGTATATTAAACAACCCTGTATGATATATAACGCATTTAATTCACGTGCTTCAGACCATCAAACTGAGCAACTTTCACTTTGGAGCCAAAATCGAAATCGTAAAAAAACTCTGATGTTCCATACAAAATGTAAATAGCTAATCGACCAAAATGTATGTCGCAAGACGGATAATTTAACTGATTACTAAAAACAAACAATAAATCAAATAAAAATTTGCATTATGATAGTAAATTATTTTGTGCGTATTTTTTCGCCATTTTATGAATGCATACGAGTATAATCCGATGTCTGCTAATAAGGGAATAGAACTAATAATTGCTTTTGGGAATGTTTCTGATATTGACAAGGATATTTGATAACAGAACCTGTCAAAACCCAAACCCGCGAGAATCGGGACGTCCCGTTTCTAGAGACTTAAAGGATGCGTCCCGCGAACGATGTGTGCGGGACGCCAATTGTCCCGATTTATGGTACGTACGGCTTAACTTTCAGGCAGAAGAATTATTATAGTATTTTTTGTTTTAATTAAAAATAAAATTGATAGCAGGCGGCATAATTGTTACTGTTATTTATTTGTTTGCCATGCCTCTTCTTCGAGATTGCCATATTATTATTGTTTAATCTTTTTTAAGTATGTTTATCTTTAAGCCAAAGTAAAATATGTTCATTAAAAATGCAGAAAATTTTAAAGCTCAATTTCTAATTGTTCTTCTTGCCTTCCTATACTTTGTCAGCTGGGTCCCGCTTTTTTTCGCCGCGTCCCGCTTTTTGATTCCCGCTAATCCGTGTACTCCGGTTGGCAACCCTAGCAAATAGCAAATCTCTTATGATCCAATTGTTAGTAATAATTAGATCGGAAATAACAACCGAAACTGTTTGGGTTTCCCTTTTATTTCGGATATTTGTGAGGAAACCCTCAATTTCGAGGCGTATACAGGTTGTAAATTTACATGCGTTACATAGGTAGGTACTTTAAAGGTTGCTTCAGACCATCAAACTGAACAATTTTTACTATGGAGCCCACAAAAAAAATCGCGAAAAAATCTACTTTTTCATACATTAGGGTTAATTTAATGTACGGGTATGTACATATATTCATTTGTCAGCACTTTTGTGCCACACCGTTTTATAGCGCGCAGCGATCGCCAGTCGGTCCCCGCGCGTCCCTATAACAACACCTATGTAAAACACTAACGTAAAAAACATGTAATTCACTGTTTTAGATCTGACAATATAATCGGACTTTCGTGAACTGTATATCGTCTCTTCATTGAATTCCCTCCTTCTGATACCACGAACTTGGAGTCTACGAACACACGTTCCTCGGACATTGGTGACACCCATTGAGTGAAGTGACTATACCTACAGTGCGTTAGTTTCGGGATCGGCTCAATTTCAAGTTGTATAGGTGACGCGCATCTCGGTAGTACTTAACTACTATCGTTTCTTCTCTTGCACTCCACGGACCGCAAGCTCAACCCGCAGAAAAATGGCGGAAGAAGATGAAAAGCCGGACGTCGTGTTAATCTCGGTATCGTCAAGGGTACCAGAGTTCTGGACGGACCAGCCAGGACTATGGTTCATCCAGTTCGAGGCGGCAGTGGCACCGCAGAAAGCTAGCGACAACGCTAAGTACCAGCTCCTTATAGCCAAACTCGGCAAAGCGGTCATACAGCAAGTCGCGGACCTCTTAGCAAAGCCGCCAGAAGCTGACAAGTACAAAGCACTTAAAGATCGACTCTTAAGCATCTACGAGGAGTCCGAAAACAGACGCATCCAGAAATTAATCGGAGATATGCAGTTAGGTGATCAAAAACCGTCACAGCTACTCCGACGGATGCAGGGCCTAGCCGGAAGCCGGATGACGTCAGATACTCTAATCGTTTTATGGCAAAATCACCTGCCAGCCGCGGTTCGCACAGTGTTAGCGGCGACGACACTTGATGATCCTGAAAAATTAG
Source organism: Agonopterix alstromeriana (assembly GCA_963924505.1). NCBI lineage: Eukaryota > Metazoa > Arthropoda > Insecta > Lepidoptera > Depressariidae > Agonopterix > Agonopterix alstromeriana. Next base: position 2,310,581 of record OZ004680.1, read on the forward strand.
CGGCGGTAGCAGACAAAGTGATCGAAACGAGCAAGCCGTTAGAAGTCGCGGCAGTCGCGAGCACGAGCTCAAGTAACCTAGCAGATGTGATAGCGAAGTTAACGTTGGAGGTAGCTGAACTACGAAAAGCAAGACATGATTCCCGACCACGGCAGAGGTCAGCGTCACGACAGCGCGACCGCAGCGGGAGCCGAGGTAGAGGTCCCTCCAATACGCGAAACCAGGATCGTCCCTGCTACTACCACTATCGTTTCGGGGAAAAAGCGGAAAAGTGCCGCGATCCCTGTAACTACAAACCGAAAAAGCAAGCGGAAAACTAGATGATGTACAGTCTACGACGGGAGGCTGTCACGGTAGTATTAACCGTCGCTTATGTATCATGGATGTCAATTCTAAACTTAGTTTTCTTGTCGATACAGGAGCAAACGTTTCTGTTTTACCGATTAATTTAGTAAATCGCTCACGTTGCGATAAAAACGTGGATTTCACGTTGTACGCCGCAAACGGTACTAAAATTGACACCTATGGTACACACACGATGACTCTAAACCTAAGACTTAGGAGAGCATTCACGTGGACCTTTATAGTCGCTACTGTTAAACAACCAATCTTAGGCGCCGATTTTCTCAGCCATTTTGGTCTGTTAGTAGACTTAAGTTCTCGAAAATTGATTGATAACGAAACTAAGTTAAATGTCATAGCCAGTATCAAAGATTGTACCAATCCGTCAATCAAAACAATAAGCGAAGGTCACCCGTATCGCGATTTGTTAAATTCGTTTCCAGATATAACCAAACCGGTCTCTTTTAAAGAGCCTCCGCAGCACACTGTCAGTCATCATATCGAAACGAGTGGACCACCTGTCTACGCGAAGGCGAGACCATTACCGCCAGAACGTTTCAAAAAGGTGAAGGAAGAGTTCCGTCTCATGCAGGAGATGGGCATCTGCAGGCCTTCTAAAAGCGCCTGGGCGAGCCCGTTACATGTTGTTCCGAAGAAAAACGGAGACATACGTCCCTGCGGCGACTATCGACGACTTAACGCCATCACCAAACCCGACAGGTACCCTATTCCACATTTGCATGATTTTACATATCTTCTACCAGGTAAAAAGGTTTTCTCTCGAATTGATGTCAATAGAGCTTACCATTTCGTACCTATCAACCCGGCTGACGTTGATAAAACGGCGATCATAACTCCATTCGGGTTATTCGAGTTCACCAGAATGACATTCGGCCTGAGGAATGCAGCACAAACCTTTCAACGGTTCATGCATCACACGGTTTTAGAAGGTATGGATTTTCTACATTGTTTTATCGATGACGTCATAGTAGCTAGCGTAAACGAGGAAGAACACCGAGAGCACCTACGGTTACTATTCGAACGACTGAACCAATTTGGGTTAACGATAAACTTATCTAAATGTATTTTCGGTGAGGCAGAGCTTGATTTTATAGGATTCCACGTGTCCGAAAACGGAATTCGACCTATGGACGAAAAGGTCAAGGCCATCATTGATTTTCCCAAACCAAAGGATATCAATGAGCTTCGTAGATTCCTAGGCATGGTAAATTTCTATCGCAGGCATATACCACACGCCGTAAGTACACAAGCCATTTTATCTAGGTATTTACATAACGCGAAACGAAACGACAAAACACCCATCGTATGGACGCCGGATACTGAATCAGCATTCCATGAATGTAAGTTGCAATTGGAGCAAGCAGTCACGTTGGCGTACCCGATCGCTGACGCTACATTAGCCCTCATGTGTGACGCTTCGAACACATGCGCAGGAGCCGTTCTACAACAACTAGTTAAAGGTGTGTGGAAACCTCTCGGCTATTTTTCTAAACGCTTGTCCGAAACGCAACAACGTTACAGTACCTACGACCGCGAATTACTCGCAATTTACATGTCTATTAAATACTTTCGCAAACTGTTCGAAGGCAGGCCATTAACGATTTTCACCGATCATCGGCCATTGGTACACGCGTTTACAAAAGTAGGTACCAACTCAGAAACGCCTCGGAGAACTCGGCAGTTATTATTCATCAGCGAATTCACGACCGACATTCGACACGTAGGTGGCGTGGACAATGTTGTGGCTGACGCGCTATCGCGCATAGCTACGATTTCCTGTCCCACGAGCATCGACTTCGAGCAACTTGCTGAATCGCAGAAATTGGACGACTTCATTACACAAGTTACGACAAACAGCGTCGATAATAACAAAGTTGATATTTAAAGCATAGTTTTGCCCACTTGCGACAAAATGATTTATTGCGAAATGTCAACGTCCAAAGCAAGACCGTACCTACCTGATAATTTCAGACGTGTAGCTTTCGATAGCGTACACAAGATTAGCCACGATCAGATAAGGTTACAACAGCCGACGACCACCGTGCGCACCGACCAAAATGTACCCACGAAGGTAATTTTTTCGTGAAATTTTAATTTTCTCTTCTAATATTATAATTAGTTTTCGAGTTCACGATTGTTTTGCTAAACAAATGACCATCGTATTGTTTGAATGACGAATTTATACTGTACCTACAAGATAGTAATTAAAGCTTGTAATTAATGTAAAAATAATCACCCTGTATAACCACGTTGATCAGTAATATTTACTTATAAAATGATAATGAATGTAATTAAACGCCATAAGCGAACTTTAGGTACAACTGCAACTGTATTGATTTGTAACGTTCTTAGCAATTTCCATAACTAATTTGGGCAACAAATGTATCTATATTAAGTTACTTACTAATCCGAAGCAAAGGAAAAAATTGTAATACCACAGTGACTCAGGACTCTGTCTACCCATTAGGACTTAGTCGTGATAATTTATCGTATTTAATAATTCATTGTAGCATCAACATTGTAAACAATTCAAGCCGGTACCTACCGAGCAAGTATCATGTATCAGCGACCGTGTTATCATATTGCAACTTTGTTTCGCAATCACATTCCTTGCATTGTATAACTTGAGTTAATTTTATTTGATTATAAGATTTGATTTTAAAATTTGGATTGTATAACTTCCGCGTACCAAATTTTAGGAGGGGTGTGATGTACGGGTATGTACATATATTCATTTGTCAGCACTTTTGTGCCACACCGTTTTATAGCGCGCAGCGATCGCCAGTCGGTCCCCGCGCGTCCCTATAACAACACCTATGTAAAACACTAACGTAAAAATCATGTAATTCACTGTTTTAGATCTGACAATATAATCGGACTTTCGTGAACTGTATATCGTCTCTTCATTGAATTCCCTCCTTCTGATACCACGAACTTGGAGTCTACGAACACACGTTCCTCGGACATCTTATTATGGCTCCATCGTGTGAATAATGATTCTGCCAATGTCAAGGTGAGAAAACGCACTCTAGGTAATAGAAAACAGAGTCCTTTAAAATCAACGTGATTCTACGATGAATATCTCAGAGATGCACATGTGGTACCTTTGGGTCGAGTTGCTATTAATGTTTTCTATGAAACAAAACAGCCTGCTTGGTCTAATGGTTAAGAGCATCGGGCTCTTGAGACGGAGGTCGTGGGTTTGATTCCCACGGGGGACACCTAGTGATATGTCACGTTTTGCGTTTTTCCCCAGTTTATTAGGGTATTGCAGGCTGAATAACCTAACTATCTGAAAAAGAAAGAAGATTCCGTGCTTCGGATGGCACGTTAAGCCGTTGGTCCCGGCTACTATATCTAGTGGTAGTAGTTGTTACATAAAAACCACGTCAGATGCCGTAAGGCGGTCTGAAAAAACTCTGACACCAGGACTTGCTACTAAATTAAAAGTAAGTAAGTTATAGCCTGCAGAATCCCACTGCAGGGCAAAGGATCCACTCACTAATAAGGGTGAAGGGGAGTGGGCCATACTCCATCATGCGGGCCTAGTGCACGCTGGTGGAGGTTGGAGTGGTCAACTTGCCGTCAGAGAATTTTCATTAGTAAATGAGAAAAAAAATTTTGTTCTCGATTTCTATGTTGGCTCTACAAGGTGTTACAAAAATACAAATAAACATTTAAGGGGGTGGTTTAGACCATCAAACTGAACAACTTTCACTATGGGACCAATATCGAAATCGTGAAAAAAAATTATTATGTTCCATACTAAACTACAAATATACTCGAGCTAAATGTATGGGACAGCTGACTTTTTTTTGCGATTTCGATGTTGGTCCCGTAGTGAAAGTTGTTCAGTTTGATGGTCCAAACCCCCTTAAAAGTTTTAAGTATTTATTTTTACTTTTGTAACACCTTAAAAAGTAAAAGTTGTTAGTTTTTTTGGTCTGAAGACCCCTGTTTAATTATTTAATGCATTTAATTTTACACTCTATATTTATAAGTACTTAATCATATTATTTTCAAGAAAAGTGCCGCTGCATTACCCAAAGGATGGGCGTCGTACCCTTTCATAAACGGAAATGAAATTTCAGATGATAGATGAGAGTGCACATTTTCATATGCATATTTAAATGCGAGCTGCATTTGAATGGCATGTAGATTTAGTAGATTATAGTGATGAAATGTGTATGTTTTATTTAAATATAGAAAAATAAAACCAGTCAAGTGCGAGTCAGGCTAATCGCTCACCGAGGGTTCCGTACCACACCACCAGACAACATAATAACTAAAAAAAATGTTGTTGTCCTGGACCTTGGACACGAGACCGACTCACACTTGGCCGGTTTTAACTAAGTTATGTTAAAATCACTAAGCGTTCGGAGTGTTTAAATTTATTATTTGTGAAGGTATCTACTATAGCTCATTTTCATAATAGTTCCTTTTTTAGGGCTCCGTACCCAAATAGTAAATAGTAATTTTTGAACCGTTATAGCAAGATAGTTGAAATCTTCACAGAATATGCGTTATTACGGCGGATTTGTTACCAAATAATAAAAATGTCAAAAAGTTAAAAATTAAGGGGGGTTCTCAATTCACTTAATATAGGGTGAAATTGATATCATATAGCATCTTTTTAAACTAAGAGTCTACCCAACCTGAACAACTTTTACTATGGGAGCAAACCGATAGGAGTAAAAAAAATCACCTGTTCCATACCAACTGTTGCCTACTCGACTCAAATGTTTGCAACAGATTTTTTTTGCTCCGATCGGTTTGCTCCCATAATAAAAGTTCAGTTTGATGAGTAGACTCTTCATTTAAAGATGCTAATGATATCAATTTCTCCCTATAGTCAAAACTCACGTCTTGCTTTAAAAGGGTGTAAACATTTATTCAGGAGAAAGATGTTGCTTAAAAGCATGCATTACCACATTAGTATTGCTGACCAAATCTTACCCATCGGGGATAGAACAGTCATCAAAACTTGAAACTCCCATATGCGGAGAGTTAACCAGGTGTCGCATCTAGTGGCATCGTTCCGGACAACTTTCCTCATTTGTGGAGCACTGGGCCGGATTTGGGACAAGTATAGGTTTGTGTGCGTTTGTTATACTGTGCTTTGTTGGCGAAAGAAGGGACGCAGAGGAGCTTATCACTACTTGACACGTCATTGAGTTTAGCTGCAACTTCATGATTAAAAAAATGGTTGGTAGTTGTGGCGTAGTAGAATCAATAAAAATAATCTAAGCATAACCATATGATCAGTATTATATTTCCCGAGGGGGAGTCAGTGATATTCTGAAACCACAGAACATCCACGTTTAACTAATACCGAAACTCTGTCCAATGTGACGGACAGTGGGGACAATACATGCCTTGAAATTGAAGCATGCTAGTTTCCTCACGATGTTTTGCTTCACCGAAAAGCCAGTAGAGTTACAAATCGTACATAAATTCCGATAAACTCATTGGTACGAGTCGGCTTGGACGGGGATCGAACCATCGCCTCCTGCACGGCAGGCAAAGTTACTCGCCACTGGACCACCACAGCTCCAAAATACTCTAGGTAGTACTAAAAATATGAAGAGGCACGCAAGGAGGCGCAGAGTGTAGCGGGTGCAGTGCAAGCACCTTGCCTTCTTATTAATATAATTTTGTCAGACCGTCAGGCCAGCTAGGCCCCACGGACTCAGCTCCATTTCCAAGACGTTCTCTGATTTTAGTTTCTAGGTCAGAAACCTAGCCCATGCACCGATCTCTTGTCCAGCTCTCCCCTGTCCCTTCATAAAAAAATCCTTGACAGCACGTCCCATAGCTGTCAGCTTATCCTTATAGCACTTTTTATGGGTACGAAGCTGAAAAACGAACGAACGAACGTAGTTCCTTACCAGTAAGAGGATCGAATGGGATGAAGAAAAAGATTTGTGAATACTGTCGTTCTCTCCAAATCTTTGTCTCCTAATTAGTTTTTTAGCTATAACGCTATTGGCTGCCTTTTGTGCCCCATCTCAACTTTACACCCTTTGGAAGCACGCAGTAAGATATCAATGGTGCCCATGGTAGAAAATAAAATAAATCGTGATGGTATTTTATATCACCACTAAGTCCAGCACTGGGCCACCCAATGTATTGGCTATCTCAAGGGCACCATTCGTTACATTTGCGGGGAATGGCCGAGTAATACTTCTTTGTAGTTTGTTTAGTTATTTATTTTAATGGCTGATTCTACTAACAAAAGAGTGTTGGAGTTGTAAATGAAGATTACTATTTCGCTTTTCACTGTCTGGTTCACTGTTTTAATGTACCAACAAATGTTAGCAGCATTTTTATTTCGTTAATGTCGGTTGGTTTTTTTAAAGAATCTTTAATGTTTATTTGATTAATTATTCGTTTGTTTAAGAGAAGTTTATTCCGAATGCGTAAATGCGCGCTGCATACAAACGAAGTCTGGTAATTATAGAAAATTATATACATCTTACTACAGGGTGAAATTGATATCATTAGCATCCTTTTAAACTAAGAGTCTACCCATCAAACTGAACAACTTTTACTAAGGCGCAAACCGATCGGACCGGATAGGACCGTTATGTGGTCTAAGGCCACAAACAATTTACGCGATCTGCTAACACTAAATACATGGACCAATCCTTAAGGGTATATTACTGTTGGCGCGCTCCATACAAACGAAGTTTGGTGATATTTTCAATACTAACCAATTAAACTCAATGAAATTTTGCAGAAACAATCTAGGAACAAATCTCTTTGCTTGTATCGTGTTCGATTTTCATTAAAATATACAGTTTCAATGCTAGGATTAATTAAAGATTTGTATGGAAATATTTGAGGCACTGTAACTTTAAAACTGTACATTTTAAGGAAAATCTGACACGATACAAACACAGAGATTTGTTTCTAGATTGTTTCTGCATAATTTCATTGAGTTTAATCGGTTAGTATTGAAAATATCACCAAACTTCGTTTGTATGGAGCGCGCCAACAGTAATATACCCTTAAGGATTGATCCATGTATTTAGTGTTAGCAGATCGCGTAAATTGTTTGTGGCCTTAGACCACATAACGGTCCTATCCGATCCGATCGGTTTGCGCCTTAGTAAAAGTTGTTCAGTTTGATGGGTAGACTCTTAGTTTAAAAGGATGCTAATGATATCAATATTACCCTGTAGTAAGATGTATATAATCTTCTATAATTATGTTAAAACCACTAGCGTTCGGAGTGTTTAATTTTATTATTTGTGAAGGTATCTACTATAGCTCATTTTCATAATAGTTCCTTTTTTAGGGTTCCGTACCCAAAGGGTGAAAACGGGACCCTATTACTAAGCCTAAGTTTCCCGTCCGTCCGTCCGTCCTACCTATTTAGAGCTGTAATTTTTGAACCGTTATAGCAAGACAATTGAAATCTTCACAGAATATGCGTTATTACGGCGGATTTGTTACCAAATAATAAAAATGTCAAAAACTTAACCAAATACCAAATAATAAATAGTAAAAGTTGTTCGGTTTGGAATATCAATTTCACCCTGTATATGGCATCATTCGTTTATTGGCTTTTTGCGTCGTTAAATCTAAATTGCATCAAATTACCAATCACTCTAAATTATGTATAGAATTAGTTTAGATATTTTGAAATTATTCTATTGAGAAAATGTGAAGGAGATAGCTTCTGATGATATATTATAACGATATTTAACAATCTTTAAATATTGGGATACATAACATTATAAAAATATTGGGAAAGTTTTAAACTGTGATCCCACAATAGGCTCTGGCTTGAAAGTCAACGCCGTATCTATTCCGACGCGGTGGTAGCTTCAAAAAAGAATTTACGTTTAATAAGTGTGCTTCAAACTCCTATATTGAATAAATTATTCTGACTTGGACTTTGAAGAGAAGAAATTGAAAATTCGAAACAAAACGAACGTCAATAATTCGGAAGTTTCGTGAATGACTTCACAGATTTCAGTTCGGTTGAATACGCGGTATTTCAAATAGTTTAATCTCAAATATTAAATTTATTGGATCTTTTATAGATCCTGTACAAACAGTTTTCAGTGTGTGCTTACAATATTGTGTTTCACTCCAGTAATAGTTTTCAGACTATGCGTAAAACATTTTGTTTGCACCTTGAATATTGTGTTTTTTTTTAGATTCCACACTAAAAGCTTTGTAGCTCCAGCGTGGTACAAAAACAAAGAGAGTACCTGTGAAAGTTATTTATTTTGTTTCTCACTACATATGGAGCGCTACCGGCAAAAAATAGAAATTCTTCAACACTTTTTATCGATCCCAGCATTGATCAAACTCGTACCAATGAGTTTTTATCAATATAGAGATAGAGAAGATGCGGCCAAAAACTCTACAATACACATCTTTTAAACAAAACAAAATATACAAAGTACAATCACAAATACAATAACATAGTGTAACATTGTCAAGACCAGACATTTCATCACGGATTTTATAGTAACCTTTTTTTAGAGAAGACTTGTCAAAACTTTTTTTCTGATAAGTTTAGAATATCCTCTGGTATCTTATTATAATAGCGTAAACAGTGCTCGTATACAATATCTTCAAATGAGCCATCACTTTTAATTTAAACTTTAAATAGTTTTCGTCACTTTTCGGGCTGACTAATTATAATAATAATAAATTATGTTTAATGTTTTTCAAGGGAACCTTGCTACAACAGCAAATTTAAAAGAATCACCATCATCATTAACCTACGTACGTCTTACTGCAGGGCACAAAGCTTACTCTCGAGGAGGGTGTACGGTAGATTTCACATCACACACGCATCTGAATTTCATCTGCAGCGTATGCAGGGTTCCTCACGATTTATACCTTCACCGTTTGAGAGTAGTCGGTATTACGTTAAGAGTCGTAAAAGTTGGAAAAACTCATTGCTATCTACATGTGGAATGTCGTCCATGAGGATTCAAACCCAAACCCCCGTGATTGAGTGGCAATACTTCTCCGTTACACGCCACCGTGTCGCTCTAAAAGAATTACAATCTTCTGTATCCGGGCCACGAGTTAGGGAGTATTCTGCAACAAGCATCGTCATTACAATAAATAAATCCACACATGCGTCGTCAAACAACTTAATCTAATTAAATTAACCGCCCCGCACCATATCCCGCCTGAAGGTACCCATGATACTGGCTGAATTGCCTCGCTGGATAGCCAGCGATATTTTTTGGACGAGATACGATCCAGACCGGCAGTCCAGACCTTTCTGACGTAACCGTCGGCCAATCTCGTAAATAAATATCTTCTGTATTCTATCCATGTGTACTATTTGTTATAACTACATTAAGATTTCTATGTAACCATGTATTGAACCTTTTTTACCCGACTGCGCCAGAAGGAGGGTTACGTTTTTCGAGCGTATGTATGTTTTTATGTCAATTTCTTTGGCACGGCATACAGCCTAAACGGCTTGATGGATTTTAACGTATGATGTGTCATTAGATTTGTAAAAATTGTGAGAGTGACATAGGCTAAATTATTTTAATATGTCGTCTGCGAAATAAAAATAGAGAGGAAATAATTTTTTTTTATTAAAAATTGCAATATGGGTATCAAATGAAAGCTAGTAATCAGATGATTCCAAATATATACAATGTGTTAATGAATAAGCGCAAAACCTCATACACCCCAACTGATTTATAACAAAATAATTAGATTGAAACAACAATGTCATTATTTTGATAGTTAAAATTTAAAGTTATTCACATTTTAAGTTTTCAGGCAAAAATGATTTGTTATCATTTCAGCAATGATAGAACGCACTACGTGCTCATGGATACATTTTAAGAATCTTGTTTTGGTAGTAAGTAGGGTGAGTGTGCCCGTGCCGTGGGTTGAGATTGAGTTCAGTAAATTAAAAAATTTTCAAACGTGTGATTGAATATTTTGAAAAAAATTACCTATGTTGAAACCATGATAATTCGATTTTGCACTCGATTTTAAACAAACTACTTTCTAGTTTTGCGTTAATTCAATAATAGTACAGTACTTTTATGTTACCGTTTCGACACAAGACTAAAAATGTTAAAATAAACTAAATTATTAAGATAAACACAAACCCTACTGCATAAAAAAACCTATTAACTGAAAAGAGAAAAACAAGCTCTAAAATCACTAATCAGCTATAACATCTTTATTTGAGCTAATATAATTGGAATGTTATTAGGTAGGTATTGCAGGCGGGGACCAATCAATAACCAACCAAAAATCTTCTTTGTCCCCGTTTGCGATACCTACCTAATAACATTCAAATTATATTAGCTTAAATAAAGATGTTATAGCTTATTAGTGATTATAGAGCTTGTTTTTCTCTTTTCAGTTAATAGGTTTTTTTTATGCAGTCGGGTTTTTTGTTTATCTTAATAATTTTAGAATATATTATTTTGCATTTTTTTCATTTTAATTTTTTAGTTATATTAACGTCCCAGGCCACCCCGAAAGGGAATGCGGTCTTATCTTAACGTACTTTATGATATTAATTAATAAATGAACACAGAATGTTAATCTTATTGGAACTTATTATAAAGGAAATATAGAGCACCGGTTTCCCGGGAGGCGCTGTCGCAATGCGTTTCTTGCGCCATGTTGTTCAAACCATAGTTGTTATGACGTTTAATTTATCTTCTCGACGCGATTTATACTAAGAATTAATACTAAAAATACTCCGGTATTAGAGAAGCAGATAAGGATTTCTATACTTAATTCCAAATAAGGACATGAGATTTTCCGATTCCTATTTAGCTTTCTGGCCAATTCTGATTACCAAATATAATGTATTTATTGGATACATAAACTATCCGACATATCTTGAACGATACTAAAGCTGTTTTAAGAATAAGTGAGAGGAAGTGTTTCAAATCTCTGTTTCTGTAATGCAAAATGCGTTAAAATTTCGTTGCTATTTTGAATCGATTTGATTATTAAATAAATAAAAAGATATTTATTCATCAGAAAAGATACACTTATTGACACTGATCATCAACATTTCCTGAATGAACAGGCAAAGGATTATTGCAAAAATCGTAGTGACTGAGATAGAACTTTGTAATTTACCGATTTTTAAAGATATGTCTATTTTTTTGCACTACTCTTCTAAGAGAAATAAATGTAATCTAAGAGAAATAGGTTGAATTTTGTTTTATGGTCGGAAAAGTAATATAGCTTACATAGGTATTTAGAGGACATTTCAAAATACATCAAAAAACTTCATATTCATTGCTAGGCTGCATCGGAGCTGTGCTATTAAGGTTTAAAATAACATGTAAGGTTGTATGGGAGAAATCGCTTTTTAGCGCTAAGACAGCCTTGTTTTGTATCTTCTGTATTTCTTTACGGTATATTTTTCTGAGTAGGTTATATGTTTCGATTGATTGATTGAAAATAAGTTGATTCTTAAAGGATTTGGATACTTTTTTATGAACCTTTAGAGTCAAATATCTCAGCTCTTATGCGAGCTAGGCCATAAGTGTTTATTACAATATTTGTTTTTACCCGACTGCGCCAGGAGGGTTATGTTTTTCGAGCGTATGTATGTATGTATGTATGTAAGTATGTATGTATGTAATTATATTTGCTCAAACAACATAGACATACAAACAGTATGTCTATTTCTTTGGCACAGCCTACAGCCTAAACGGCTTTATGGATTTTAACGTATGAAGTGTCATTAGATTCGTAAAAATTGTGAGAGTGACATAGGTTATATTATTTAAATATGGCGTCTGCGATTCAAAAAAGAGAGGGGGAGTAAACAATTTGTTTTTGTGAAAAATTACAATATGGGTATCAAATGAAAGCTAATGAACAGACAAATATAAATATTGTAGTACTTTTATGTTACCGTTTCGACGCAAGAACTATGAAATAAACTAAATGATTAAGAAAAATAAAAAACCCGACTGCATAAAAAACCTATTAACTGAAAAGAGAAAAAAACTTAACCCTCCTTCTGGCGCAGTCGGGTAAAAAAACAAGCTCCATAATCACTAATCAGCTATAACAACTATGTTTGAGCAAATATAATTTGATTGTTATTAGGTAGGTATTGCAGGCGGGGATAAACCAATAACCACCCAAAAATCATCTTTGTCCCCGTTTGCGATACCTACAGTCGGCTGCAGTCGGATTTTTTGTTATTCTTAATAATTATACAATACTTTGACCACGACTGTTAAAAAATGACAATACCTTTACCCATTTCATTAAATTTTTTTTATTACTGCTGGCTGTTTCTCACCGCAATCTCATAAGGTGGGCAGAGACTAATGTAACTTTTTACCCGACTGCGCCAGAAGGAGGGTTATGTTTTTCGAGCGTATGTATGTATGTGTGTATGTATGTATGTATGTATGTATGTTTGTATGTCTATTTCTTTGGCACGGCCTACAGCCTAAACGGCTTGATGGATTTTAACGTATGAGGTGTCCTTGGATTCGTAAAAATCGTGAGAGTGACTAGGGTATATTATTTCAAGATGGCGTCTACGAATTAAAAAAAAGGGGGGGAATAAACAATTTTTTTTTGTTAAAAATTATTACTTAAGCATTAATCAGTCACTTCAACTGAATTCGACGATTTCGACGATTCGTCGTGTACAGTCGCCATCAGTTATATCGTAGCATACACGGTGTTTAAATATTTCTGAGCAGTGCTTGTTATATTTAATAATTTCTTTACACATTACCAATCAAAAATGTGTGAACTCCTAGAACATCAAAAGTATCAACGCCGTCAGGGTTATCAGAAACATCTGAGCAATTTAGGAAAAGAGACCTTAATCCGTTGTTATACATCTCAATTTTAAATAACATTGTATAGTAATTATTGATAATTAGTTGTTCAGATATTGATGACAAAAGACATATTTAGATATAATTGGTAAAATTTCATCGTCATCATCATCAGCCTATACATACGTCCCACTGCAGGGCACAGGCCTACCCTCTAGGAGGGTGAATGGGTCCACCACGCGAGCCCAATGTGGATTGGTAGACTTCACATACGCATCAGAATTTCTTCTTTAGCATATGCCTATTTCCTCACGATGTTTTCCTTCACCGTTTGAGTGAAGTCGGTAATACGTACATAAGTTAGAAAAACTCATTGCTACGTGGCATGTTGTCCTTGCGGATTCCAACCCGGACCTCATGATTGAGAGTCCATACCTCTCCGCAATGTGCTACCGAGCCTCTTCTGGTAACATTTACTGTAAAGAATTTATTGAAAATATCCACTGCTCAGAAATATTTGAACACTTATGTATGTTACGATATATTTAATGGTAACTGTACCTATTTGTGAGCTACAATCAGTGACCTTAAACAACAAACTGAACTCGAAAATCTTGTTAGGATCAAAAACACACTCAGACTTCTAACTTTGAGGACAATTTTTTATCCAAATAGACCTAACAAACGTTACAAGTTGTTTTAATGAGCTGACAAGACTAGAAGCGAGCCAAATTAGAGAGAGACGAAATGAGATAAAATATATAGGTAACATGACAACTCTCAAATTTTAGTGGGGTTCAGGATAGTTAGATTAAATTCAGTTTTAATCTAATCTGTTCAAAAATAGACGCATGGAAGGCGGCGGCTGTGCAGATTATCTACAGGGTGTTAGGGTCAACAGTAGCATTACTTTAAGGGATGATTGTACCCATGATACTAAACAACTTTCCATAAGAAATCTATAGAAAATTCGAAACATTTTTTTTCGACTTTTCATACTAACACTCGATAAGCTGATTGCATTTAGTATAGAACTTTTTTTTTTTCGTATTTCCTATAGGTTTATTAGGGAAAGTTGTTCAGTATCATGGGTACAATCACCCACTCTTACCCTTAAAGTAGTGCAACTGTTTACCCTAACACCCTGTATAGGATTTCCTCCGCCGTGTGTTGTCCATTTTCGAATAGCACCAACCCAGGCTATTGTCGTAAGTGGTGACTAATTCCTTCAGGCATTTTACACATCTTTGACGCGCAAACCGTGCGGCTGCCGGTTATAGCCACTGCATCTGACCCCACCTCTGATGGTATCGGTCTCCCGTACCATCAGACATAGGAGGGCAAGGACGAGAGTGGATCTGTGATTAGCGCGTACACTTATGCACTTGCAAAATATTGTACTGTACCTGACTGTTTTTCTATAAAAATTGGCAGTCGCCGTGGTCGAGGTTGACTGGGAATCCATCATCATCATTGTAGCTTGGTAGTAAAGTACATTAACAGAGTTAATTATGAACCTCAAATCTTTCCAGCTTGCGACCATTGAGGTACTAGAGGCGAAACCCAGACTGAATTGTTTGTAACTTTCGCACAGGCCAAATGGCATGTGCTTCCTGAGTCTGTGCCAGGCATTCGCCGCAGCGTGACACTCCCAGTGCACGCCCTGCACTGCTGATCGTGGTGCACAGATTTTGTTCGCGTTCTCTGTTATATACATAAATATTTAATGCTTGCAACTGAGAAGCAATTTCATTGTGTTGCAGGTGAGTTTCAACTCAGGAAGCATCCTGAAACGCTTGACGGCTCGATAGCACAGACGGTAGTGATCCTGCCTGCTGTGCCGAGGGTTGCGGGTTCGAATCCCGTAAGGGACAAATATTTGTATGATGTATACGAATATTTGTACCCGAGTCATGGATGTTTGTATCTATATATGTATTCTATTTCGTTGTCTAGTCATCATAATACAAGTCCAGGCTAGATTCTGGTACATTAAATGTGACCAGATAATTTGTGTGACAATGTCCAAGATATTTATTTATTTAAACATCAAAGTCTCACAAAAAATTGTTTTATCTTATACGTGTTATTTAAGAATATGGTACCCTAAAAAGATTACAGGTTATTCAGGAATTGGCCACAAAATACCAGCTTAGCACTGATGAGATCACAGGACTGGTAAAGTTTTTACGAGTAGCCACTTTACGTGATGAGTACAAACAACACTAGGTCATAAACTTAGTTTTTATTCGTCTGAAGTTTCCTTGGTTCTGCCTGTAGTTATTAGTTTATTACCTACTATTAAAACAAAAGTATGCAATTTTAAAGAAAATGTTGTTTTTAGACGCCCAAATATTTTATCAAACTCAGTTATAATTATAAATTAATAAATAAAAAGATATTTATTCATCAGAAAAGATACACTTATTAACACTGGAGCCTCAGCACGAATGCTATTTTGCCTTTGACTAATTATTATAAGGACTAGCCTTGCGGTAGCATTTCCCCTCTGCCACAATATAAGCACAATTGATCTTGTGCATTTACATTCAATTTTACACCTTATCACTAAACGAGACAGCCTATGATTGCGAAATAATAACTTCGAACTTAGAACGTTTGGGGTTCACACGAGACTATTTTTCATGATTTTTTACATTCAAAATTAGAATCTAAAGTTATGGGGAATAAAATCCAAAATTGCGGATTTCATGTTACCTCGCCCCCCGCCAAAAGTGGCAGAAATGTTGGTTAGTAGAATTACACGCGTAACCAGTCTACATATAAATAGTCAAAGTATTTTGCGGTCTCCCCCTTTTGTATGCACAATTGTTATGATGTGTTTTATCTGTGTAATCTTGTCTAGTGTAGTGTTTTTTTGTAGTTCTGAGTCAGAAATTTACTAATAATGTGAAATCATCTGATATATATTTTGCATTGAAATCTATACATGTTTAGAGTCACCTTTGCCTTTTATTTAAACCATATCTGAAGCGACAAGAATCGAAATTTCAAACGTTTATTTTATGTACGTTATTTGTCATTTTATACAGTAGATAACGTAGTTTCATCATCAGTATAAAGTTATTTGATGTGTTATTATGGTATTAAATTCTTTCCAGATATAATGAGTGTCTGAAAAAAGACAGGTAGCGAGTCGTCGCTTACATTATTATACGGTTACATTCCTGGCCCACAACTAAAGTCTATGGAATTTATGTAACTACGATTTATGTACCTACTGTTACTATTTCTTTGTCGTTATCACTAGATCGGCGGTGAAAGAAAAAATAGTGAGGAAACCTGCATACGTACGCGAAAATTTCAAATTCAAAAGAAAAGATTGGACATGTTAAAACATATGGATAAGCACAAATAAAATCGCAGTGATACAAGCAACAGCTTGCAATAGCCTTTCCCTAAAATAATAAATATAATCCATTCTTCATAATCATCAGCCTTTATACTCGTACGTACCACTGCAGGGCACAGGCCTACCCTCAGGAAGGGTGTATAGGCGTTAGTACACCATGCTTGCCCAATACGCATAAGTAGACTTCACATACGCATCGGAATTTCTTCTTTAGTGTATACAATGTGTTAATGAATTAACGCAAAACTAGAAAGTAGTTTGTTTAGAATCGAGAGCAGAATCGAATTATCATGTTTTCAACATAGGTAATTTATTTCAAAATATTAAATAAACTATTTGTAAAATTTTAAATTTACTGAATTCGGTCTCAACCCATCGCACAGGCACACTCACCCTACTTTCTACCAAAACAAGATTCTTAAAACGTATCCATGAGCACGTTAGCGCTTTCATTCATTGCTGAAATGATAACAAATAATTTTTGCCTCAAAACTTAAAATGGGTATAACATTAAATTTTAACGATTAAAATAATGAAATTATTGTTTCAATCTAATTATTTTGTTGTAAATCAGTTGGGGTGTATGAGGTTTTGCGCTTATTCATTAACACGTTGTATAGGTTGCCTTACGATGTTTTCCTTCACCGTTTAAAAGCGAGTCTTTCACCGTTTAAAGTCGATATTACAGTAGATAAGTTAGAAAAGCTCAGTGGTACATGGCATGTCGTCCGTGCGGATTGGAACCGGACTAAGATAGAGTTTCCATACCTATCTGCAACGCACCACCGACGCTCTTGAAGATTTTGACTTAACTCTAGGGTTGCCAGGTTCGAAGAAGTCATTTTTAACCGTAGTTGTGACAGACTGAGAGGTGGCAACCCTAGTTTTACCAGTTTTTTACATCGGTCTCCTTCAGATGGCACCTCAATTACTTCCCATACAGATAGGTGGAAAAAATGATACCATAAATCATCATGGTAAAGGTACTTGCGGCAAGATTTTGCTAGGGAACCCGGCGTTGTATGAACCTCTGTATAAACATTCACCAAACAAATAGGTGCATAATTTTGAGGTCGGATCTTGGTATACTACTAATCAGACACGTATTTTTATCTTCCAAAAGGTTATACAACGTGTTAATGAATTAACGCAAAACTAGAAAGTAGTTTGTCTAGAATTGAGAGCAGAATCTAATTATCATGTTGTCAACATAGGTATATTTTTTTTCAAAATATTAAATAATTTGATTTTAAATTTCAAATTTACTGAACTCGATCTCAACCCCCCGCACGGGCATACTCAGTACTTACTACCAAAACATGATTCTTAAAATGTATTCACGAGCACGAGCACGCTAGCGCTTTCATTCATTGCTGAACAAATAATTTTTGGCTGAAAACTTAAAATACGATTAATTTTATATATTAAATATCAAAATAATGAAATTATGGTGCATCAGGTTTTGCGCTTATTCATTAATACCTTGTATACAGTCTTTTAAAGTTGTTAGTAATAACAAAGTTTTGGATCACCCAGATACGATCATGTACCTATTTGTGAATTACACTCTGTGACCTTAAACAAGAAACTGAACTCGAAAATCGTATTATCATCAAGAACACACTCAGACTTCTTACTTTAAGCTAATCCTATTCTTTGTGTAATTCAAAGTAATAGTTCGGACACAAGTATAATTCTCACCATTATAACAGCACTTGTGAACCCTGAATAGGGTTCACACCTAAACACCCAGACCAAAAGTGCTGATGAACTTTTGATGCTATTCCTATTTACGTAATCTAAGCATTTATATGCATCAGTTCATACTCCTCACACTTAAGGGAAATGAGGTAGATACCATCGGCTAGAGGGAGATAGCCACAAATATCTTACGACATCGCTAATATTGGCTGGCCATATAATAAAATCTGACGGGAAAGCTCCTTACCTGAATGTTTTTTATAAGTCACGATTTAGATCGCATTCGAAAATAATCCGATCTGCGTTGGAAGCTTTTGTGCTTTAGGAGGGATAATATAAGGCTATTCGTTTTGTACGACCCACCAAATACAATAATACGTAATCGTTTTAACCCATCATCCCGTTGTAGGTGTAGGATCTTTTCGCAGCATCGTGCTAGGCGTTTTATGTAATATTCGAAATCTCAAACATTGATTTATCGGATTTTTGTCCGCAGCGGTATCCGTCATCGTAGCATGATAATAATACAGAGTCCTCCTTAATAAGCTTTCACTTTTTTAAGGGGATGATCAGACTGTCAAACTGAACAACTTTTTCTATGGGACCAACATCGAAATCTCGAAAATTTGGTATAGAACAGCAGATTTTTTTTTTCTTGATTTCGATGTTGGTCTCATAAAGTTGTTCGTTGTCCCTTAAAAAAGTGTCAGCATATTGAGAAGGACCCTATACAGGATGTAAAACTTTCACTATGGAGCCTTTTTTGCGTTTCCTGAGGTAGGCTCCATAATGAAAGTTGTTCAGTTTGATGGTCTGAGTTCACCCTTTCAGTATTTGCTAGACTGTCACTTACACCCCGTATATATCAGTTTTTAAATCAAATCATAAGCTTATAAAAATAATACGTTTTATAAAATTGGTTCAGTAGTTTTTGCGTGATGCTCGAACAAAAATCCGAATTTTACATAGTGTAGATTTGTTATTCATGAATGTTCTGAGTTTTCAAAACATATCTGACTACCCCTTTTATTTAGGAAAATAAAGTAATGAGCACTTACTTACGCTTCTTTTTACAAATTTGTGTCAAATAAGCGAGGATCAACAATTTTTAATAGTCATGCAAAGTGTTTGTTACACGTTAGAGCGTCGGTGTCGAATCCGCACGGATGACATTCCATGTTACAATGCGCTTTTATAACTTAAGTACGTAATACCGACTGCTCTCAAACAGTGAAGGAAAACATCGTGAGGAAACCTGAATACGCTGAAGAAGAAATTCCGATGCGTTTGTGAAGTCTACCAATCCGCATTGGACACGCATGGTGGACTAACGCCCATTCACTTATGGCAGGCCTGTGCCCTGCAGTGGGGCGAGGTTGTGATGATGATGTGTAACAAAGACAAAGGCAACGACTCAATATAACGTTTTCGACGAGGTAGCATGCTAGGCCCTCTGGAAGGATGTTCTTTGTTTGTCCATTACAAAGTGTTTTTCTTCGTGGTGAAATTAGTTTCACCAACAAGTTTGACTACGAGGAAGCAACGATACTTTTACATTTTATGACTCGACTAAGACACGGTTTATACAGAAGAGACGTGTGGCGAGTGCGGATAATCTAAGTAACACAATATAAACCTGATAGTACGTAGCATAGCGTCGTTTTTGTCGTAAAGGAGAATCGCGCCCGCGCCTCCGTGACGTCGCCTGGAGGCGCGGACGTAATTCTCCAAACGACGCTATGCTACGTACTATAAGGTTTATAATTTTGTTACTTTGACTATCCGCCACCGCCACACGTCTCTTCTGTATAAAACGCGCCTTAGACATTTCTATTAAAATCGATAAATATCTTAATCGTATAGTATAAAAGTCTCACAGATAGAGTGATATAACCTACGAAGGGGTTGTTCAAGTAGATCCTCGTTACAGCACAATCTCTAGGCTCTTTGTTCTGCTCCCACCTTCCTCTACTATATTTATGGATTTACTGAAATTCCTAGCGAAGCTACACTACGGTGTGGTACTAAATATATTGGGATATCTATTGCTGACTTAGCCAAATTTTGGCTTGCTCTATTTTATACTAGAGGAAGTTTTGGGTAAGCTCTCAAATTAGCATATGCTTATGCTTACGACTTTATTACCCAATAGGGTAGTCAGAGATATTCTGAAAACTCAGAGCATCCACATTTCACTAAAGATATTCTAAAAATCGAAATATACCTTAACAAATAAAATTTAAATGTACATTCACAGACATAAGCTCAAGACTGTATTATATGTAAAGGTGATCAGAAACGTTTCTAGAACTATTTTATTTTATTTATTTTAGGTAGGTCCGTGGGTAGACCACCGTTGCGATGGTAAGACGACATTGTAAGGGTTGCGGGTACATGGATCAGATTGGCACAGGACCGTGAGTAGTGGCGCAATAAAAAGGAGGCATATGCCCAGCAGTGGGTTGATGTGGGCTAACTTGATTTGATTGATTGAGGTAGATTTATAGCATTACAATTTTATTAAACGTTCTATTATAAATCTAGACACCAATTTAAAAAATCTCCACATTTAAAGATTCAGCTATCAGCTACATTAATTCTGACAAAGTTCTCTTTCTGGTTTCAGACTAGAGAGACGCGTTAAGTGGTTTGAGTAGAAAACCTTTCGACCACAGAACACCTCCAAAAGTTTTGAAGGTGTTTGAGATGATTCTCAGTCGATAAACGTCCACTGCTGGACATAAGCCTCCGCCACAATGACTGGTCTTTCGCTGCTTTCATCCTTCATCTGGCTGCCTTTACCAAGTCGTCAGTCCATCTGGTTACCCTACCTCCCTACCCACGCTAAGCTCTATTCGTAAATAATAAAACATAAATAAAACTGTACTCACGGCGACACATCAACCTACGAGCTCTATGTTCATGGACATAGAGTTCAACTATGGGTAGGTTGATGTGTCGCCGTGTGTACATACCTAATAGTATAAGAGATAGACGTACTTTTTGGTATCATCAGCTGCAAGGCTGATTCAGTATTCATAGGGTGAAGAGCATCTCTGTGATGGGGATGGATCAGGTCTGCCTGCATAACTGCAGTCGGTTTAGGAGTTACAGCCGTTCAAAGGTTATGGTTGCAAAAAATGAATATGCATGATGCACTTATTATTGTAACATGCACTGTAGCTATGCAAACAGTACAAAAACTGGCATGGTCTGTCAGTTGGTTTAGGAGATACAGCCATTCAAAGGTCGGACCTTTGAACGGTTGTAACTTCTAAACCGACTTGAGTTATCCCAGGCAGACCTGGTTCATCCCCATTACAAAGATGTTCTTCACCCTATGAATACTGAATCAGCCTTGCAGCTGATAATAACAAAAAGTACGTCTATCTCTTATACTATAAACACGACAACCCAATCGAAAAACCTGTAAGTAGCGTTCAAACTAAACAGGCAAGACTTTTTACAAAACGTTCAACAAGGTCACCGAAAAAAGGTCCGAACTTGACCGTTTTGTCCCCCATAAGGGCTCAATCTATCCATCAGTTTACCCTGCCTTGCGTTTTTCGAGCACTTTCGTTCGGGGGATTGTGTGAAAAAATACCCTCTGAATTTCGAGGGAGACTGGCGATCATTGACCTGGACATGTGCGAAATAATAGATGAGGTGTCGTCAGTTGGTACTTTTTTACTTTTATTATAGCATGATGTTGCCCGCGACACCATCTGCGGGACCTTAACAAACTCGTCCAAGTTAGCAAAGTACTCGTATCGTGTGTAGATACTACCTTTAACGCGCTCTAAACAAACGAAGTCAGGTTACATTTTCTTATACTAACCAATTAAACTCAATGATTTTTTTCCAAAACAATCTAGAATCTGATCTCTAGGCTTGTATGTTGACAGATTTTCGTTAAAATGTATAGTTTTAAAGTTACAGTGCCTCAAAGATTTACATACATATCTTAAATTAGTCCTAGCATGGAAACTGTATATTTCAAGGAAAATCTGACAACATACAAGCATAGAGATTAGTTTCTAGATTGTTTGTGCAAAAATTAATTGACTTTAACTGGTTAGTATTGAAAATATAATCAGACTTGGATTGTATGGAGCGCGCTAACGGTAATATCCCCTTAAGACGCTTCCCAAGGTAAACGCAGGGCCGGGCCATATTTTTCTGTTTTTTAGAAGCTATCTTCTCGTTATTTGAAAGGCATACAAATTAATGAAAAATTTAGCAATGATCTTTAACATCTCGGCTTTATTTTGCAGTGTTTCTAGTTTTCTATAAAATATACAGGGTCCTTCTTAATAGGCAGTTTGTTAAGTGGATAACCAGACCATCAAAATGAACAACTTTTTCTATGGGACAAACTTCGAAATCGAGAAAAAAAGGTTTGTGTAGGTTTACAGTTTTGTATGGTGGAACGGCAGATTTTTTTCGCGACTTCGATTTTAGTGCCATAGAGAAAGTTGTTTACTTCGACGGTTTGATCATCCCCATAAAAATGAGTCAGCATATTTAAGAAGGACCCTATATTGAAAAAGATCTGTATTATTTGCATCTACTGTATAAGTTAAAGTCACTTTTACTTGCGATACACACCATTGTGTAGAGAATATTAAAAGACCTAAAAATGCAATGAAGATTTTTTTTTTGAAGATGAATATTCATAGCATAGCATATGCTCACGACTATATTCCCCGAGGGGGTAGTCAGAGATATTCTGAAACCTCAGAACATCCACGTTTCACCAGTAGTACCGAAACTCTGTCCAGTGTGACGGGGGGTGAGCCCGTCGCCACATAATGGACAGTGGGTACAATACATGCATCGAAAGAGAAGCATGCAGGTTTCCTCACGATGTTTTCCTTCACCGAAAAGCCAGTGGTGTTACAAATCGTACATACATTCCGAAAAACTTATTGGTACGAGTCGGCTTGGACGGGGATCGAACCATCGCCTCCTGCACGGCAGGCAAGGTTACTCGCCACTGGACCACCACGGGTTTTTAGATTAATATTTAATGAGTTAATTAGATCATTGTAACATTTGGTGCCAATTTTTATACAACGTGTTAATGAATAAGCGCAAAAGCTCATACACCCCAACTGATTTATAATAAAAGAATTAAAATGAAACAATAATTACATTTTTTTGATAGTTAAAATTTCAAGTTTTTCGCATTGTAAGTTTTCAGGGAAAAATGATTTGTTATCATTTCAGCAATTAATGAAAGCGCTAGCGTGCTCTTGGATACATTTTAAGAATCTTTTTTTGGTAGTAAGTAGGGTGAGTGTGCCCGTGCGGTGGGTTGAGATCGAGTTCAGTAAATTTTAAATTTTACAAATAAATTATTTAATATTTTGAAAAAAATTACCTATGTTGAAAACATGATAATTCGATTCTGCTCTCGATTCTAAACAAACTACTTTCTAGTTTTGCGTTAATTCATTAACACGTTGTGTAAAAGAAGTAAATGAGTCCATCGGTATTGGTGCGCACCTTTACGCCCTAAAAATATTTTCTATGTAGGTATCTGTATTTTTTGTAATACAGCTGTCACTGTTGTCGAAATCGACTATCTATTTAATACTTCATTCTGCACATCTGCACGTGGAAACAAAGATTAATACAATACAGAGTGGACAAATACAAAGGAAAAGCTTATCTCTAAAGAGATTTCCAGCAGATCCATGACAGAGAACAAGTTCCAGTTTACAAAAAGAGGCATTGCACACTGCACACATCAGAAACTATGTAGGTAATAAACGTTCAAATTGTATGTACATATTAAGAGATGTTTATTCCAAATGCGTAAATAAGCCGTGGCGGTCCAGTGGCGAGTAATCTTGCCTGCCGTGCAGGAGGCGATGGTTCGATCACCATCCAAGCCGACTCGTACCAATGAGTTTTTCGGAATTTGTGTACGATTTGTAACACCACTGGCTTTTCGGTGAAGGGAAACATCGTGAGGAAACCAGCATGTTGTACCCACTGTCCATTATAAGTGGCGACGGGCTCACCCCCCATCACACTGGCCAGAGTTTCGGTACTACTGGTGAAACGTGGATGTTCTGAGGTTTCAGAATATCTCTGACTACCCCCTCGGGGAATATAGTCGTGAGCATATGCTATGCATGCGTAAATTCGCGCTGTATAGAAACAGAGTCTGGTGATATTTTCAATACTAACCAATTAAAGTCAATGAAATTTTTCAGAAACAATCTAGCAACTAATCTCTTTGTACGAAGTCAGATTTTCGTTAAAATTAATTTAAGATTTGTATGGATATCTTTGAGGCACTTTAACTTTAAAACTATACATTTTAACGAAAATCTGACATCATACAAACATAGAGATTACTCTCTAGATTTTTTCTGAAAAATTTTCATTGGCTTTAATTGGTGATTAGTAGTAGTGGTATTGAAAATATCACCAAACTTCTTTTGTATGTAGCGCGCTCCGAATTATATTCCCTTTAAATTGTAAGCATTGAAACAGTATAATTTACAACTTATCATTGAAATGCTTCATTTCACTGTATCCCTCATTGTATGTATACACGGCGACACATCAAGCTACGCAAAACCAACATAAGCTGGACGCGCGTAGGGTGAATAACGTATTACGTCGCCCGACCAGGTTATGTTTGTTTTGCGTAGCTTTATGTGTCGCCGTGTGTACCTAAAACTTAGACGATTTATATATGGACACGCCTCGCCTTAGCATTTCCCCTCTGCCAACGTGAAAGATCAAAAAATCTTACGCATTTACATTCAATTTTATACCTTATCACTAAACGCGACAACCTATAATTGCGGAACAATAATTTCGAACTTAAGACGTTTGGGGTTCACAAGACACTGTTTTTCATGATTTTTAACATTCAAAATTAGAATCTAAACTAATGGAATTAAATTCACAGTGGCGTATCTCGTGCTACCTCGCCCCCCGCAAAAAGTAGCAGAAAATTTTGTTAGTAGAATTACACGTGTATGACCTAAAAGAGCGAGCACTGAACGCCATCCCACCGAACTGTTTAATGGTGCGTGAATGGTTATCAATCGATGCGGGTTCAAACCTTGACAATGCTATTTATCTTAAACGTACATTATCATTCGGAAATGAAGTGAGAATGAATAGCATTATTGCAAAAATATCTTACAGAGAGTTTAGAAGTAAAATTTGCTTACATCAAAAATAATAGGTGACCGAATTATTTTTTATTTTTTAAATGTTTGTTTCGGCGTTGGGGTTTTTTGTTAATATATAATTTAATTTAATTTTAAAATTACATGCACTAGCATTTAAAAAAATGTGCTTAATATTTCTGGTTTTCCCACACACACAATATTTTAAAAGACCTATCCAACGATACACCATGTGATAGACGAGAATAAAATATTTTTCTAGATTTTAATTTACCACTTTTTTGGCGTGATTAATATGTATACCCAAGTCAAATTACAGCTTTCTAGAAGCCTAAAAACCGCATCGAAATCGGTCCACCCGTTTCGGAGCTACGATGCTACAGACAGACAGACCGACAGCCAGACACACATAGGCGTCAAACTTATAACACCCCACTTTTTGTGTCGGGGGTTAAAAAGAAAGAGCCTTGCTGAAACTGTAAGATAGTTGGTCGTTGAGCAGAGTTTCTGACCACCCCGAAATGGATTATATTTGTGAGTTTGTAATTAAAAAATTGTCGACCGCAATATGTATCAGTAATCGAAAACAACTACAACAATAAATATCGTAATCGATAGATGACTATTGAAAGTACATCGAAAGTCTATCGATGGCAAGAATATCGATATTTAAATTGATACTTAATATCGACATTATCAATAATATCGATATTTAAATCGACAATGTAAATAATATCTATACTATCGATAATAGCATACTTTTTATCGTGTGGGCAAACCCTGGTGTCAGAGTTTTTTCAGACCGCCTTACGGCACCAGACGTGGTTTTTATGTAACGACTACTACACGAGAGAAAGTAGCCTTGACCAACGGCTTAACGTACCATCCGAAGCACGGAATGATCTTTCTTTTCAGACAATCAGGTGATTCAGCCTGCAATGTCCTATCCAACGGGGGAAAACGCACAAAGTGACATATCACTAGGTGTCCCCCGTGGGAATCGATAGTATCGACACACCGTCAATAGTATGGCCACGTTCCAATATATCGATAATATCGATAGTATTGCTTTATTCTATGAAAACTATCGATTGTAAAACTATTGAGTTTGGCAACACAATATCGTATGCCATTCGTATATAGTGTCCGTCGGGAATCGCGAAAAAAAAATCAACCATTAAATACATAAACATTTAAGGTAGTTTAGTATGGAACATCTGATTTTTTTTCGTGATTTTGACGTTAGTGCCATAGAAAAAGTTGTACAGTTTGACGGTCTGATCATCCCCTTAAAACGGTGCATATTAAGAAGGACCCTGTATAGAACGTAAAGCAACACAAAGCAGTCTTACATAGCCGGGAATAAAATCAAAATTTACTTTTGTTTTCAAATAAAATTATACCTACCGAAACACTTGAATATTTGACCAACGTCCACTGCATAAAAATCCTATTCATAAACCCAAAATATTTACTATACAGACCCCAAAAAACCCTAGGAATCATGTTAAGGACGTTTCCCTAAGCTAACAGCTCAAAACAACATAAATCGTTTTTCGCAAACACCTTAAGTCTTGCCCGGGGGCCGTTTCTGCTTATAATGCCTATAACAGAGTTAGGGGACCCCACGTAGGGACATGTAAATACCTTGAAGGAACGTAATGTGACCTCCAAGAATAAGATATAAAATGTTCTATAGAATGAGACTCTTCGATCCATATTTACAAGTCTGTCATTAAGAGCCTATGTCGAAAAATAATTGAAGCGAAATGGGCGTGTGATAGCTTATTACTGCCTGATGCGAGAGAAGGAGACAGGGCGGCGCGCGCGCCTGAAATGACGCAAGCATAAAACAAACTTTATTTAATTGTAATTGTACTATTTATGTAAGTTCAATTCTGCTCTAATCAAAATTTATAAAAAATCTATATCTTTTTTTTAAATCAAGCCTCTTGTTTCTAATATTCACCGTTTAGCACTTCCAAGCGTTTATCGATAAAGACGGAGGCTTCTTTGGCTTGTTTTTCTATCGAGAATATGTTCAATTTACACATATCCGCAAATCATACTCCTACTGTTAGTACTTCATGAGATATGATGCTTTGAAGAATCCTATTTTTTTCACATAGCCTCTTAACTCATCACATTACCATTACATGCTGCAAAAACGAGTTTTTAAATTGAACACACTACTTATGGCAATTATTTTGCACAACGTTTTAAATCTTTTATTTTCCCATTTATCTTAACTATTTTAAAACTGTATGAAGATATTTACATGAAAAAGATTACGATATGGTTTTTAGGTATCCCGGACTCCAAATCAACCTTTTTTAGAATTTTTGTCTGTCTTTTTGTCTGTTGGTTTCTTTGTATGTTTGTAAATACCTTGAGGAAACGTACTGTGACCTCCGAGCAAACGGTATAATTGTTCTATAGAATAAGACTAGAAGAATAACGCGGATGGCGGTTATACAAACCCATTGACGTAAAATACTATGGACGCCGGGTCTATTACAAAATTCTCGAAAAAAGTATCCGAGACTAGACTACACAAACCTAAGTGCGTATAGTATATAAATATAAATCTACTAAAAACATTGAATATGCTGTAATTCATCCATCCCACGGCACGGTGAGCCCGCACGTGCGCGTAGTCGGCCGATCAAACGAAGACTGTCGCGTAGTTGGTTCTCTTTTGACGTTTTGGTGCTCTTTTCGTTCGGACACTTTTGAGCGGACACGTTTGTCCAGTAGTTGGTATGTCAATGTAAAAACCGCGAATTTTTAATAGTTGGATCTTGTATAAGGCCGTCAATTAAACATATTTTTTCCATTCTAAAACCTTTCGTTTGGGGTAAAGTAAGTTAGTAAGTTATAGCCTGTAGAATCCCACTGCAGGGCAAAGGCTTCCTCTCACGAATAAGGGTGAGAGGGAGTGGGCCAAACTGCACCACGCGGGCCCAGTGCGTATTGGTGGATGCAAGTTAGTGGTCAACTAGTTGTCAGAGAATTTTCAAGCCGCCTTAATAGGCATCTCACCTGGCTTAACGAATAGCTACAACGCCCTCACGCAACGTTCGTTTTGGGGTATCAAATGAAAAAGCTTCATGAGATTTAAAAAATATATACTACATTAGCACATTGCAGTCTTTGACTAAAATTATTATATGGACTGGTTACGCGTGTGATTCTACTAACAAAAATTTCTGCCACTTTTTGCGGGGGGCGAGGTAACATGAAAACCGCAACTTTGGATTTTATTCCCTATAACTTTAGATTCTAATTTTGAATGTTAAAAATCATGAAAAGTAGTCTCGTGTGAACCCCAAACGTTCTAAGTTCGAAGTTATTATTTCGCAATTATAGGCTGTCTCGTTTAGTGATAAGGTGTAAAATTGAATGTAAATTCACAAGATCAATTGTGCTTGTACCGTGGCAGAGGGGAAATGCTACCGCAAGGCTAGTCCTTATAATAATTAGTCAAAGATTGCAGCCCATTGTTTTCTAAAATAAAAAAAATATTTTCAAAACTGATCAATTTATACTTATTTGTAGGAAACGGCAGACTAAACTATTTTTTTTCATAATAAATGGACTTGTGTCAAGTGCCAAGTAGTTTGTGGGACTATCTATTCCAATCTCAGTGATTGTTTTTGATCATGAATAAGAAGAGATTGCGGATTGTAGATCATCGCGAAACGCGAACCGCGCGAACACCACGCGAGAAAAGTTCTCGTGTCTACGTGTAACTATGAACAAGTTACGCGTGTAATTCTACTAACAAAATCTTCTGCCATTTTTTTCATTCGTCGATTCTGTCTGTCTGTCTGTCTGTTTGCCCCACCTCAATAACTCGCTCATTTTTGCACCTCCGTTAATTCCTATCCGACCTGTTTCTATGATTTGTTGATTACTTTGAAAGACGTTTTATTAATTATTTAATATTTTACAATCGAATTATCATGGTTTCAACACAGGTAGTTTTAAAAACAATATAAAATAATTTGTTTATAAAATTTATTTATCTCGAGCTCAACCCACCGCTCGGGCACTCTCACCCTACTTACTACCAAAACAAGATTCTTAAAATGTATTAATGAGCACGTTAGCGTTTTCATTCATTGCTGAAATGATAACATACAATTTTTGTCTCAAAACTTAAAATGATTTTAACTATCAAAATAAAGAAATTATTGTTTCAATCTAATTATTTTGTTATAAATCAGTTGGGGTGTATGAGGTTTTGCGCTTATTCATTAATTCGTTGTATACTCAAGTTTGCGATACACTTTTCGCCAAAAATATCTTCTTTACAACTGCAGTGACCCGTTCTGTTTGGTATGTGAATTATACGAATGACCTGCCCTCTAATCCTTTTGTGGTCAGTCTGCAAGAGAAATTGCTTTTAGCTGATGACTTCTGTCAATGGAAAGCTTTGAGATAGATAAGGGAAGCAGATGCTTCCATGTTCAGAGTGAAATGAACAGTGATGAGAGATAGTACGATCTTTGTACATTTTTACTCTTTTTTGTTGTGTCTTGTGTGATAGTTAAAAATACTTTTACTTCCAAATTTAACCATTTTATAGGCAGATGATTTTTTTTTGCGATATCCATGTTATAAAATTGTTCTGTGTGATGATCTGACAACACCACCGGCATATTAAGAAAATCTTGTATACAGGGTCCTTCTTAATATGCTGAAAATATTAGAAAGTTTGATGGTCTGGTCATCACCAGACCATCAAACTGAACAACTTTCTCTATGGGGCCAACATCGAAATCGGGAAAAAAAAATTTTGCTTTCCGATACATTTGGCTCGAGTAGGTTTGCAGTGTTGTATGGAACAGCTGATTCTTTTCGTGACATCTATGTGGTTCCATAGTGAAAGTTGTTCAGTTTGACGGTCTGATCATCCCCTTAAAAAATTGTCCGCATATTAAGAAGGACCCTATACAAGGTGTTACATAAATACAAATAAACATTGTAGAGGGTAGTTTAGACCATCAAACTGAACAACTTTCACTATGGGACCAATATCGAAATCGCGAAAAAGAACTGATGTTCCATACTAAACTACAAATCTACTCGAGCTAAATGTATGGGACAGCAGATTTTTTTTTCGCGATTTCGATGATCGTCCTATAGTGAAAGTTGTTCAGTTTGATGGTCTAAACAACCCCCTTAAAAGTGTAAAATTTTTATTTTTATGTTTGTAACACCTTGTATTTCAAACAAGCAAAGCCTCGCTTCACACGACATGAATTTAAGAAAAATAATCTATCTTTGTCAATTACCCTGTAAAAACTCATCTTTTTTGTAGTCAGTTAATTTGTTTTCCTCAAGCCAAACCGCTGCGAGCGGTACGTCTCAAAAAGCCATTTCACACCCACACTTTGATTTATGCGGTCCCGATCGCGCGCAAGATTAGTTTAACGTTCTTTTTGTCCTTTCTTATTCGATAAACTTGGTAGCAGTTATTTTTTTGATAAACAAAATAAACTTGGATTATGCTAGGGTTTTTTTCTACTTATGCTGAAACCTCAGAACATTCACGTTTCACCAGTAGTACTGAAATTCTGTCCAGTGTGACGGGGAGTGAGCCCGTCGCCACTTATAATAGACAGTGGATACAATACATGCCTCGAAATTGAAGCATGCAGATTTCCTCACGATGTTTTCCTTCACCGATAAGCCAGTGGTGTTACAAATCGCACATAAATTCCTAAAAACTCATTGGTACTGGACGGGGATCGAATCGTAGATGACGCTGACGTCCCTTAAGAGGATATAATTCGGAGCGTGCTCCATACAAACGTACTATGGTGATATTTTCATGACTAACCAATTAAACTCAATGAAATTTTTCAGAATCAATCTAAAAACAAATTTCTATGCTTGTATAGAGTCCGATTTTCGTTAAAATGTATAGTTTTAAAGTTACAGTGCCTCAAAGATTTCCATACAAATCTTAAATTAATCCTAGCATTGAAACTGTATATTTTAACGAAAATCGGACTCCATACAAGCATAGATATTTGTTTCAAGATTGTTTCATCAAAATTTCATTGACTTTAATTGGTTAGTATTGAAAATATCACCATAGTACGTTTGTATGGAGCGCGCTTCGAATTATATCCCCTTAAAGACGATGATATAGATTGAAAATTTCGTTGTGGAATGCGGGGCGCCGACAGCTCTGTTGGAGTGGAGCATGCCCCGGATAGGCAGGTCGTGGGTTCGAATCCCGCTCGCCACCCGTCTTTTTCAATCTTTCATTTGATTAAGCAAACATGGCATCCATGTATATGAATCAATAAATTCGATTAGTTTTAGATAATTGTAAAATTTGATGCAAATTCTTATGATTTTCGAATTTGATTTTCTTGGATTAGAAGGCCACAGTGACATAATGAAGGAAAATTCAGTCAAAAATAGGTAAACCTATCAAAATGACGTGGTTTAGTAGAGGTGAGGGTGGCTCTGAAAGGGTTCAAGTCGTCAAGGTCGTTTAGTGGGGGATACCTCTTAAGATAAGTTTATTATGAAAGCGCTAATGCGCGCTGCATATAAACGAAGTCTGGTGATATTTTCAATACTAACCAATAACAATCACAGATTTTTTTCAAAAATATTCTAGAAACTAATCTCTATGCTTGTATGAAGTCAGATGTTCGGTAAAATATACAGTTTTAATGCTAGGATTAATTTAAGATTTGTATGGAAATCTTTGAGGCACTGTAAATTCAAAACTGTACATTGTATCGAAAATCTGACTTCATACAAGCATGGAAATTAGTTTTTACATTGTTTCTGAAAAATATCATTGACTCTAATTGGTTAGTGTTGAAAATATCACGAGACTTCGTTTGTATGGAGCGCGCTCCGAATTATTTTCCCATAAGCTACTAGCACGTATGTGCGTTGTAGGAAAATGTATTGATTAATACCTTGTAATTTATTACAAGGTAGATTTTCATCGGTAACCATTAATTTCTTTTCTGTGATAGCACAAGCTAATGACTCGTAAAACTTCTGAACTTCAGTGGAGCGTGAGGATTAATCCAAGTTATGAACGGTTTGCTTGATTAACTTAACCTACTTAACATTATAAAACCATAAAAATGTGAATGAGCTATAATTACAGGGTGTAACAAAACACCCGAGTAATATTTAAAGGGGTGGTTTACAAATCCAAAAAAACTTTTTAAAACTGCAGACCTACTAACTAAGCAACTTTAACTATGTAAGAGACAATGTCGGGGAAAAAATCTGCTGTCCAATACATTTCAATGACAAGTGGCCAATGCGTACCCAAAACAGGTACGGTTAAGAGAGTTGAAGGCCAAGGCAGGAGAGGGTAGGCCTTTCCCAGCAGTGGAATGATGTAGGCTAAGAAAAAAAATGCATTTGAGTTGATTAGATTGGTACTGCACTTTTGTACAGCAGAACTTTTTTATTTTTGGCAATGTTGGTCTAAACCTTACCTTAAATACGAGTATTACTAGGATATTTTGTTCCACCCTGTAGGAGTACAACCTTAAGAGTTATGTGGCTAGTGGGTTTACGAATGGTCTGGTGGTTTACGAGGGTCAACAATGTCTGTCATGGGTCACTGTATACGTTGTTATAATAAAATCCCCGAGACCATTTTGAATTCCAAAAACATGTTAAAAACTCAGATCAAAAAAGTCCTCTACTAAAATGGATATTATAAACTCAATGATTATGTAAATGATCAAAATGCTTGGGTTTGAGTGTCACCAACTTAAAGTAGTGTATAGTATCAATTATTTTATTACTTAGACCATGTATTATTGTATACATAACCTTAGCTTAAGAATGTATAGTGTTATAGTTATTAAGTCGTGTTATGTTGTAGAGTATCTGGCCGCATCTTCTCTACAGCGACAACACGTTCCGACGTGCTTCAAAAAAAGATTTGACATTTAATAAGTTGTGTTTATATTGACTTGGACTTTGAATGTTATTGTAGACCGTGCCTTTTTTGGCTGGATACGACGCGTCGTCATTTTGTACCAGCTCAACTATTTTTT
The DNA here is from genome assembly GCA_963924505.1 of Agonopterix alstromeriana. NCBI lineage: Eukaryota > Metazoa > Arthropoda > Insecta > Lepidoptera > Depressariidae > Agonopterix > Agonopterix alstromeriana. Next base: position 2,344,014 of record OZ004680.1, read on the forward strand.
GCTCATAAAAAAATCCTTGAGATTACGATACTCCTAAACCACATTCCACTTTGGCAGAAACACAACGAAACAAAAAGGGTTAATAGCTTTTAACTTAAACCAAAGTTCAACTAAATACCCCAGTTACTTAAAACCGTCTAACTTCACTTCCATTGCTAAACTGCGAAACACAACTTCTCTTTAATCGTAAAGTTGTTTTAACTTACGACTAAGACTCTATCCTCCCTTTAATAAATGTTAATGAAACAATTTAGTATAGTGAACCGTTTCACACTTCGCTGCATTTTTAGATATCACTGTGCAACCTATTAACACAAAAGAGCCAGGTACAGAAGGGTGGCTACGTACAAACGAGCGAAACCGATCGACGATCCCGAATCAAATCAGATCGAACGCCAGTCAGTAAGTTTGTACTCTCTTGTCCATACGCGTGCACCTGTATTGTTCATTGCGTGAAGACGTCCTTCTGTACCTGTCCTTTTGTTCCATTAAGATGTCCGGTCAGACAAGAAGTGAACTAATATAGTCCGTCCAAAATTGCTCTGTGATTTTGACATCCGGTTTTAGAGATTTTACAGTATTTTTTAAAGCTTTTTGAGTCATCTGAACTTTATAATACACTTAAAATATACATGATTAATTAAAATTTAACACAGTCTAGTGTAGTATGTCTAGTGTTGTGAATGGTCGCCGCTGATTATCCTGATTTACTGGAGTTACAGAGGTGGGAATGTGTGGTGGGCCTATGCCCAAAAAAAGACATTTGATCAGCTCATCCCTTAGTTTGTCATATTTCCCGCTTTTTGGTGTTCTATTTATGATATCGTTGACGTCTTAGGCGTATCGTTATATTTTGTTCCATGGAAGCGGCATTGCGAATGCATCTTTTGTAGATGTATCCTTTCCGTCCATGTTCATGGGGTCAAGGTTTTTTTTTTTTGGAACTGACAAATACAACGTTGCTCAGGGAGCAGTTACTGCTTTTTACTGCGGACTATTGGAGGGACTACGAAGGGTCTACCGAGCCAAAAGAATGAATTTAAGCAACCGACCTAGGGGCACCCAGAGGGGTACGGACCTCGGCATAGGACGTTGCTGGGGCTACGCGGCGGATTGGGTAGCCGGGATCGGTGAGAATGGGGTCGGGGGTCACCAATATAATGTAGAGGTAAGTATGAATTGACTAGGAATGACGATGATGATGATTAATTAAATAAACCAGTTTAGAACTTGCATCGAAAAACTAAAATTTTGAATGGAACATCAAATTTTAAAAAAACAATTACAAATCAGTTCAAATTTGAACTACAGGGACGATGATATACAATATTTGATTTTAAATAAAAATTTCATCGATTATCGACAAATCTGGATGTTTTGTAAAATGGGGACATCCATCCAGATTTTTCGATTAAAATCTCGTCTACCACGCGAAGTTTTCCTTCACTCCTGTTTTTCGTATTTTTAGGCAAGCAATAAGCAGTATTTTTATGTCTTAAAATGATTATAATGTAGACAGGTTAATTAGAATGAAAGCAGAATTGGTGCGATATCGCGGCAATTCATTTGCGACGTCACTGCTGTGCAGTTGCGACATTGCTCAAAAATCGCTTGTGTTAGCCATATACTTTAAAGGTGACTTGACTTTACTAATAGACTACCGAGCAAACTTCTTCTTATCGTGTGGGCAGCAAGCCTTGGTGTCATAGTTTTTTCAGACCACCTTACGGCCTCTGACGTGGTTTTTACGTTACTACTAATAGCACCAGAGATAGTAGCCAGGACCAACGTCTTAACGTGCTATTCGAAGCACTGAATCATCTTTTTTTTCAGACAATCCGGTGATTCAGCCTGCAATGTCCTAGCCAACTGGGGAAAAAAGCACAAAGTGATATATCACTAGGTGTCCCCTTTGGGAATCGAACCCACGACCTCCGTGTTAAGGGCCCAATGCTCCATTAGACCACGGAGACAGTTACCGAGCAACCTAGTATCGTGCTATATTATTATTTATAATCCAAATCCAACAAATACTTAATACTTCGAATCAATATATTGTGTAAATGTCTTGACGTTAGATTTGTATCAAATCAATAGAACGTACGTGATTCTGAAGACATCTGACAGATCAGTGTGTTGACATAACAGCGGTCAGTATTGTAGATTGTAGATTGTTTACTTTGGTCAATTGGTTCATTTGGAAGCCGATGTTGTGTTGGTGCTAGGCTTGATGCAGAACTATCGGGTATCTAGCCTTTGTAAATATCTATACGTGATTTGAAATCTAATGTTTAGAGGCCTAAGTTTAACGGCTCATTCTTCGACAGGGCTGCGTTCAGAACCTACGGGTGCGGTTGTTTGGTTGTTTTTCAATCTAAGGTACGGAACGAACAGTTGTTTTTTAACTCGCAATAAGGTACGGAACGATCCCGGTTGTTTTATAACCTCACATTTTGACATTGACAGTAATATGGGCTTCCAGGGTTTCCAGGGCTTCAATCATTGCCAAATACAATATAAACCTATCTTCCATGCTAGAGAATCAAAGAGTGAATAAAAATAATTTGAAAAAAACTAACTTTTATTCAAAATGAGCAAAAAATCTAGTAACCACAGATAATCAAAACGTCAGAGGGTTTTTAACCGTCGAATTTGATGGTTAAAAGTTGCAACCTGTCAGAGGTTCGGAACGGTTGAGTAGTGACAACCGAGTTGCAAAGAGCGTTTTTTCACCGAGGCTCTGAACGGCGTTAGTGCGAAAAGTTGCACCCGGAGTGCACTCTGGGCGTAGGTTCTGAACGCACCCCAGTACTACTGAAAAAGAGCTATGAACTTTTAGAAAACTGAGGTGCTTGTATAAGTTCTTGCTAGCTTATACAACGTGTTAATGAATAAGCGCAAAACCTCATACACTCCAACTGATTTACAACAATATAATTAGATTGAAACAATAATTACATTATTTTGATAGTTAACATTTAGAGTTATTCGCATTTTAAGTTGAGGCAAAAATTATATGTTATAATTTCAGCAATGAATGAAAGCGCTAACGTGCTCATGGATACATTTTAAGAATCTTGTTTTGATAGTAAGTAGGGTGAGTGTGCCCGTGCGGTGGGTTGAGATCGAGTTCAGTAAATTTTAAATTTTACAAACAAATTATTTGATATTATGAATAAAAATTACCTATGTTGAAAACATGATAATTCGATTCTGCTCTCGATTCTAAACAAACTAATTTCTAGTTTTGCGTTCATTCATTAACATGTTGTATAGGGTCCAACTTAATATGCTGACTATTTTTTAAGGGGATGATCAGACCGTCAAACTGAACAATTTTCTCTATGGGACCGACAACGAAATCGCGAAAAAAAAACAGTTTTGTATGGAACATTTTTTTTTTATCGCGATATCGACGTTGGTGTCATAGAGAAAGTTGATCAGTTTGACGGTCTGATCATCCCCTTAAAAAAGTGTCAACATATTATGAAGGACCCTGTATATTTTTGTATGAAAAATATGTCAAATGAGCTGTCGGATAAGCTAGCAATAACTTATTCGGAAGTGGTGAAATAGGCCCTCATAGTAGTAAACTTACGTTCACGACCCTTAGGCTGGCCGCAAACGAGCCAGTAGTGGCCAGCAACAAGCAGGTCACACACTTTTACCCGACTGCACCAGAAGGAGGGTTATTCACACAATACCTATACAGAGTGTATGGAAAAGTATTATTTAACTTTAAACCATGTGGTATGTATGTACTCTACCCATCAAACTGCCCAACTTTGACTATGGGAGCAAACAAAATCAGCTGTTCGATACTAAACTGCAATACCTACACGACTCAAATGAATGAGACAGCCGAGTTTTTTTTTGTTCTGACAGGTTTGCTCCCATAGTAAAAGTTGTTCAGTTTGATGTGTAGAGAATGTGGTTTAAAGTTTAATGATACTTTTCCTTACACTTTATAGGGACTCGCAGCATACGTGGCCGGTGTTCGCCGCTCGCTACAGCAGTGTTTGCTACCGCGACAGCTACTGTTGGCTGTGGCCGGTAGCTCGTTTGCGCCGACCTCTATTGAGGTAGACGGGCTCTTCTGCGATAAACATCCTCCATTTAAACTAAGGGTACGAAAGGTCACTATCAGCCGAATTAGGTTTCGGGATAAATAAAGTTTATATTTTTACTGTTTTGTTTCTAACTCTACCTATGACGTCACTTTTTTCCAACAACGACCCATGTTCCTTAAGGAAAGTTGTTTAGTTTCATAGTCTAAATACACCCTTAAACTTATGCCAGTAATTAGAAACCAGCCAAGTGCGTGTCGGGCCATGCGCAGGATAGGGTTCCGTAGTTGCCCGTCACAATATACGGACTTAGAAGACAATAGAAGGGGGTTTGTTTTATACTACGGTTTAACGGCTTTTTTAGGCTAAAAAAGCCTAAAAAGTACATTTTACAAGTTGATCGACTATTACTCTTTAACTTGTAAAGCCTTCTTAGCGGTGATCGTTTTCCTTTTAAATTCGTTATATACACTACTGACCCACTTTTTGTGTAGGGGAGGTACACTAAAAAAAAAATTTCAAGATTTTATTTTACCACTTTGTCGGCGTGATTAATATGTATATCCATGTCGAATTACAGCTTTCTAGTACGGACAGACGGACAGACGGACAGACGGACAGACGGACAGACGGACAGACGGACAGACGGACAGACGGACAGACGGACAGACGGACAGACGGACAGACGGACAGACGGACAGACGGACAGACGGACAGACGGACAGACGGACAGACGGACAGACGGACAGACGGACAGACGGACAGACGGACAGACGGACAGACGGACAGACGGACAGACGGACAGACGGACAGACGGACAGACGGACAGACGGACAGACGGACAGACGGACAGACGGACAGACGGACAGACGGACGGACATGGCGAAACTATAAGGGTTCCTTGTTGACTACGGAACCCTAAAAACTAATGGTGCATACTGGATGGTTAAACCAAATACGTATTATAGATTATTTTTAGGTAGAGTACATTAATCTTAACAACTTTTACTTTAATAACATCATCAAAACACAATAAACAAAAAGTGTGGTCTTGAAAGGTTAGTCCCTTTAGGTATATTCATTCAAGCAGGCTTTAGGTCTTAAATCCCGGGGGCAGGACCAAATCCATGCCCTATGTCAAAAGCAGGCCTTATTTTTGAAAGGGGATTGCTGACACATAATCCACGACAAATTATGTGACGAAGGATGATTTTTCATTCACTGGAACGGTTTTGTAATGTTTTATGCTTAGACTATTTATATGAGGACAAGTTACGCGTGTAATTCTACTAACAAACTTTTCTGTCACTTTTTACGGGGGGCGAGGTAGCACGAGATACACAACTTTGAATTTTATTCCATTAGTTTAGATTCTAATTTGGAATGTGAAAAATAATGAAAAACAGTGTCGTGTGATCCCCAAACGTGATAAGTTCGAAATTATTCCGCAATTATAGCCTGTCGCGTTTAGTGATAAGGTATAAAATTGTATGTAAATGCGTAAGATTTTTTGATCTTGTACGTTGGCAGAGGGGAAATGCTAAGGCGAGGCGGGTCCGTAAATAAATCGTCTGAGGCTTTATGTGAGGAGACGAGAAAAAAAAAATGTCATCCCCACTTCACGTATAGGCAGGTACACAAAAAATATATTTTTCAAGATTTTATATTAACCCTAAAAATTGCGTGAATATAGGGTAAATATAAAAATATCTACTCGTTGGATCGGATATCCAATAATATATATACATTGTCACACAAATTATCTAGTCACATTTAAAGTACCAGACTCTAGCCTGGACTTGTATTATGATGAATATACAACAATACAGAATACATATATAGATACAAACGTCCATGACTCGGGTACAAATATTCATATTCATCATACAAATATTTGTCCCTTACGGGATTCGAGCCCGCGACCCTCGGCACAGCAGGCAGGTTCACTACCGACTGTGCTATCGTGCCGTCAAATATCCATGATCTGACAACAAGATTTTCTAAGTAACCACGTTACAAGTTTGTCCACGAACGGTTGTGTTATTCACGTGGTGTACGCGCGGTTTGCGTTTCAAATTGCCACAAGGCTCCGCCATTCTCTTCTCAACTATGTTTTTGCTCAAAAAACAATCCTTGAGATTGGGATAGATACTTTGGCAGAAATGGAGTGCGACAAGCAAAATGCCACAAATTTATAAATGAAAAATAACTGATGCAATATATGCTCCAAATTGCAATTGTAAGAGATAATTCCTGCTCTAATATCTAACATCCTCTCCGTAATTTTGAACTGTATTTTACACCAATAAAGCTTAATTCAAATTTAATATTTACCCCCAGGTTTGAAACCCTTAGCTACCTAGTCTCGAGTAAGTTTTAATGAGTTTACATTAACTATTAGTTATCAATGGTGCTAATATTGAAACTTAGAGTAATAAAGCAAATAAATCGAGTTATTGGAGGGAATGGGGGAATTAATGCTACTCTATTGTTTTGGAGTTGAAGTTTGGAGGTCTAATCGCATGGAACGAAATTCGTGTAATTTAAGTTCAATTCAATTTTTGTTTAGTGGCATCCGATGCGTTATCACAATTCAGCCAATGTCTCGTTATGTGGATAGTATATGAAGGAAAATGATCAGTAGTATTTATTAAGTCTAGAGTGGCAGTTTTGCCAATGTAAGTAGGTTATAATCTCAAGTGATTGTTTTAAGGATAAAACACAAAAGAGTTCACAAAATGGAGGAGCCACGTGCAATCCTAACGCGTCGATACGCACGCGCGTCCGTACTCCGCCAGAATTGCAGCGCGACTCCGTAATTTAAGTTCTAGTTCAGTTGTCATTGGGTTTAAATTAAAACGTAGATGTCAGATTCTTAAGAGAAGTTTATTCCGAATGCGTAAATGCGCGCTGCATACAAACGAAGTCTGCGATATTTTCAATACTAACCAATTAAAGTCAATGCAATTTTGCAGAAATAATCTAGAAACAAATATCTATGCTTGTATCTTGTCCGATTTTTGTTAAAGAATACAGTTTCAATGCTAGGATTAATTTAAGATTTGTATTGAAATCTTTGAGGCACTGTAACTTTTAAACTATACATTTTAATGAAAATCTGACAAAATACATGAATAGAGATTACTTTCTAGATTGTCTCTGAAAAATTTCACTGACTTTACTTAACCAGACTTCGTTTGTATGGAGCGCGCCAACAGTAATATACTCTTAAGTCATGTGATCGATTCAATTCAAGTAAGGTGGGTCTGCTATTGGGTAGTCGCGTCGCGTGTCAGTAGTCGGTTGCCCCATCCCCGGCCTACAACGAGGCTCCAGTGGTGGCTCAGGAAAGTGTTCTTTTCGAAAAACAACCCTTGAAGTCACCAGAATACCTATACAAGGTGTTACAAAAGTAAATATAAACATTTAAAACTTTTAAGGGGGTTGCTTAGACCATCAAACTGAACAACTTTCACTATAGGACCAACATCGAAATCGCGAAAAAAAATCTGCTATATTATGCTATGTTGTAGTTTAGTATAGAACATCCGATTTTTTTCGCAATTTTGATATTAGTCCCACAGTGAAAGTTGCTCAGTTTGATAGTCTTAACCACCCCCATACAACGTGAAACACTTTTGCAACATAAACTAGACATTGGCTGAATCATCAATACCAAGATGGCAGCCATATTTAAAAAAATAGAATAGAAGTAAGGCTAAAACATACATTTTTGAATTTCACTCTTTCTTTCTGGAAGAGGAAACCTGCATTCTTCAATTTCGAGGCATGTTATGTACCCACTGTCCGTTACAAGTGGCGACGGGCTCACTCCCCGTCACACTGGACAGAATTACGGTACTAGTGAAATGTGGATGTTCTGTGATTTCAGAATATCTCTGACTACCCCTCTTATGTTTATTAGAAGGACACGAACATGAGGTGAACCAACGACCTGATGAAGGCGGCGGGAACCCGTTGAATGAGGGCAGCACAGGACCGATTGTTGTGGCGATCCTTGAGCACAGGTCCGGCACTCTATAGAACGTTTTTAGATTTCGAAATGGCGTCTGCATATGCTCACTTTTTGCAAACTGTCCATGACATTGCGTGTAGGGTTGAAGGCCGCGTTTTGCTTTTAACGTCATCTACATTTCGATACTTTTATTGTTCTTTCTGTTATTAAAAATAATATTTGAGCTAAAGAATTACTGAAAATGTGAATTTAGCGTTATTTTTCAACAGTTTTTATGCACTGAAAAGACACCATTTTATGTAGTCAAATCCAACGGGCGCGTCTGAATGCATTCCCTTTCTCGGCTCTCCTAAACTGTCCCCAGAAAGTGTGAGGTGAGGTGGGGAATCTGAAGTCAGAGGGGGGCGCGGAGTGGCCGTTCTGTATGTAGAAGGGAGGCCTATGTCCAGCAGTGGACGTCTATCGGCAGAGATGCGGATGATAAATTCTAATTTGTATACGAATCAAGACAGTCATGTAAATTTCAAAAATAGTACTTCAGATATTCTGCAGTGACCATTCTTTTCTTCTTCGCCTCGATCTGAATTTTGTTCGGTGATTGATTCTGGAGTGACAGTTTTCAGTTTTTACCCGACTGCGACAGAAGGAGGGTTATGTTTTTCGAGCGTATGTATGTATGTATGTATCTATGTATGTATGTATGTATGTATGTATGTATGTATGTATGTATGTATGTATGTTTGTATGTCTATTTCTTTGGCACGGCCTACAGCCTAAACGGCTTGATGGATTTTAACGTATGAGGTGTCATTGGATTCGTAAAAATCGTGAAAGTGACATAGGATATATTATTTTAAGATGGCGTCTACAAATTAAAAAAGAGAGAGGGAATAAACAATTTTTTTTTGTTAAAAATTACAATATGGGTATCAAATGAAAGCTAGTGATCAGACGATTCCAAATATATAAATATTATAGTACTTTTATGTTACCGTTTATTAGTTCGTTTATTCACTTTGTATGTTACTCAGTAAATGCATCTACTAAATACTTTGTGAGTGAGTTTAGATTCAATTGTTTTTAAACTCTACAAACAAAAAAATAGGATTAGTTCTTTTTACAACTTTATTTTTAGAACCTTTTCTCTCGCAAACTGGCCACTTGGAAGCTTACAATGTATTCAATTGGTCCGTCCAACGTTCAACGTTCACTCGGATTCGAATTTAGAATTCAAATGGCCATCGCTGCGCGCTGATTGGTCGATCGTACAGCGTGAGAGCTCGTCACTAGTTTGTTCTCGGAATTGAATCCTAAAAAAGCTTTGTTTCAATGTCTGTTCTATTGAAATTTTACCTTTATTCTTTTTTTGAGAGGGTTGTCTGATATTACACTACTCTGTTGAATGTTGTTGCCTATCTTAGTTATAGAGTTATAGTGTTATATACTAAAGGGGGTGCATACAAAAAAGAACCGTGGCGAATTTAGACCTAGTCATTTTGTACGAAAACTAAAAGCCGTTCAGGACGGCGCTCATAATTATTATAAACATAAAAAATTAAGACATTTTTAAAAAACTTCCACATCTCTAGAAGTTCGTTTTCAAAAGTAGAAATTATTATAATCTAGGAAAAATAAGGTTTGAGATTGCATTAAAGACACTTTAGTAAATTTTGTTTGAAATAATATTACTGTTAGTTTATACAATTTTGTCGAGATTTCGTGGTTATATTGGCTCAGGAACCTGAGAAATACCTTAAAATCGATATAAATGTACAAAGGGCAAGCTTATTTCGAAAGATGTTTCTTCCAGCACACTAGCAAAAGAGACAGTTAATTATCACAAGGCAAATTTAATGTGTACAAACAAACAGTAAATAATTTAGATTTGAGGTTATAATTTTTGAAGACTTACAAAATATTAAATATCTATTCAAATTTACGATATTAACTGGGGATTGTTATTGTTATAAGTAAAACGTATTGAACGAAGCCATCCTGTACAAAATCATCAGTTTTCGATTTTTTGTTCATACCTAAATTTTATGTTTTGTAAATGTCTTAATTATTAAATAATACAATATAAAAAATCGGGGATTATTGTGAATTTATGTTTATCAGGTATTTATTTACTATATTCCAAATTATCACCAAAAGTGCAATTAATGCAACCTTCTCCATACAAAAATCCGTAGATTTCCCCGACTATTAGTAAAATAGACAAATCATCTAAAAAGCAGTAGCAAAACGCAACCATGATAGCTGTTTTAATCGAATGTTATCACTGAAGTATTTTTTGGTCTCTACGGAACATATTTGGCTTGGTTGAACTGATAGTTTGAATGATTTTTACCCGACTACACCAGAAGGAGGGTTATGTTTTTCGAGCGTATGTATGTATGTATGTATGTATGTATGTATGTATGTATGTATGTATGTATGTATGTATGTATGTATGTATGTATGTATGTATGTATGTATGTATGTATGTGTGTTTGTATGTCTATTTCTTTGGCACGGCCTACATCCTAAACGGCTTGATGGATTTTAACGTTTGAGGTGTCTTTGGATTTGTAAAAATCGTGAGAGTGACATAGGGTATATTTTTTCAAAATGGCGTTTACGAATTAAAAAAGAGAGGGGAAATAATCAATTTTTTTTTTGTTAAAAATTACAATATGGGTATCAAATGAAAGCTAGTAATCAGACGATTCCAAATATATAAATATTATAGTACTTTTACGTTACCGTTTCGACACAAGACTAAAAAGTATGAAATAAACTAAATTTTTAATATAAACAAAAAACCCGACTGAATAAAAAACCTATTAACTGAAAAGAGAAAAACAAGCTCTATAATCACTAATCAGCTATAACAACTTTGTTTGAGCAAATATAATATTATAGCTGATTAGTGATTATAGAGCTTGTTTTTCTCTTTTCAGTTAATTTCAACTATCATAATTAAAATTAAAAAAAAATTGCTTTAAAAACCCTATAGTATTGTACGGTTATCGTGAATTTTCATTAAAATAAACGTAATGACGTAGAAGATTGATTGGACTATCTAATAAAAGAAAGATTATGAGTTTCACACACTTGATACAAAAGGTATCATAAGGAGATATATAATAATACCTATCCCCCATCTACTACAGGTTACAACCAATTGCCATTTTTGTTGGTTTTGTTGCATTCTACATGTATTACCAACTTTCATTTATGAACGGTCGCTCTACGAGGACGAAAATCTGACTTCATACAAACATAGAGATTAGTTTATAGATTGTGTCTGAAAAATTGCATTGACTTTTAATGGTTTGTATTGAAAATATCACCAGACTTCGTTTGTATGCAGCGTGCATTTACGCATTCGGTATAAACTTCTCTTAATGTTTTAATACTTAACCAACATAATGTCATCTATAAGTAGTATTAAAAACGTGTTAAACATCTAACGGAATATTGAAAATCTCATTTTCGTTCACGAATTTCAAAGTCATAAGTAAAATTTGAATTTCACTTAGGGCAATCTTTGAAGATTGCAGTTCTGTTCCTGTTCACAGTTTCTGTAGGAATTATACTCTAAACAATTACCGTCTTAACAAGACACAAGAGATTAAAGCAAAATCAACCCTAACTGAGTCTCGACGATAAGGTTAAACAGACATCCAGTTAAAAACACATAAGTGCCAATTTCAGTTGTATGTTAGATGCACAGCAGGTTTAAGCTTTCTAATTTAAGTTGGCGTTCGTTACGAAAACAGATTCCACTGTCGGAGAAGTCGTACTTGGAGGGTGCTGTTCCGTGTTAAGTCATCAAAAGAAGCGGAAGCGATTTTACCTTCGCGTTTGTCTTGCGTCCTGTGATAACGACAAAAATCGAGACGTGCTTCTGTCTTTGTTTCTTTAAACAACACGTCTCGATTTATGTGCGTATGGATTGAGGAGCCACATTTGCTATTGAAAAAAAGATTCTATGCCCATTTTGTAGGAAATTAGTAGATTTTATAGGCCCAATTCTGGAATTTGTAGCAAAAGTATAGAGAAGTTACATGAACAGAAAGGTGGCACCGGGGACTCAGAAAGTACGAGATGAATCTTTTTGAAAATTTTGTAGGATATAGTAAGAGTTGAAAAAAGATGTTCCAATAAAAATCTGCTCTGTACAACTAAAACTGAAAAAGCTACAATACTTTGATCGTTTCCCATCTGGGATCAGGGAACCTTGACATTTAGCCGATTTTTACTTTGATTGGACCGAGAACCTCACTAGAAGATGTTGCCAAGAGTCTCAAGGTTATGCCGCTGAATCTTTTACCTTTGTTATTTAGTAGAGTCAAGCGTCTCTCACCCCACAGCTCAGGTACACTTGACGGTCGATCCCCACCGAGTGGTTAATGGCAATAGGTTAGGTATACCATGAAAACTTCTTGGTCAAATCTCATAAGACTTTCCGCCATTTTGTGAGTAGTCACACCCAACTTGAAAACCCTAGCGATGACACGCTGCCAACACGTGAAAGAATTAAAGAGGGAGACTATGTAATGCTTTCATGTCTAATGACTCGGTTAATTTGCACGCGCACCATTGTGATGGTTGGTAGGTTATTCGCGTACGATAGGACGGGTGAAAATAACTTTGCACCTTATTGCCGTGCAGAGAGAGTCGCTATTTATTTAAATCTGTTTTCGAAGTGCTTCTGTACGGGTAGTACAAGTATTTATTCTGTGGTAGAGTTTCATTATTTACCGTTTAGTAGCATGCTTCCCTACAAATCGCTGCCGCTCATAACTTTGCACCACACATCTAAGACTGCGCCTCTCTTCCCAACTTAAAACTCACTTATTTTAACTTAACTTTAACTTTCAGTACATTCTGATTCCTTGACTCTGTTTAAGTTCATTCTGTAATGAAGAGGTGAACTTTAGACTGCGGTATGTTAAATATATGCTAGTTATTGAAACTTGTTGTTAAATATTCAGGTGTCGTACCTCCTTTATTGCATATTATCTTTGGTGTGAAGTTTTGTTTAAATTAAGAAAAACAAAAACTCGACTGCATGAAAAATATATTAACTGAAAAGAGAAAAACAAGGGTGTAAATCGCAGCCTAGCAAATACTGAAACAGTGAACTCAGACCATCAAACTGAACAACTTTCACTATGGAGCCTAGCTCCGTAAACGCCAAAAAAAATCAGTTGTCCTATACAAAACTGTTCGACTCAAATGTATGGGACAGCTTATTCAATTTGATGGTCTGAGTTCACCGTTTCAGTATTTGCTAGGCTGTCACTTACACCCTGTATAATTAGTAAACCTACCTATTTGTTTGTTATTGGTTTGTCCCCCCGCCTGCAACACCTACCTAATAACTTTCAAATTACGTTTACACAAACAAAGTTGTTATAGCTAATTAATAATTATGGAGCTATTTTTATATATTTTTTTTATTTTGATATTATTTAAAATATTTAATATTGAAAACCAATGGTAATACATCACTCACATCCATAACAGGCTTCGTCAAAGGAAATATACCACTCTGATCCACAACACGTTTCGTTAATAAATACATCCCGTATATCTGCAACAAGCTTCGTCAAATTCCTACACAAACAAAACACAATCAAAAAAAGGGGGGAGGGGGACCTACAACCTGTAAACCTCCTCCAAAGCCTCTCCCCGAGGGACGGTTCCAAGAACGCTTGCAGCATTCCCCCTCTGAATCGCCAAGCTTATGCGCTGACGTAGGTAACTGCCAGCCCTCTTATCACCAGTGGTCTCTATATTATGGAGCTTGTTTTTCTCTTTTCAGTTAATAACTTTTTCATGCAGTCACGTTTTTTTTTCTTAATAATTAAGTTAATTTCATATTTTTATTCTTATGCCAAAATTGTATCATAAAAGCACCACAATATACAGGGTCCTTCTTAATATGCTGACACTTTTTAAGGGGATGATCAGACCGTCAGACTGAACAACTTTCTCTATGGCACCAACATCGAAATCGCGAAAAAAAATTAGCTCTTCCAGACAAAACTGCAAACCTACTCGAGCCAAATGTATAGGACAGTTTTTTTTTTCGCGATTTCTATTTGGACCCATAGAAAAAGTTGTTCAGTTTGACGGTCTGGACATCCTATTAAAAAGTGTCAGTATATTAATAAGGACCCTGTATATCTTTGGAATTTGCTATTAACTAGCTTTCATATTTTGATACCAATATTGTACTTATTACAAAAAAAAAATGTTTTTCCCCTTCTCTTTTTTAATTTTTAGACATCTTTAAATAATATACCCTTTGTCACTCTGGCGATTTTTACAAATCTAAAGAGACCTCATGCGATAAAATCCATCAAGTCGTTTAGGCTGTAGGGCGTGCCAAAGAAATAGACATACATACTCGTACATACGCTCGAAAAACATAACCCTCCTTCTGGCGCAGTTAAGTAAAAAAACGATTATTGGCTCTCCTGTAAAACTTAGTTATTTTGAGGATCGACCCGTTGCAGCGTAGGCGAGGAATTGATCTGTTGAAACCTTTGACTAATTATTATAAGGACTAGCCTTGCCGTAGCATTTCCCCTCAGCCACGGTATAAGCACAATTGATCTTGTGCATTTACATTCAATTTTACACCTTATCACTAAACGAGACAGCCTATAATTGCGAAATACTAACTTCGAACTTAGAACGTTTGGGGTTCACACGAGACTACTTTTCATGATTTTTAAAATTCAAAATTAGAATCTAAAGTTAAGGGGAATAAAATCCAAAGTTGCGGATTTCATGTTACCTCGCCCCCCGCAAAAAGTGGCAGAAATGTTTGTTAGTAGAATTACACGCGTAACCAGTCCACATATAAATAGTCAAAGGTTGAAACCCATTTATGCTTACTCACCTTTACATCTGTCATATTTGACACTCATATTAGCCCCAGAACCTTTTCAACAACAAAAAAAAAGGTGAATTTCCGTACATTTCCGGAACGTTCGCTTTTATTACGGCAGGTAACAATAAAATTTGAAATATATGTTCCTATAAACTAAATCGTAAACTGCAAATTTCATAAATGAAATTGAAACACTTTTTTTGCTACGTAGGTTAATATACTCTATCGAAAATTTTGATCGTCTTATGCCATTTTACTATCAAAAATATGCTCCATCAGATCATTAAAGTCCGGCCGCTGAAAGATTGCTTTTGACAGTTACCATAAAATTGTAAAAAACTGAATGAAAACTATAAATGCCGATCATTATTTAGTAGCTTTTTGAACTTAAAAGGGCAGCTAGTGCCCTGTGTACTAGAGTGAGCACAGGTAAACAATATTTTCATTCAGTTTTTTACAATTTTATGGTAACTGTCAAACGCAATCTTTCAGCGGCCGGACTTTAAACTCGACAACTTTCTCTATAGGTCCCACAGAAATTTGGAAAAAAATGTTTTGTTATTTCGATTTTAGTCCCACTTTTTCCACCCATTTACTGTTCGTATCATTTTTTGACCCATGTAAAGTTGTTTAGTTTCATCATCTGAATACACCCTTAAATTTTATCTAGTAATTAAATGACACGATTGTGTCGAGACCTCCGCTTCTAAATACCTAGTAGACAAAGTTGTATTACGTTATGCAATACAACCTGCCCACCAAATAAATTCTACTCTACACGTGTTTCGCTCTACCAAGGAGCATCCTCAGGAGTTAGACCGACGAACGTTCGAAACAGAGTTGATACTCCGCCGAGCGTCCGACACCGAGACTCACGTGTAGAGTAGAAATTATTTGGTGGGCAGGTTGTATTGCATATACAACTTTGGCTAGTAGGTATTTAGAAGTGGAGGTCTCAACATAATCGAGTGATCTACCGATTAGTCATGGATTTCCGCAAAGTAACGCCAGGAGCCCGATTGCGCTAAGTTAAAACAACGAAGTTCTATTCTTATCCGATTTGAGTTCTAATCACATTGCAATCCAATTACTATTCAACTGTGCTGAGTTCCGCATCGCGCTAAATTCTATGTAACTGACAGCCTTTATCGTCTGAGCGATCTGTCAACGCGGCTCTACCGGCTGTCAAGAGCAGTACCGCGATGAACGCAATACTAAATGTATCAAAAGTTATATAGTTCGTACGTAGTCCAATCACAGTTCAATCACCGAATATTTACCGCCATTGCAGCCCTGATTCAATTAATTTGTACAATTATTCTCAACCCTGTTCTCTTTAGCAATAGGACATTTTTTTTAGATTTAATTTTAGAGAGAGGCCATTTTGAGCGTGTAGTTGTACAAGGTTGAATTTTAGCAAATTAAAGTCACCACAGATTTTTGAAATGACATCATTCCATCTGAAAACCTTCAATAATAGTCTAGGAAAAATTAGGTTTGAGATTGCATTAAAGACACTTTAGTAAATTGCGTTTGAAATAATATTACTGTTAGTTTATATCATTTTTGTCGAGATTTCGTGGTTATATTGGCTCAGGAACCTGAGAAATACCTTAAAATCGAAATAAATGTACCAAGGGCAAGCTTATTTCGAAAGATATTTTTTCCAGTATACTAGCAAAAGAGACAGTTTATTATCACAAGGCAAATTTAATGTGTACAAACCAACAGTAAATAATTTAGTTTTGAGGTTATAATTTTTGAAGACTTACAAAATATTAAATATCTACTCAAATTTACGATATTAACCGGGGATTATTATTGCTACAAGTAAAACGTATTGAACGAAGCCATTGTGTACAAAATCACCAGTTTTCAATTTTTTGTTCATACCTAAATTTAATGTTTTGTAAATGTCTTAATTATTCAATAATACACAATAAAAAATCGGGGATTATTGAGAATTTATGTTTTTCAGGTATTTATCTACTATATTCCAAATTATCACCAAAAGTGCAATTAATGCAACCTTCTCCATACAAAAATCCGTAGATTTCCCCGACTATAACCTATAAGTGAGTCTTTGCACGTAGTTCATCTACCCCAAGTCCTCATATAAGAAACTAGTTTCTGTCGTTTAATCGTTTCGCTCTATTGTAAAAACGGTAATACAGGCGTCAAACTTGGTGTGATTATAGAGCAAGCTCTACAGCATAACAACAAATAATAAAAATCGGCCAAGTGTGAGTCGGTCTCGCACTAAAGTTCCCGGAGAAAACAAAACTTTTTTGTACGTTAATAATGTTGTGTGGTACTGAACCCTCGGTGTGCGAGTAGCCCGACTCGCACTTGACCGTTTTTCTTTTCTTTTCACATGTCTCGAATTCCGCTTATTTTCTGGTGCGTGCCTGTTTGAGTTTTATATTGTATCACAGGCAACGAATTACCATTTGCGTGCTATTTTTACCCGACTGCGTCAGAGGGAGGGTAACGGTTGAAATTGTGTGTTTTTGCGGGGTATGTCCGGGTGTGCAACAGCGCGTGGATGTTTTGCCGCAGTGACATCACTGGATTCCATCCCGAGATTAGATTCCGGCGTCGACCTCACTCAAACCCGGTTCATCGTTTTCATACGAATAAGTAGGGCTGCCTTCTGTAAAACGCCTACTATCTAGTAGGTATCATTAGAATGATGAAAAAAATATTACTTTTTAAAATCTGTTTGATATCTTAAACACTAAAGTGAAATTAATTATTGAATATCTTTAAAAATAGCTGAAATATAAGTGTTCAAAATTTACGATTTTGAGCGAGAGGCATACAAGGTCCTTCTTAATATGATGACAGTTTTTTAAGAGGACGATCAGACAATCAAACTGTATCCATGAGCACGTTAGCATTTTCATTAATTGCTGAAATTATAACAAATCATTAACCTTAAAATGCGGATACCTTTAAATTTAAACTATCAAATAATTTAATTATAGTTACAATCTAATTATTTTGTTATAAATCAGTATATGAGTTTTGCGCTTATTCATTAATACGTTGTATAGTAACTATTATTTTATTAAATAGACGATGTGTTATTGTATACATAACCTAAGCTCAAGAATTTATATTATAATAGTTATTAAGTCGTGTTATGTTGTAGAGTTTCTCGCCGCATCTTCTCCACACCGACAACAATTTCCGACGTGGTGGTAGCTTCAAAAAAAGATGTGACGTTTAATAAGTCAGCTTCAAGCTCTTATATTGAATAAATTATGTTGACTTTGACTTTGAAAATAGAAGTCATTTTCTGAATCCACATGGTCTCATTTCGATTCAGAACAGGACTCACGTGAGCTTTATTTATTTTCGAATCAGCGACTGGTAGCCCTGCTGAATCCAACTCACATACGCGATAGTTGGGTGTCAGCTACTCTATTTAACGGGTGTAAACACTCTGATCGAAATAGCCCCTCTTTTGAAATAAAATTGGAGCGGAAAATACGTAGTGGGATCGTACTTCTGTTTCATTGAATGAGCATCACGGACCGATGTTTGAACACTGTTAAACTATAATACGAAAGTTTAACAGCATCGATTCTTATACACCCGTACCGAAGCCGTGGTGGTCCAGTGGCGAGTAACCTTGCCTACCGTGCAGGAGGCGATGGTTCGATCCCCGTCCAGGCCGACTCGTATCAATACGTTTTTCGGAATTTAAGTACGATTTGTAACACCATTGGTTTTTCGGTGAAGGTAAACATCGTGAGGAAACCTACATGCTTCAATTTCGAGGCATGTATTGTACCCACTGTCCATTATAAGTGGCGACGGGCTCACCCCCCGTCACACTGGACAGAGTTTCGGTACTACTGGTGAAACGTGGATGTTCTGAGGTTTCAGAATATCTCTGACTACCCCCTTGGGGAATATAGTCATGAGCATATGCTTATGATACTTATGCACCTGTAGGCCTACCATGAGTTTTCACTGTACTTTAGTAAAGTACAGGTGATGTTACTACAGTAGTAAAGTACAGTGAAAACTCATGGTAGGCTTACTGATCGATATGATACTCACATGACCACAATCGCTCTATAATACCACAGCAAAAGAAAAAGTACTAATAATTTTCGTACAGGACTGCAATTCTCCAAGCGCAAACATCGTCACAACCTTAAATTCGTCGTTGAAACATCGGCGAGCTGTCAATTCGGTATTCACTTAGGTTCTGTCATGTGTCAAACTCATATAAATACTTCGACGATCTGAAGGATGGAGTCGCGCTGCAATTCTGGCGGAGTACGGACGCGTGCGTATCGGCGCGTTAGGATTGCACGTGACTCCTCCATTTTGTGAACTCTTTTGTGTTTTAACCTTAAAACAATCACTTGAGATTATAACCTACTTACATTGGCAAAACTGCCACTCTAGACTTAATAAATACTACTGATCATTCTCCTTCATATACTATCTACATAACGAGACATTGGCTGAATTATGATAACACATCGGATGCCACTAAACAAAAATTGAATTGAATTGAATCTGAAGGATGCAAGAAGGAGTCGCGCTGCAAGTCTGGTGGAGGGCGAACGCGTGCGTATTGGCCTGTGTGAGGCTTGCACGGCTCTACCATTTCGTATAGCTCTAATGTGTTTTCGTTAAAACAATACTTGAGACTACCTAAATCACTTGACACTGGCTAGATTACTACACAAGCAGAGTGCCATTAAATAAAAAATAAAGGATGCAAGAATAATATTACATTTTTGAGCTCAACGATGTTTTTACAGCGATGTCACGCTTAGAGAATTGCACTCCAGTACGGATTCTTCCTGTCCTCTTACAATTTTGACCTTACCTACCCTACGAGAGGTGGAAAAAAAATGCATCCTTTATATTAGTATCATGATGGTATGAACTGACAGTGAGAAATTTGACCCCGAAGTTTGACCGTCTATTATATAAGGTCTAACAAAATTAGCTGAAACTATTTTAAGGGGAGTATCAGACCATCAAACTGAACAACTTTCTCTATGGGACCAATATCGAAATCGCGGAAAAAAAATCAGCAGTCCCATAGAAAACTGCCAACCTAACTCGACCCCAATGTTTGGGACAGCAAATTTTTTTTCCGCAATCTCGATATTAGTCCCATAGAGAGTCTGATACTCCCCTTAAAATAGTTTCAGCTAAAATTGTTAGACCTTATAGAATACCTTAAGCGCCCTTGTCGGCACTCATTATAGAATACGAGACGGTTTTCCGCCGGGGCACGGTTTTAAACTGTGCCTACAACCTGTCTTCAGTTATGTATGGGACACTATGAACGTTGGTTAACAACGCCGGCGCTAGCGACGGTCCGGGCACGGGGCGCCGTGTCTACGTCCACCTTTGACTATTTATATGTGGACTGGTTATGCGTGTAGTTCTACTAACAAACATTTCTGCCACTTTTTGCGGGGGGCGAGGTAACATGAAATCCACAAATTTTGATTTTATTCCCCATAACTTTAGATTCTAATTTTGAATGTTAAAAATCATGAAAAGTAGTCTCGCGTGAACCCCAAACGTTCTAAGTTCGAAGTTATTATTTCGCAATTATAGGCTGTCTCGTTTAGTAATAAGGTGTAAAATTGAATGTAAATGCACAAGATCAATTGTGCTTATACCGTGGCAGAGGGGAAATGCTACCGCAAGGCTAGTCCTTATAATAATTAGTCAAAGACGTCCACAGTCGAGTATGACCGTCTGTTAGAGCTTGTTGACGACTGTCTGTTAAACCAAGATTTGGTCATAACATTAATTCAAGAACGCCTAATATTATGAACAATTATAATGTTGTTGGGAAGATATTATAAATTTTCTGTACATACAAGTGCCAAGCGATAATAATGTTTTTCTGCTTAGCCCTAAGCATGAATGTAATGTATTTGATGAACGTGCGGACAAAGCAACGACAAACAACAGAATGAGGCCGCACTTCAGTTGGCTACCCACCGGTTACAAGCAGAATATAAACCTTGTTCGTGGACAAGCATAGCCGGCACCGGCCCGGGGCGCGGTCCCGGAATGAAACCGTTCGTTAAGAGAAGTTTATTCCGAATGCGTAAATGCGCGCTGCATACAAACGAAGTCTGGTGATATTTTCAATACTAATCAATTAAAGTCAATGCAATTTTTCAGAAACAATCTAGAAACTAATCTCTATGCTTGTATGAAGTCAGATTTTTGTTGAAATATACAGTTTTAGTGCTAGGATTAATTGAAAATTTGTATGGAAATCTTTGAGGCACTGTAACTTTAAAACTATACATTTTAACAAAAATCTGACTTCATACAAGCATAAAAATTAATTTCTAGATTGTTTCAGAAAAATTTCATTGAGTTTAATTGGTTAGTATTGAAGATATCACCAGACTTCGTTTGGATGGAGCGCGCTCTGAATTATATTCTCTATTACTGTTGGCGCGCTCCATACAAACGAAGTCTGGTGATATTTTCAAAACTAATCGATTAAACTCAATGAAATTTTGTAGAAACAATCTAAAACGAAATCTCTATGCTTGTATCGTGTCAGATTTTCCTTAAAATGTACAGTTTTAAAGTTATAGTGCCTCAAAAATTTCCACACAAATCTTAAATTAATCCTAGCATTGAAACTGTATATTTTAACGAAAATCGGATACAATACAAGCATAGAGATTTGTTCCTAGACTGTTTCTGCAAAATTTCATTGAGTTTAATTGGTTATTATTGAAAATATCACCAGACTTAGTTTGTATGCAGCGCGCATTTACGCGTTCGGAATAAACTTCTCTCGAGTTTTAAAAAATTTTATACACTGTCCCTATCCCGTAACGTGTTAATTTGTAAAAAAAACGGTTTTATCAAACGGATCCAAACGGAAATATAAACACGAAATGGATACCACAAATCGCTCAGCTTATTCATATCACGCCTTCTTTTACCACGTACGAAAAAAAATCTCCTGTAAATAAATCAAGCGGCGTTTCGAACAGTGCCCGCGACGTGGATTTATAAGCGAGAAGTCTGTCATTTTGAGAAATGACTGGAAGTTTCCACCAAAGAGTTCACAATTGGAGGTGGAACCTTACCTGGCAACGACATTTGATGGATGCTGTTTGCAAAAAAAAAGTTTTTCTCCTTTTTTTATAATATATTTTTTTAAAGTTTAGATTACTTTGAGAGATTGTGGAAAATGTTTTGGCAAATGACTTTTGGTTTGTGAATGAATATAGAATTTTTTCCTTGAAAGTTTTTCTATTTGAAGGAACGAATTTACAGATATCTTGTATTTGAAAAGTAGACAGTTTTTTTGAAAATGTTATCGATTTATAATATGTTTTGTATCCAGAGAGGATTGGCGACCGGACGTTAAATCAAAATATTGCTAAAATCTTACATAATAATTGAATGTTCCACCCAGTATCTTAACGACCCATTTTCCCAAATTTTTGTGGATTTAGTAAAACTATAATGTGTAATTGTCAGATTTTTTTGGGATAAGTGCTATTTGTATCCATATTATGGATATAATTTTGTATAAGGTCTAACAAAATTAGCTGAAACTATTTTAAGGTGACGATTAGATCATCAAACTGAACAACTTTCTCAATAGGACCAACTTCGAATACGCCAAAAAAAAATCACCTGTCCCATACATTTGGCTCAAGTAGGTTTGCAGTTTTGTATGGAAGAGCAGATTTTTTATCGCGATTTCGATGTTGGTGCCATACAGAAAGTTGTTCAGTTGACGATCTGATCATCCCCTTAAAAACTGTCAGCATATTAAAAAGGACCCTGTAGATATTGTGCTCAAAGTTCGTGCGTACAATGAACATAATGTAGGGTAAACTCAGACATAATAATATTTCTGTGTACACTTCACGCATGCTTGCATAATATAAATAATCTGATAAAATAATAAGAGTTTAAACGGTAATGAGCTAGTCTATAGCTTAAACCCAAAGTGTAGTACAAAGACAGGCTAAGATTTCTGGAAAATGGGTCGTTTTGTTCCATTCACTATCCGAATGTTTACTAGCCGGTTCCGGGTTCGGAGTGCAACGCCAAGTCCAAATTTACAGAGTTTATTTGGGTTTCTCTTACACACGGTCCTCCTCGCAGGGTCCTCCTCGCAGGGTCCTCTTCACAGAGTCCTCGTCGCAGTGATTCCCCTTACACGGTCCTCGTCACAGAGTCCTCCTCGCAGGGGTTCCCCTTACACCACTTTTACAGTATTCACTACGTTACTACTATGATGTCACGACACGTCACGACACACGACATAACTATGACTGTTCACTTTTCACTTCTCACTAATCACTTTTCACTTTTACTTTCACTTTTCACCGTTAAACTCATTACTGCCCTGTGGCCGCTAACTCGCCGGTTTATATACCCCTCAGAACGTTCTAGATTTTTCTAGACAATTGAATTTCGATCGTCTTTTCGTTATTTCCTTGTTCCCTTCCAAATAGTTCTTCTCCCTTCCCAAACATTCCTAAACACGACTGTCTTTTCGTTATTCTTTGGTTTCTTTCTAAATATTCCTACTCCCTATTTCTTCTAGAACATTCTTAAACAACATTAAAATCTAAAAATATTTTCATCGGAGTTAGGTCTTGAACTCCTGATTTTTTGAATACCTTTTTTACGTCTGACGTTTGACAGCATCCGTGACAATACTAAATACAATTTTTGTAAGATAAGCATAAGCATATGCTCACGACTATATTCCCCGAGGGTGTAGTCAGAGATATTCTGAAACCTCAGAACGCATCCACGAAGATAATACCTACACATTTCTCCATATCACAAAATAAATGTATAAGTACATAAATTTATAGTGAAAAAGAAAATAAACCTTCCCAAACAGATAATAAATATTAAATCTAGTCTACACTGAAAACCTTTTTTTTTTCAAAGCACACGATAAATGTTAGTGAAAAACTGATAATTTATGAGCAACGTTAAACAAAACAAATAAATAATTGTAATCTAAAAGATAGATGTAAATTATTATCCATTTGTTATTCTTGATAATAAATTTTCAATAGGGGTTGTAATGGGAAACGCTGCGTTACCAAGGTTTTTGGTACGAGTAACAATTGTTTTATCTATTTTGCTCTGTAAGACATTATATTTTATTTCTATCTCTATAACGCTGGGTGAATACAACAACGGCACAAGTCAAAAAAGTTGATTTTGAGAAAAATTACATTAAAGTTGGCGCGAGTTACTACACAGCAAGGGTGAGATTCAGTGAAATATCGAGTTAGGTCTATATTGCACGAGATAAGATTTTTACGATTTTGTTGTATTAGAAATTAAGTAATTTGCTGTTTGACCAATAAATATAAAATAAAATAAAATAAAGTATGCGATGTAGAACCAGAATACGGTGCTAACTCAAATTTGTAAATTTTTGAGTTGTGCCGTTGTTGTATTCACCCAGCGATATATCTATCTACACTATTATAAAAAACTAGAGTTAACCCGCGACTTCGTCCGCACAAATAATATACCAGATTTTAAGTCAGATCATAAGCTATCAAACAAAAAAAGATTCATCAAAATCGGTTCAGTAGTTTTTGCGTGATGCTGTTACAAACAAACAAACAAACAAACAGACAGTCAAAAATTCTAAAAAAGGTTGTTTTGGAGTCCGGGATACCTAAAAACCATATCGTAATTTTTTTCATGTAAATATCTTCAGTGTACAGGCATACTTCTGTTACAGTTTTATAATAGTTAATATTATAATAGAAGTTTGATTGAACTTATATTTAACACAGACATTTATAAAAAGTTACGATTAGGTGGATAGATAATTCAGAGAACCCTGACACCAAATCAGTGATTTATGGATTTTTTGGTGGACAAATCGTACATAAATTCCGAGAAACTCATTGGTACGAGTCGGTCTGGACGGGGATCGAACCATCGCCTCCTGCACAGCAGGCAAGGTTACTAGCCACTGGGCCACCACGGCTTTTAGTATATTTAATAAAATCTTAAATAGCTTCATTTTTAAAAGACAAGAAAAACGATTTTCCAATTTCAGTCCTAGTTCTTTTTTTAAACGCGTTCGCTTATAACATTCTAAAATGAATGACATTCAAAATTTTCACTCGATTCTCATCTCATAAAATCCTCGATCGATCGAGGACCAATAGTAGATAACAATACCACAGACCTTTTATAGCTCACAACATACGAGTGCCTGGAGAACGATTAGTTCATTCATTCATTCACACTAACCTTTAGTGTGATATTTATTTCTCACCTCTCCGACCTTCTGGAAAATTATTGCTTCTAAAAGACCTGAGGTAGGAGAAGCTACCAAACCATTTTTCTTTATCGTGTCGGCAAGCCCTGGTGTTAGAGTTTTTTCAGACCGCCTTACGGCCTATGACGTGGTTTTTATGTAACAACTACTACCACGAGAGATAGTAGCCGGGACCAACGGCTTAACGTGCCATCCGAAGCACGGAATCATCTTTCTTTTAGACAATCAGGTGATTCGGCCTGCAATGTCAAAACCAACTGGGGAAAAACGCACAAAGTGACATATCACTAGGTGTCCCTGTGGGAATCGAACCCACGACCTCCGTGTCAAGAGCGCAATGCTCTTAACCATTAGACCACGGAGGTAGTTGACACGCCATTTCGTTCTAAATCATTAACACTCAATTGCAGAAACGGTCATTAAATTTAATCACCCATTAAATCTCTTGCTAGTTTTTACTACGTCAACAAGACAAAAAGTGACAGCAAGAGATTTAATGGAGGATTAACTTTAATGACCGTTTCTGCAACTGAGTGTAAGTATGCTAACAAAAAGTACTTAAGGCTCTACCGCCCGATTTAACCGTAAATTTAGGTAACTTTGTAACCATTTTATACATTAACTATGGCACTCTTTAAGCAGAAAAGAAAACTAAACAATCTACAGCACATAAGAAGAGATTATTCTTTTTTCTCGAAATCTATTTTAATTAATAAAACTGAAGAAATAGGAATCTAAAGTCACCTCTTTTTTTCCAGTTGTAACCATTTTACTCTTATATCGTTGATCGGAATAAAATTAAAATTAACAATATACTTCACAATACAACATAGAATGATATGGTTTTCTTATTTTAGGAAAGTTCGTAATTCAATCTCATTTTTCAAAGAAAACGGTTAAATTATGACAGCCACGCGCTCGTTCACATCGATTAGTATGGAGAGTCGTGTTCCCGGGCGGATACGCCTTATAAGGTAGACTAGGCTAGATATACAAATATACATGGTCCTTTTTAATAAACTGACGGTTTTTAAAGGGATGATCAGACCATCAAACTGAATAACTTACTCTATGGGACTAACAAGGAAATCTATGAATTTTATGAGGAACAATTTTTTTTTCAGATTTCGAAGTTGGTCCCATACTAAAAGTTGTTTAATGGTCTAAAGTCTAAAGCATCCCCTTACGTATATAATGTATTTAAGTTTACACCCTGTATAAGGGTACTGCTGTCTATTATTATGGACCTTCGATCGAAGATATTATGGACTCAAATCCCAAGACGAAGAATAATTGTAATTATCTAGTTGTTATTACATCCCACTGTTGGTCAAAGACCTCTACTTTCATACAACCCTTTAGATTAGATTATTTCAGTCTATATAGCGATATCAAAAGTCAACGGTCCAATGCGTAGCAATAACACTACGCCGTAGCAACCGTAGCGTTTAGTACAATAAAAGCAAAGGTCTCGTAGCGAACGTTTTACAAACATCCAGTACGGACAAACGGTTGTTGTATTGAAAAGTTGAAAGCAATAAAATAGAATGATTGTACGATAGAATAACATTGTATTGCGTGTCAGTCTTAGTGGAAAATTTTATAATTATACAATTTATTATAATCGTGTTTAGAGTGGATGAATTTTACTTGAAGAGGATTGTGGAGGAACTACTGTGGAAGGTTCCTCCGGTGAAAAGGGAAGATCTTCCGCCAGGCTAGGTGTGAAGCTTGGGGACCGGCCGTGGTCCAACAGATCTTAGTTGGACCTTGTATATATATCGAATCTCTGTGATTATTTCTCTTGCGTGATTCATGTCTTGTATACGATTGTGAACCTTTTGTGTAGCGGCTAACGGGTTACTAATGTGACGTCGCAAGTTGTCTTACGTACACTTTTACGAGTGCGACCATAGCGCCATCTGTTAGCTTTGTTACTAAAACTTGTGGGTGTTGACATCTGTGGCAAGTCCCCACAAGGATTAATTATAATACTTACCTCCCGCCAAATTCGGCTAATGGCTAATTAAAAATATTTATTTGCAAAGTGGCTGTTCCAAAATAATTTCTGAGAATAAGTTCCTGAATACGCAACTTACAAATTGTACACCACAGCCACTTTCAAGAATGTATTTTATATCAATTACTCACTGTACGTGTACACGATATATTCAATGATTTGTGAAATGTTTAAAAAACAAGGTACATCTTTTTAGAGTTCCGTAGTCAACAAGGAACCCTTATAGTTTCGCCATGTTCGTCCGTCTGTCCGCGGCTTAGCTTAGAGACTCTTAGTACTAGAACGCTGTAATTTGACATGGTTAGAGAAATATTAAGCTTTGAAGTGACAATTTTGTTAGAGCCAATGGTTCTCCTGGTTTTTTTTAAATATCACATTAAGTGTTTTATTTTGGAACAGCCGAAAAAATATAGTGTAGATTTAACATCTTCCATCTCTACTATTATAAAACAGTAACATAAGTGTATCTGTACATTGATGATATTAAAAAGAAGTTACGATTTGGTTTTTAGGTGTCCCTGACAAAATAATGATGATAATTATTATATTTTATTTGTATTGAAATTGTATGTTGTAGAGCCAAGATTTTTTTTAGAGAACAAATTCATATACAATTTAATGATATAAATGTGTCTGTTTATGTCAGCTGCTTCATACATTTGAGTCGAGTAGTACTGCAGTTTTGCATGGAAAGGCGATTTTTTCGCGATATCTTATAAGTTGTTCAGTTTGATAATCTGATCATCACCCTAAAAGGATCACATCTAACTACCAAACACCCAATATACATAGTTACTTCCGCTAAATATGGCTATTATTACCCTGTAATTCAACTGTGGTCATGCATGTAATCATAGCCCAGTTACATAACTAATTATTATGATTACAAGCATAAACATTATTGATGCACCTAGCCTATACATAGTCCTACATAATATACCAAGATCCGACCGCAAAATTATGCACCTATTTGTTTGGTGAACGAAATGTGATTTAAGTGAATGTTTATACAGGGGTTCATACAACGCCGCCGGGTTGACTAGCAAAATCTTGCCGCAAGTACCTTTACCATGGTGATTTATGGTACCATTTTTTCCACCGAACTGTTTGGGAAGTAAATGAGATGCCATCTGAAGGAAGCCAAACTAAACAACTGGAAAAACGAGGGTTGCCACCTCTCAGTCTGCCGCAACTCTAGGGTTGTCAGGTTCAAAGATATCATTTTTAACCCTAGAGTTGCGGGCGTTGCGGCAGATCAAGAGGTGGCAACCCTTGTTTTTCCAGTTCTTTAGATTGATCTCCTTCAGATGGCATCTCATTTACTTCTTAAACAGATCGGTGGAAAAAATGATACCATAAATCATCATGGTAAACGTACTTGCGGCAAGATATTGCTAGGCTACTCCGCGGCGTTGTTCGTTCACCAAACAAATAGCTGCATAATTTTGCGGTCGGATCTTGGGCTATAATTTGTTGTACCTATCAAACATTGTACGGTTGGAGTGATCGGAATCGGTACATGGTATTTACCTAAAGTTTGCGATAATGTATAACGTGGAGTTAATAAAACCACCAAAAGTATTAATTTATTTTAATTAAATTCCGTGATCCCGGGAAATGAGATATTACTAGCCTCAAACTTTTATGTTGATATAAACATGCCTCCGTGAACCCGGGATTTTAAAATTATCCAGAACTCTATTTTGAAATATGAAATATTTGTTCATAGAGTTCTAAATAATTTTAAATCCCTGGATCCCAGAGGCATGTCTAGATTAAGAAGTTTCCCTCACCAAACGACCTTGACCCTTTCAGAGCCGCCTCACCTCTACTAAACTACGTCATTTTAGATAACATGTTTGACTGCTTGTCCTTCATTATGTCACTGTGGTGCCTTCTAATCCAAGGAAATCCAATTCGAAAATCATAAGAATTCGAACCAAATTTTACAATTATCTAATTAACTCATTAAAAATTGGTCTTAATAAAAATTTACTTTATAGCATTTTTAGATCTTAATATTGTCTACACAATTATGTGTGTCACAAGTAAAAGTGACTTCAACTTATAAAGTAGATGCACATAATAGTGATCTTTTTCCAATATTTAGGTTTTCCTTTGATCACAGGTTTCATTTGTATTTTATAGAAAAATAAGAAATATACTTCATAGCAAATAAAGCTGAGATGTTGAAGATCATTTATATATTTTTCATTAATATGTATGTCTTTCAAATAGCGAGAAGATAGTTTCTAAAAACTAGCAAAACATGGTCCGGCCCTGCGTTTACCTATGGGGAGCGTCTTAACATAAAAGTTTAAGACAATTGTTCTACCAACTCAAATTGTTTTTTAAACATATCCAGTCTATCCCATAAAACAGTACGAGACCAGCGGTCTTAATATAATGCGCGCGATAAGGCCACACCTTTTATATCGTTCGTTCGCGCGCAAATAGAAAGAGAACTAAGGCGTGATAGCGCTTTATTAAACTGCCATACTACGGCCGCAGGGAATGAAATGGGATGGTCCATTCTCAGCCCGCATTTACAGTAGGTACATTAGTCTCAATTGAAAATACCTTAACAAAAAAGAAAGCCTCGACAAAACACATTGACTCACTCAATCTTGCAGGATAATAGATAATTACGTATTGTAAGCGTAACATACGGAACCCTTGCGATTCTCTTATGCGCCATTTTGTTACGAGATTTGTAAGAATTACGTGAGAAAACTTAATCAAGCTTGAACCGCACGGTTAAGTCTCTCTCTAACTTCAAAGGAAAGAAAGGGTGAGAAAGGATTGTGTTGTTTTGAGAGCTCAAATAAAATAACGTTTATGTTAAAATCCGAAATTTTTAAGTGCTATAATAATAATAAACCAACGAGAACTAAAATGGAACCAAACTGAGTACAAGGATTGGTAAGTAAATAAGTTATAGCATGTATAATCCCACTGCAGGGCAAAGGCCTCCTCTCACAAATAAGGGTGAGAGGAAGTGGGCCATACTCCACCACGCGGGCCATTGCGTGTTGGTGGAGGCAAGTTAGTGGTCAATTTTCTATCAGAGAATTTTCAAGCCACCTTTATTGACCTCCATCTGACGGAACTATCTGAGACCAACGGAACGGAACGGAGAAGCACGGGAACGCTCGAGATCAAATACCAATAAACGGTCACCCATCCAAAGACGGACCAGACGTTGCTTAACTTCGGTGATCGTTTCCAATACCGAAGCTCCAGTACGCCAACGAGCGCGAGGGTTGGTACAATTTTATTTGAATGTTGGCAAGAATAAAACTGGAACCAAAAGGAGTACAAGGGCTGGCACAATTTTATTTTAATGTGAAAGTTTTCAGCTTGATGGTCTAAACCACCCCCTTCAAATATTATAGCATGTTTTGCTACACCATGTATATAAGGTCTAACAAAATTTGCTGAAACTATTTTAAGGGGATAATCAGATCATCAAACTGAACAACTTTCTCAATGGGACATAATTGGAATTCCCGAAAAAAAAATTTACTGTTCCATACAAACCTACTGGACCTTAATGTATGGGACCACAGATTTTTTTTCGCGATTTCGATATTGGTCCCATATAGAAAGTTATTCAGTTTAATGGTCTGATCATCCTCTTAAAATAGTTTCACTTAATTTTGTTAGACCTTATATTAATATATCGTTGCTTAAATCTTCGGACAAAACTTTAACATACAGGCATAGAAAACTTGTAGCGGAATCAATATTGCACTTTGACTAATTATTATAAGGACTAGCCTTGCGGTAGCATTTCCCCTCTGCCACGGTATAAGCACAATTGATCTTGTGCATTTACATTCAATTTTACACCTTATCACTAAACGAGACAGCCTATAATTGCGAAATAATAACTTCGAACTTAGAACGTTTGGGGTTCACACGAGACTACTTTTCATGATTTTTATCATTCAAAATTAGAATCTAAAGTTGTGGGGAATAAAATCCAAAGTTGCGGATTTCATGTTACCTCGCCCCCCGCAAAAAGTGGCAGAAATGTTTGTTAGTAGAATTACACGCGTAACCAGTCCACATATAAATAGTCAAAGATATTGCATAATTTTCTCTAATATGATTTTTATTGCTTTTCAACCATAGACATCTGATGTTTCACTGTAACGACATGAAGCAACCCCCATCCCACTTGGAGAGCAGTCGTCTACCCTCATAGCGACATTAATACGCCTTTGAAGATTGAAGAAGACCGTACTTAGGAAGCTATTAAGTCAAGGAGCTATACAATATTTCACCCTTACATTACAAAATGGGCCCTTAAAGGTGGTTTTAGACTAAACGAACATGAATATATTTTTTATTACAATATTTATTTGTATACAGAGTCTAACTTAAAATACTGGCTTTAAGAGGATGATCAGACCATCAAACTGAACAACTTTTTCATTGGGACCAACAAGGAAATCGAAAAAAAAGTCTTTCTGTTTGATGGTCAACATATTAAGGCGTTTCCGCCCGGGCACATGACTCTCCATACTAATCGATGTGAACGAGCTGGCTCCGGTCAGAATTTAGCCGTTTTCTTTGGAAAATAAGATGAATTTTTATGAATTTTCAAAAAGTAAGAAAATCGTATATTCTATATTATATAGTATATTATATATTATATTGTATTATATAAGTATATTGTAAAATTTCATTTTCTTCCGATCAACAATGTAAGAGCAAAATTGTTACAACTGGAAAATGGGGGTGACTTTAGATTCCTTTTTCTTCAGTTTTATTAATTAAAATAGATTTCGAAAAAAACCAAATCACTTCTCATGTCCTGTAGATTGTTCAGTTTTGTTTTCTGCTTAAAAAGTGCCATGGTTTATCTATAAATGTTAACAAAGTTA
Organism: Agonopterix alstromeriana; assembly: GCA_963924505.1. Lineage (NCBI taxonomy): Eukaryota > Metazoa > Arthropoda > Insecta > Lepidoptera > Depressariidae > Agonopterix > Agonopterix alstromeriana. The sequence goes on from OZ004680.1 coordinate 2,376,170, forward strand.
CCCAATTTCACTTTAAAATCGGGCGGTAGAGCCTTAAGAGGATATAATTCGGAGCGCGCTCCATACATGCGTACTATGGTGATATTTTCAATACTAACCAATTAAACTCAATGAAATTTTTCAGAATCAATCTAAAAACAAATTTCTATGCTTGTATAGAGTCAGATTTTCGTTAAAATGTATGGTTTTAAAGTAACAGTGTCTCAAAGATTTCCATACAAATCTTAAATTAATCCTAGCATTGAAACTGTATATTTTAACGAAAATCTGACTCTATAAAAGCATAGATATTTGTTTCAAGATTGTTTCAGCAACCATTCATTGACTCTAATTGGTTAGTATTGAAAATATCACCATAGTACGTTTGAATGGAGCGCGCTTCGAATTATATCCCCTTAAGATAGACCCTACATTTCTTTCTTTTATATTAATTACTTTGTAGACAAATTAATCTGCTTATGTAAAGCCGTGAATCCACTAGGCAACATTTGGCGCGCGTCATGTTGCACAACATGTTGCCCAACATGTTGAAAGTCAGCGCGCAACTCAACTAAACAACAAACGAAGAGCCGCGCGTCATGTTGCGCGCGAGCTGGCAACGTCGCGCGCTGTTGTGCAACGTTGCTGAACATGTTGAGCGTCACGTGTTGCGCGCCAAATGTTGCCTAGTGGATTCACGGCTTAACTATTAAAAAAAATTTAAAAAATATATTGTGTTTATTTATACATTAATGCATTCCGTTTCTGCCAATGTCGGTGGGTTTAGGAGTATAGTAATCTCAAAGACTGTGTTCAGAATAAAATAACATTTAGGAATAAAATGAGTCTTGTAGCCACCCAGAAAGCACACAATCTATCTACAGGAAAAGGGTCTAGACGAGATCGACTTCCGGATTCAAATCGGCCTCGCAGGCAGTCTCACTACGAACTAAGCCATCGGACCCTCAGATTAAAGGGTATTTGGTAGTTATCGAAAATTATCTATCAACTCCGATGACCATATTTTTGTAATCAAACCTCTATCTTGATATAACTTTTGGGCTCTAAAAACTAAATTCGAATCATACGGTCTAAATGCACCTCAACATCTGTCCATTCATAACCGCATACAACGGATGGACAGACATAAAATATAATCGCACCAGTCAGGCGGGCTGGGGAAGTAATAATGGCCTGATGAAACCATAATGCCGGCAATTTACGTAACTCTAGAGCCTTTTAATTAGACTGCAAAGAAACCGCGAACCTAAATGAGAAGGATGTAAAGACCACTGGACGTGATGGGATAATTTTATTCAAAAAGTTAGGTATTGTTAAAGTCAGGCCAATTTAATAGGTCACGTTTGACATCTGTCAGTTTTAGCTTCGTAATGAGGTGACCTGCTTAAAAACGTCGATTAAAGTGAATGAATCGATACGGATTTCAAACATACTTGAATCGAATTATATGTGAATATCGCAGTTTGTTGGAACTACGTTTTACTTCGCTTTTTTGGGTTACAACCCTAGTGTTAAAAAAGAAAAAGGGTTCACTGGCGCAACATTGTAACGACGTTCAGTTATTTAGAACAGAAATTGTTCATTATGTTTAGAATGGTTTATTAGTGAAAGTAAATCGTAAAATTACCTTCATTGGTCATTATTACATTCAATATGTAATCGTAATTAAAAAAATAAATATTATTCTATTCCCGCCGTTACAAGGTTACGTTTGATGAAGTATCAATAGATGTCAAATGTGACGTATTAAATTGGCCCGACTTTGTAAAATTTAATACGTTACATATCTTAGGTGGTACTTCAGGCCATCATCAATTTGAACAACTTTTCGTTTCAGCATGTTTTCTATGGAACAGCAGATTTTGTACTCACGATTTCGATATTATTTCCCAATTACCAATCCACCAGTTCTCCATATTTGTACCCAAATCTATGTTGGCTCCATTGTAAAAGTTGTTCAGTGTGATAGTCTAGAACACCCCCTTAAGTATGTAACGCATTTGAATTTACACCCTGTATAATGTTTTTTTCTGAGAATGTGTTTATGAATCTACTACACTACTACCTGTGGTAGATTCTCACAAGCCATCTGCAGAAAGAACGGTTAAAAATTCTACGACAAATATATTTGGGAAGTCCTCCTTGAGTTCAAATCCCACAAAGGGAAACATTTCTATATTATACACTCGAGAGCTATGAATCCGGGTCACCAACATACCATAATATTTCGGAAACTAAGAATGATAGCTTATTGAAATAAAAAGTATTTTATAGGCTATTTAATACTTCTTAAATTAAATAACGTTTTTAGTTATCATTTGCTTGACTTAATAAAAATACATTAATATACAAATGCGTCAATTCTACTTTTTGTCACAATATAACACTTCCCCACATTTTAGTGTGTATGTTTACTTACCACATTAATAATAAATGTTAAATAAAAATTCAGTATGTAGATTCTAGCCTTTTTTATTGGCATTACTTTACAGCAATCCAAAATTTTATGAATTTAAGTAGTAGTAATAAATAGTCAATTATTTGAATAAACTATCATTCTTCGTTTCCGGGATATTAAGGTTTATGACCTTAGGTTTGTGACCTTATTGTACCATATTCTTGCAAATAAATGAGTTCTATTCTATTCTATTCTATGTTGTTGGTGACCCGTATTCATTGCTCTCAAGTGTATATTTTAAAACTTGTATCATTTCATTGTTGAGCAAAGGCCTTTTCAGACTTTTTTACGATTCTAGGTTTATATTTCGTTAAAAATTAGCGATAAAGCAGGTTAATATCGTTCATGTCTAGATATCATTATATATCTTTGTTAACAAGCATTCCTGTGGTTCAAGCAGTTACCCTAATTAGGTTTTTAAAACGGTACAATTAAGGCGGGGCTTTGATAGAATGCACAGATTAGATAACCAAATGTTTTACATTCTATTTGATTAGAGGAAGAAAATCATGGGGGAAAACTATGTTCTGAAATTTAAATAGGGTTCTTGAAATGCTGATGGTTTTTAAAGGGATGATCTGGCCACCAAACAAACAACTTTTTCTATGGAGACAAAATTACATTCTTGAAAAAAAAAACAGTTCTTTCTTCCATAGAAAACGTCAATAGCTACTCGACCTGAATGTATGGAATGGAACAGCAGATTTTTTTTATCGCTATATGTTGGCTCCATGGTGAAAGTTTTTATTTTCCCCATTTAATTTATAACGCGTTGGAAATATTTATTTACAACAATACACAACATTTTACCAAAATGTTTTTTTGAGGTTTAAGCACTTGAAAGTTTGACGACACAAACATATATTATAATAACGTTTATTTTATATATTAACGGTTATTAAAAATAAACAATTATTCTAGTTTCATTAAGTAGGATAATAATTGAAGAAAACTGACTAGATTTTATAGAAAAATCAGGACAGTTGGTTGCAGATAGTTGGTTTTTGCAATAAGGGTACGATATAATAAACAAAACAAACTAATTAAGAGAAACAAAAGAAAAAAAATTCAAATAAACTTAATCAAATTACGCATTTAATTTGACTTTGAGCCAATGGTTGAGCCTAATTTTGATGAAATTTATCGACATTTTACAGTAGTTATCAAACTAAAAATGGGCCCAGTGCGTGTCGAGCCACGGATCCGTAGTAGCCCGTCACAATATACGGACTTAGAAGGGAGCTTTTTGTTTTATACTACGGTTTGACGGCTAATAAAGTCTAAAAAGTCCATTTTACAAGTTGATCGACTATTATTAACTTGTAAAGCCTACTTAGCGGTGATAGTTGTCCTTTTAATTCCGTTATATACACTACTACTATGATTTTTTCCACGTATCCAGAAACAACCGTTTAGCTGGCAGGGGGGGGGGGGGGGGGGGACACACTTAACTCTAACAAAAATTGTCAGTTTAAAGGTTAATATTTCGCTAACGGATCCCTTAATCGAAAAATAGCTTTCGCAACACCACAATATTTAAAAAAGACCTATCTAACGATACCCCACACGATAGACGAGAAAAAAAATTGTCATCCCCACTTTTCGTGCAGGGGAGGTACCCTAAAAAAAATTTTTATTACAGCTTTCTAGTACTAAGCGTCTCTGAGCTTAGCCGCGGGCAGACGGACAGACGGACAGACGGACGGACATGGCGAAACTATAAGGGTTCCTTGTTGACTTCGGAACCCTAAAAAACCGTGGTGGTCCAGTGGCGAGTAACCTTGCCTGCCTGAGACTTTGTACAAACCGTTCACTCTAACTTACAAAATGGTTTTGTCATTTGGGTCTGACTACGTTTTATAAAGTTAATCCAAGTTTATTTCGCAAAACAGTTTAGTTTAGCCACTAAACAGAAATACAAGCGAGCAAAACCTCACGTTATGGTTTAAACCATAGAACATTAAATTAAGGGTAGAAGTGCATTGTGACGCCACTGGAGAGTGCGAATGTTATGTTGACTTTCGTGTTGGCAACACCAACATAAAATGTAGTAATTAAAAAAGTTGTATTTCCGTTTCCGCCTTCCATATTGGTACGGTGCTTGTGCGTGTAACTAACACTGGTGTAAAAATCACTAAAATAAACCTCCAGTGCTGCAAACAAGACTTTCCTTTACATCGAACCACTCCTGTCACCAGAAAACCTACAGTCCACTAAAACCTCTCCAGCGGAGACGAATAAAACACCGGTAGGCCACGTTCCCTACATTTCGTGATAGTCGGGTTAGGTAACTGATCCTGGAAATTCATATCATATAATTATAACGAATATAAAATAAGGATAAAATAACAAAATGTTCAAACCTGTGAGTATCTATACAACGTGTTAATGAATTAGCGCAAAACCTTAGACACCCCAACTGATTTATAACTAAATAATTAGATTGAAACCATAATTTAATTATTTTGATAGTTCAAATTTAAAGTTATTCGCATTTTAAGTTTTCAGGCAAAAATGATTTATTACCATTTTAGCAATGAATGAAAGCGTTAGCGTGCTCGTGGATACATTTTAAGAATCTTGTTGTGGTAGTAAGTAGGGTGAGTGTGCCCGTGCGGTGGGTTGAGATCGAGTTCATAAAATTTTAAATTTTACAAACAAATTATTTATTATCTTGACAAAAATGACCTATGTTGAAAACATGATAATTCGATTCTGCTCTAGATTCTGAACAAACTACTTTCTAGTTTTGCGTTAATTCATTAACACGTTGTATAAAATCGAATAGATTGATATTTTTCTTTTATGCATTACAGATTTTTTCATGTTATTTATAGGATAAGATGTCGATATGACGTCACTTCTATTATATTTGCCTCTCCCTCGAATAGCTCATTTAAAAACTATTTCGGTAATTTTTAGAAATATTTGAAATTTAATTTCACTTTAGTGTTTAAAATATGGATACGTATTAATTAAACAAATATTTTCCTCGTCCAATTAGCCCTGGAGCCAACTTGCGCTAAGTTAAAACATAGAAGTTCAATTTTATCCAATTTCAGTTCTAATCACATTGCAATCCAAATACTATTCAACTGTGCTGACTTCCGCATCACGCTATACTCTATGTAACTGACAGCCCTTAACGTCTGAGCGATCTGTCAAAACGGCTCTAACGGCTGTCAGGAGCAGTACCGCTATTAGCGCAATACCAAATGTGTCAAAAGTTATGGTTCGTACGTAGTCCAATCACGGTTCAATCACCGAATATTTACCACGATTGCAGCCCTGTTCCATTTTTTCAAATACTATAACTTCGTTAATGATATGCAGAAATTAACCGTAAGTAATGGAAAAAACAGTTACTAATTATACGTGTTAATAAATTAACGCAAAACTAGAAAGTAGTTTGTTTAGAATCAAGAGCAGAATCGAATTATCATGGTTAAAACATAGGTACTTTTTTTCAAAATATGAAATAATGTATTTGTAAAATTTACTGAATTCGATCTCCAAGCCCATCGCAAGGGCACACTCACCCTACTTACTACCAAAACAAGATTCTTAAAATGTATCCACGAGCACGCTAGCGCTTTCATTCACTGCTGAAATGATAACAAATCATTTTTGCCTGAAAACTTAAAATGCGAATAACTTTAAATGTTAACTATCAAAATAATTAAATAATTGTTTCAATCTAATTATTTGGTTGTAAATCAGTTGGGGTGTATGAGGTTTTGCGCTTATTCATTAACACGTTGTATATGCAGCTAATTTTGTGATTATTCGGCGATTTTCATAGCGGCATTCGACCACTTCTACCTACGAGTATTATTAAATGTTCTTTGGTTAAAACTAGCAGCGATATTTTGTTCACGTGTCATAGCTATGATGTATGACCACCGAGCTCCTTACTGCAGTAGGAAATTGATCTATGAAATATATATCATGTAGAGAATAAACAATTTTCTACGAAAGAGCTAGTTGGGAGTTTACTGTTTCTATCAACATTTTCTCGAGACAGTTAACGTTTTCTATGTTTAAAATGTTTGTAGAAAATAATGACGGTTACTAGGTACAACAAAGAGATGAAGAAGATTTTAATACATATGCATAAGCATATGCTCACGACTATATTCCCCGAGGGGGTAGTCAGAGATATTCTGAAACCTCAGAACATCCACGTTTCACTAGTACTGAAACTCTGTCCAATGTGAAGGGGAGTGAGCCCGTCGCCACTTGTAATGGACAGTGGGTACAATACATGCCTCGAAATTGAAGCATGCAGATTTCCTCACGATGTTTTCCTTCACCGAAAAGCCGGTGGAGTTACAAATCGTACATAAATTCCGAAAAACTCATTGGTACTAGTCGGCCTGGATGGGGATCGAACCATCGCCTCCTGCACGGCAGGCAAGGTTATTCGCCACTGGACCACCACGGCCTTACTAATACGATTAAAAATACTACGGCGATTTTAATAGAGCATATAATATTTCAGTTTCTGCGTGAAGAACACGGTGAGCATACGAAGAGCGTCTGGACACTCAATCGTGATGGTCCGGGTTCGAATCTATGCCATTTACCAAAGAGTTTTTCTATGTCCGTCCAACATAGCTTCGTGATTATGACAGATGAGATCTGGTCGGATGACGTGACTAAATAATGTCAAAATTTTTCAAATATTGAAAGTATTAAACTAAATTGCATACATACATAATTTTTGGATAGTTCAAATATTTTCAGAAAGTGAAATAACTAAAAACTAGTAATATGTTAACAACACGCTGTGGTGAAAACCTCTCGCGCAATGTCCAAATTGACTGCATTTTCACAGGGTCTGTGACATCAATAAAAGGATATTAGTGCAGGCCTATGACCTTCCGTAGCAACTGGACAGATTCTCAACTGGACAGATTCTTAGCTGGATAGATTCCCAGCTTGACAGCTTTAGTTCCGATACAGCCCATTTGGCGGTGAAGTCACATTTTCCCTCATGAAACGTCATCATTGGACGATGATGGACGCCATATTGAACTTATAGCAACAGCAGCGAAATGCCGTATTGTTGCTTCAGAAGCTTATATCTTGTGTTTTTCCTGGTATTTTCGTTTCTGTTGAGAATCCTTGAGAAGCCCTAATTCTTCTCCGTTGTATGACATAATAATATCGTTAATTACTTTGTTCCTTGGTCAAATATAACTATTTTTGCATTCCGGAATAACTGCATACATACCTATAATAATATACAAACTAGCTTGACGACAACAGCGCCAAAACGGAAATGTTGGAACTAAGTGCAAATTTCACTGTTGCATCTGTAGCTTTCTACTTATCAGTAATCTGTGTATTAGTGACTTACACTCAGTTGCAGAAACGCTCATTAGAGTTAATCCTTCATTAAATCTCAATTCAATTCAATTTTTGTTTAGTGGCATCCGATGTGTTAGTCACAATTCAGCCAATGTCTCGTTATGTGGAGAGTATACGTAGGAAAATGATCAGTTGTATTAATTAAGTCTAGCGTGGCAGTTTTGCCAATGTAAGTAGTTTATAATCTCAAGTGATTGTTTTAAGGTTAAAACACAAAAGAGTTCACAAAATGGCAGAGCCACGTGCAAGCCCAACGCGCCGATACGCACGCGTCCTTACTCCGCCAGACTTGAAGCGCGACTCTTCATTAAATCTCTTGCTGGCTTTTACTACGTCAACAAGACAGAAAGTGACAGCAAGAGATTTAATTGAGGATTAACTTTAATGAGCGTTTCTGCAACTGAGTGTTAGCAATTCTGTTTCTGTAATCCATGTTTAATTTTCTTAATTCTTTGCTACATGTAAAACGGAAACTGCTTTTCCCTTATTAACACGGAAATAAGTTTATCAAACAGGACCAGCATGCGTAGCATGCTACACGTGATACGGCTGTGTCGCGTCTTTTATCTCGTTCGTTCGCGCGCAAATAGAAAGAGAGCGAAGGTGTGATTGCGCTGTATCACGGTGGCATGCTACCTATGCAGTAGTAATTACGTCAATTAGTATCTAGTACCATACTAGCAGTTATATCAGTAAAAGTGGACGTGTCCATCTTTAAAACAGCCTGTCATAATCACTAAGCTATCTTGGACGCACTATAACTGATATTCGTAATACCGATTGCTTTCAAATGGTGAAGGAAAACATTGTGATGAAACCTGTATTCGCTGATGAAGAAATTATGATGCGAATGTGAAGTCTAACCAATTCGCATTGACCACGCGTGGTGGACTAACGCCCATACATCCTCCCCTAGGGTAGGCCTGTGCCCTGCAGTGGGACGTATACAACGTGTTAATGAATAAGCGCAAAACCTCATACACCCCTACAGATTTTTAACAAAATAATTAGCTTTAAATACGAGACCAAGGATTTGTGGAGGCAAGTTAGTAGTCAACACGCCATCTGACAGAACTATCCGAGATCAACTGCTTAGCTTACATTCCGAAGCAGGGAGACGCTTGAGATGAAATACTACTAAACGGTCAAACCCATCCAAAGACTAAAAACGAAGTCTGGTGATATTTTCAATACTAACCAATTAAAGTCAATGAATTTTTTCAGAAACAATCTAGAAACTAATCTCTGTTTGTATGAAGTCCGATTTTCTTTAAAATGTAAGATTTGTATGGAAATCTATGAGGCACTGTAACTTTAAAACTATACATTTTAACCAAAATCTGACTTCATACAAACATAGAGATTAGTTTCTAGATTGTTTCTGAAAAATTTAATTGACTTTAATTGGTTAGTCTAGAAAATATCAACAGACTTCGTTTGTGCCATGCTCCGAGTTATATTCCGCTACGCCTACGAGCGCCTCTGTACTATTAATACAGCTATTTAATCTACGACTGAACTAAAATCCTCTTTTGAAATAGAACTGGAATTGCCTATTGTGACAAGAAGCTTTATGTTTCGGTCAATACATCCTTTTCTACACGGGTAATCACGAGTACTTCAAAAATCTAAGCCCCTTTCGTTTATTCTTTGCTGGCTTTAAAAAAACAAGAAACAGGAAAGCGGCTTTTAGCGGATTGAATCGTCAACCGCTTGGAGCAACGAATTACTTCTAAAGAGGACTGAGGATATATCGCGTCGTGTAAGTGACAATTTTGTCTTCGATTTGTGGATGTAGACTTTAAGGGTATATTACCGTTGGCGCGCTCCATACAAACGAAGTCTGGTCATGTTTTCAATACTAACAAATAAAATTCAATGACATTTTTCAGAAACAATCTAGAAACTAATCTCTATGCTTGTATGTTGCCAGATTTTCGTTAAAATGTATAGTTTTAAAGTTACAGTGCTTCGACTACTTATTATAACGACTAGCCTTGCCCGTAGCATTGCCCCTCTGCCACGTTATAAGCACAATTGATCTTGTGCATTTACATTCAATTTTACACCTTATCACTAAACGAGACAGACTATAATTGCGAAATAATAACTTCGAACGTAGAACGTTTGGGGTTCACACGAGACTACTTTTCATGATTTTTAACATTCAAAATTAGAATCTAATGTTATGGGGAATAAAATCCAAAGTTGCGGATTTCATGTTACCTCGCCCCCCGCAAAAAGTGGCAGAAATGTTTTTAGTAGAATTACACGCGTAACCAGTCCACATATAAATAGTCAAAGTTACAGTGCCTCAATGATTTTAATACAAATTTAAAAATCCTAGCATTGAAACTGTATATTTTATCGAAAATCTGACACGATCCAAGCATAGAGAATTGTTTCTAGATTGTTTCTGCAAAATTTCAGACTTCGTTTGTATGCAGCGCGCATTAGAACTATTGGAAAGTTTTAGTAATTCTGTCCACTGGGTGGTACGGGAGGTGAGAAGGTTTGAATCATGTCATATCCAGGTCGAAAACTGAATAGCTGAGGGCATAGACCCGCTATGAGAGATTACCGAAAAAGTATCTGAGAAGTTTCAGATAGGAGCCCCGTGCAAAGGTGGGTGTTTTCAGATCATTTTCATCCAACGAAAATTTTCAAAACAAAAACCTAATGTCCAGCGCCAATGATTTTCATGCCATCATATGGGACTTGATGCGTAATGACATTTAAATACAAATTTGACCAAAAAATTTTGGACTTTCACTAAATCTGATGACTCAAAAACTAAGATTTGAACCATTTTTAATGTGATATTCAGGTTGAATGAAAGTTATTTCCCGTAATAGTGCTACATGTCATATAAATATATAAATGCCGCTTTGCCGCCAAGGAATAAGCGTTAGTTATTTTCTTGGAATATTTACATTTAGGGAATGGGACATTTTGTACCTTAATTACACTAAACTAAACAAACTAAACTTAAAACTAAAGAACACTAAACTAAACTAAACTTAACTAAACTAAAACTAAACGCGGTGTAAACTTTTAGAGAAAAATTATGAATCTAAGTAAAATAGAGCAGACAATTTAAAAGTAACATGATTATTATCGTCAAAATAATATTTATTGAAGGGAAAGATAACAATTTAGGTTAATAATCTTAACTATAATAAAACTGTAATAGAAGTATGTCTGTACATTGAAGATATTTACATGAAAAAGATTACGATATGGTTTTTAGGTATCCCGGACTCCAAATCAACCTTTTTTAGAATTTTTGCCGGTCTGTTTGTTTGTATGTTTGTAACAGCATCACGCAAAAACTACTGATTTTGATGAAATTTTTTTTTTTATATAGTTTAAGATCTGACTTAAAATATGGTATATAATTTGTGCGGACGAAGTCGTGGGTAAACTCTAGTTTCTGATAATTTTAAATATAAAAATGAATGTAATAAAAGCAGGTAATTTAAAAAGTAAAATTATTTTTATCATAAAAATAATATTTAATGAAGGGAAAAACAGTACTTGTGGTTAATAGTATGAAAATATACATTTTATCAATCCTCTCTAATATGACAGAAATTATAAGAAGTAAATGGACACGAAACTCCAAACAATTACATTTAGTGCTATCTTAATGTCTAACATTAAACTATTAAGTTTTATTTTATATCATTAATAGAGCAGTGCTATCCATTAAAGTAATATGAATATGAAATCCACTACATAGGTTTTCTCAGAAAATACTTTGTGTAAACGAAAATTTCATTAAAATTAAACAGCGGTTTATTCAGTTTACTGGGCATAAAGTTAGAAGGATTGTCCCTTTGGTTGAATGTACCCATAAATTTTAACAACTTATGCACCAAGAAGGTTATATTTTTCGACTTTTCGTGTTAAGGGGATATAATTCGGAGCGCGCTCCATACAAACGTACTATGGTGATATTTTCAATACTAACCAATTAAAGTCAATGAAATTTTGATGAAACAATCTTGAAACAAATTTCTATGCTTGTATAGAGTCAGATTTTCGTTAAAATGTATAGTTTTAACGTTACAATGCCTCAAAGATTTCCATACAAATCTTAAATTAATCCTAGCATTGACCGAAAATCTGACTCCATACATGCATAGATATTTGTTTCAAGATTGTTTCATGAAAATTTCATTGACTTTAATTGGTTAGTATTGAAAATATCACCATAGTACGTTTGTATGGAGTGCGCTCCGAATTATATCCTCTTAAGGGGATATAATTCGGAGCGCGCATACGTACTATGGTGATATTTTCAATACTTGTATGGAGTCAGATTTTCGTTTAAATATACAGTGTCAATGCTAGGATTAATTTAAGATTTGTATGGAAATCTTTGAGAAGCTGTAACTTTAAAACTATATATTTTAACGAAAATCCGACTCCATACAAGCATAGAAATTTGTTTCTAGATTGATTCTGAAAAATTTCATTGAGTTTAATTGGTTAGTATTGAAAATATTACCATAGTACGTTTGTATGGAGCGCGCTCCGAATTTTATCCTCTTAATTATTTATTTTAAGGCTAAAAGGTAAACATTTATTTTATGCATAGTAGCAGGCTAATACGTTAATTAACTTAATGAATATATACTCTAAGCATTTTGAGTTAAATTTATAGGTCTTCACGTGAAATTTATCTAACAGACTTGTAAAGTATTAATATTTATTGTGCATTATTAGTTTGTGTTATTAAGGGACCATAGGCTCAGACCAATATTTTCAATGAGAAACGCGATTGCCCAGCCCCCCGAAAAGTACGTGCGTGTGCAGTATTTTCGATTAAAAAGAATTAACAAAGTTTTTTTACATTTTTTTTTATTTCACTGGATAAACTAATGATGAATACGTGAGTATTAATAACAATTTGAAACTATTTTAAGTTCATCTAAAACGAGAATTTTTTTTGATAATAAATGAAAATGCGTCGTCTTTGTGACGATTTTCTATCGAGTGAATTAATTCCAATCGTGTATTCAATTTATGATTTCACTAGATAAACTATCCAAGGTCTGGCGATCGTGGGAACAAGGGTAATCCACCACCCCGACCTATCCATGAGTTAGGAAGAGTATTATCTAGGTACTCCCTTACAGCCTTAACTGATTTGTGAACCATTCCAGAAATAAACCGTTTCATTATTTTCACGTTTGCATTGATAAATTTCGCAAAAAATTTAACTTTGCACATAAGTAGAATTTCGTCGAAATGGTCCGGCTAGGTAAATAAAAATTCATAACTCTGTATACAAAACAGATATCAAAGCAAACTACATACCGTTAGAAAGCTCATACTCTAGAGATGATTTTGAAAAATCCGATGTCTTCTATCACTTTTTTTTATTGCTTTGTAAAGTTCAGCTTTAAAAAATTTCTGAACTCTTTTTTCAAGTGTGAGGGCTCATAACTTTGTTTCTAGCAGTAACCTGCCACAGGTATCAATTTTAACAGGACCCACCAATCATTAAGATTCTAATAAAAAAATAATTATCTAGATCTGTCCATTAAAAAAAAAGTTATAGGAGTTTAAAGGTGAGCAAGTGACGAATTTCCACAAATTCAAAAAATCATATTCACATTTTAAAAAATTGGGGTCTAGGTTAAATCTCTGGGACAGAGTAGGTAGCACATGACCCGACATACCCTTCATTTTCGAATGTTCAACGATCTGCCGAACACCCTGTATTTTAATCAAGTGGCAAGTATTTCAGTTTAATATGGAACAGCTGTATTTTTTTGCAATTTCATGTTGCTCCAAGTTATTTAGTTTGGCTTAGATGCGAGTATATCTAAGCCTTTAGATGGTCTGAAATCTAAACCACCCCTGAAAATTGAGTGTGATTAAAGAACCACCAGCATTTAGTTGAGTTGAGTCCAATAAAAGTTATTTATAGCTTCACAATAATAATAGTATTTCGTTTCCCATTTCGCTTTTTATTCATTTCTCCCCCCACAACTCTCCCCATTGGCACTTGTTTGTGACCACGACATTTTTCTTGTCGGTTTTAGAAAATTTACAATGAATGGATTCAATTGAATGTTTTGTTCACGACGTTTTGGTTTTCTGAATTATTATCATTGACTTACCACTACTGGACGGAGGGTCCGCGCTCAAAAGTGTCCGAATAAAAAGAGAACGAAAATGTACAAAAGAAAACGAATTACGCAACAGTCTTCGTTTGATCGGCCGACTACGCGCACGCGTGGGCGCGCGGCGCGTGCCGTGCTCCGATGGAAGAATGGGATGGAAAAGAATTTCAGCATTTACAATGTTTTAAATTGGTTTATATTACTATACGTACTTAGGTTTGTGTATTTTAGTCTCGGACACTTTATTCGAGTATTTTGTACTAGATCCGGCGTCCATAGTATTCTACGTCAATGATTATTATTATGAAAGTGATTTTAAAATAAAAACCGGCCAAATGGGAGTCGGACTCGCGCACGGAAGGCTCTGTACCACCATACAATTTTAAAAAACCGGCCAAGTGCGAGTCGGACTCGCCCGTGATAGGGTGCCGTGTAGCCAGTAATTTCTTACCTTAGAACAATTACGGTACTACTACTACTAACCTATTCTGAGGTTACAGAATATCTCGGAATCCCCCTCAGGGAATATAGTCGTGAGCATATGCTATGTTATGTTACAAAAATCTCTAAACGGCCACTGGTCCTCATGTTTAGTGGAACCACATTATCAAATCCTTTATTGTCCTGATTGACGATTCTTAAGATAAGATAAGATAAATATTCTTTATTTACACACCAAGAATAGAAAAATACAACGATTCTTGCTTCAGATGTTCCGGTGTTTATGTTTATATTGGGCTAGTGATGAGCGTGTCATCAGTAATCTTATTTTATATCGGTGATACATTATTGGCCTGATTGACGATTGCTGTTTCGGATGTTTCCGTTGTTTATGTTTATATTGGGTCTGTGATGATCGTGTCAATATTACTCTTCTTTTGATTTCGGCGATACATTATTGTCCTGATTGAAAATTGTTTCAGTGAATTGATTAAGGGGATATAATTCGAAGCGCGCTCCATACAAACGTAGTATGGTGATATTTTCAATTAAAGTCAATGAAATTTTGCTGAAACAATCTTGAAACAAATATCTATGCTTGTATGGAGTCAGATTTTTGTTAAAATATACAGTTTCAATTAGATTAATTTAAGATTTGTATGGAAATCTTAGAGGCACTGTAACTTTAAAACTATACATTTTAAAGAAAATCCGACTCTATACAAGCATAGAAATTTGTTTTTAGATTGATTCTGAAAAATTTCATTGAGTTTAATTGGTTAGTATTGAAAATATCACCATAGTACGTTTGTATGGAGCGCGCTCCGAATTATATCCTCTTAAGTTCCGGTGCCATTATCAAATGATCTTACCTTTTATTTTCATATTCCAAGACATATTTTTGAAGACATACATAATTACTACCGAAGTCCGAATTTTACAGGGTGTTAAATTATACATTATTGTATATCGAACAGGGTGCTTCAGATTATCAAACTGAACAACTTTCACTATGGGGCCAACAGCGAAATTGCGAAAAAAATCGACTGTTCCATACACAATTTAAATAGCTACTCGTTCATTATAACATATTGTTTTTCGGGATTTCAAAGTTGGTCCCATATTCAAAGTTGTTCAATTTGATGTTCAGAAGCACCCCATAAAGTACATGTAACGCATTTAAGTTTACACCCTGTATATTATAATGTTTTTGGTTTTTCTTGGCGTTTGTTTTTCATTGGCTTGGCCTTATTCTTCAGACATAATAATCACTAATAAAATCCAAATTATAATTATAAAACACAAAAATAATATTGAACAAGGGAATACAAATTTTTACCATGTATCATCATCATCATCTCAGCTGATTTTTCATTCATCCATCGGCAACTACAACACCCATCCCATTCTACTTTAAATCGTCACGAATTCTTATCTAAATTCACTGGAATCACGTAAAGAAACGCTTCTGAAAGAGCCGGAAACGGAAGTCGATCCATCAAGCCCCGACACCTTATATTCACCTTTAAATCCGACAAACGTTTTTCGTTTTGTAACTTAGTTTTAAAGTATTAAAATAATTTACTTAAAGACGAGTAGGTTGAAATTGCTTCATAAAGTATGAAAATAGCATAAGCATATGCTCACGACCATATTCTGAAACCACAGAACATCCACGTTTCACTAGTACCGAAACTCTGTCCAGTGTGACGGGGAGTGAGCCCGTCAAAGTCGGTACTTCGCGTTCAGGTATGTCGGTACTGGCACGTACTGTGAACCCTGTTCCCCGTTCACCGCGCACGATTGGCCTGTCGCGACTGCCGAGCATGCTCACTAGTTTAATTACACTGGATTTTTGATTTAGGCACGAACGTTGAGGTGTTTGTTAACTGTATGGAAACACAGGGTGTAAAAAAAGTATCATTAACCTTTAAACCACACTACCCATCAAACTGAACACTTTGGTCAAATTTATAGCTAACCATCACATCCTATCTAAACCCCCATAGACAAAAACATTTTCGAAAGGTTCTTTTAAAAAAATGCCTCCCTATTACTCTATCTTCCTCGTATGGCGGTTACAAATGACTCCCGGCCTATTTTTGACGAAAATATCTCGGCAAAACATGTTGTATTTTTAAAGTGATAGGCACTATTTTCGGATGTTGTTTACTTAACCGTACGAAGTAAGGTTGTTGTGAATATGATATTTTTGATTTAAGCACGAACATTGAGGTGTTTGTTACTCTCTGTGAAATGGCTAAATGTGTGATGCAAAGGAAACAACTCTAAGGAAATACAGGGTGTAAGAAAAAGTATCATTAACCTTTACACCAAATATTCCCCATCAAACTGAACAACTTTTACTATGGGAGCAGAACAAAAAATATCAGCTGTCCCATACTAAACTGCAATACCTACTCGATTCAAACGTGTGAGACAGCTGAAATTTTTGTTGTTGTTACAGGTTTGCTTCCATATTAAAAGTTGTTGAGTTTGATGGGTAGGGTATGTGGCTTAAAGGTTAAAGGCTCAAAATTAAATCTCTCAGGAGGTTTAATCTGACTTCGATCACGAAGCTATCGCCCGCTTGATTCTGCGTTACATCATTGCTATCAGTCTCATCTTCTTCAATCGACTGAAAATCTTCTTCGCTTTCGTTCATTTCTAAGTGTGGGTTTGCGTGAACTTCATCCTCAACTGTTTGATGACTTATAGAATGCGAAATCCGAAATAGTTAATAGAATTTACTATTTTCGGATTCAGAAATTGACGTATTTAACGATTTATCATTGTTTCTTCTGTGGCGGACTCTTTAGTCGACTAGACGAGTCGTCTGGACGACGAAACCATCAGAAAATAAACATTAAATTTCTCTCTCGTAAGGAAAACTCAAATCGATTCCATTGGTGTATTTTTCATGTTCATTTCTTTTACCATAATTTTGAGTTTTGAAACCTATCTTATTATTAATTCGAAGTATCATCAGCTCCCCCGAGCTTCACCTGCACTTTCAGACTACCAGTGCCAACTCCACACTAGTCCACCCTACGTCGACTAGTGTGCCAACTCCACAATACGACGTACAAATCAAAGATGTGTCAACACTTTACTAGATGTGAACGCAAAATGACAATGACTGTCATTTTGCGTTCCTAAAATTATGCGTGCAAACCATCTAAACTATAATAAAACTGTAAAAGAAGTGTGTCTGTACATTAACGATATTTACAAGAAAAAGATTATGATATGGTTTTTAGCTAACCCTGACTCCAAATCACAAATTTTTGGATTTTTGTCTGTTTGTTTCTTTTTTTGTTCGAGCATCACGCAAAAACTACTAAATTGATTCTGATGAAACTTTTTCGATTGAAAGCTTATAATTCGACTTAAAATCTGGTATATAATTTGTGCGGACGAAATCAAACCTAAAAGCTTAGCATAAGCATATGCTCACGACTATATTCCCCGAGGAGGTAGACAGAGATATTCTTAAACCTCCACCATCCACGTTTCACTAGTATTACCGAAACTGTCCAGTGTGATGGGGAGTACAATACATGCCTCGAAATTGAAACATGCAGGTTTCCTCACGATGTTTTCCTTCACCGAAAAGCCAGTGGTGTTACAAATCGTACATAAATTCCGAAAAACTCATTGGTACGAGTCGGCGTGGATAAAAGCTCGTTATTCAATAAAAAGTAAGATCCGATCCAATACCTTTCAGTATTTTCGGCGTGCGTCTGGAAAAAACGGGAATAGTTAATGTATCATTACTTTTACACGTTTACTTTTTTGGCTATCCGGTAAAGACATAAGGTCCATAACATCCCTAATAACAAAAACTATTCTTTATATCCGAGTTCAGTTGAATAACTGATATTTTTTTCATCGTGTCAACATCCCTAGCAACCAATATGGCTTGACATGGTGGTGATAAATGAAGTTTACAGGGGAAAGACAAATTTGGTCTCGTGTCTCTACATCATTAGCTAAAGATTGCGGTAAGGTTCGGATTTTTTGGGCCATGTTTTGGGAAATTTATTATTAGGGTTGAGAGAGTTTTTTTTCCTTTCTTTGCTGTTTATATTATGCTAATACAGGGCGAGTACTAATTTAGAGGGGACTGTAAATGGAAAAGCTTATTTTGAGTCATTCGGTGTGGTCGGAAGCTTTTCTACAACTACCTAAACTTTTTTAGTCATAAAGATATTTATAAGGTCTATCGAAATGAGCTGAACAACTTTGACTATGGAACCAACCTTGAAATCGCGAAAAATAAACAGCTCTCCCATATATTTCGCTCGAGTAGGTTTGCAGTTTTGTATAGAACAGCAATAGTTTTGTTTGCGATTTCGATGTTGGTGACTTAGAGAAAGTAGTTCAGTTTGACAGTCTGATCATCCCCTTATATAACCATAACTGTTCTGTATCATAGACAAATATCAGTTTTTTTCTTAAGTTTATCTATGAACCGCGACGTTGCACTATGGTTCAAAGCGCACTATTAGCTTGACAGAATTATTTGATAATTTTCATGTTCAATCAATTCAGCATAAGCATATAAGCATATGCTCACGACTATATTCCCCGAGGGGGTAGTCAGAGATATACTGAAACTTCAGAACATCCACGTTTCACCAATAGTACCGAAACTCTGTCCAGTGTGACGGGGGGTGAGCCCGTCGCCACAAGTCGTTCAATCAATTCATGTTTTGTCAAAATATACGACGTGTTAATGAATTAACGCAAAACTAGAAAGTAGTTTGTTTAGAATCGCGAGCAGAATCGAATCATCATATTTTCAACATAGGTAATTTTTTTCAAAATATTAAATAATTGGTTTGTAAAATTTAAAATTGACTGAACTCGATCTCAACCCACCGCACGGGCACACTCACCCTACTTACTACCAAAACAAGATTCTTAAAAAGTATCGACGAGTACGCTAGCGCATTCATTCATTGCTGAAATGATAACAAATCATTTTAACCTGAAAACTTAAAATGCGAATAACTTTAAAATTTTAGAATCAAAATAATGAAATTATTGTTTCAATCTAATTATTTTGTTATAAATCAGTTGGGGTGCATGAGGTTTTGCGCTTATTCATTAACACGTTGTATATTATTGATAAAATGGATAAAATTATGATTATAGCATATGCTCACGACTATATTCCCCGAGGATAGTCAGAGATATTCTGAAACCACACAACACGGGGGGGTGAGCCCGTCGCCACTTATAATGGACAGTGGGTACAATACATGCCTCGAAATTGAAGCATGCAGGTTTCCTCACGATGTTTACCTTCACCAAAAAGCCAGTGGTGTTACAAATTGCATTGCTAAACCTAAAACAGCGTTTGAATAACCTCCCCCACTTCATTAGTTCCAAAAAAACAACAAATTTTGCTGTATAACGGTGAAATAATGTAGTAATACTAACAAAGTATCTATTTTGTTACCGTAGTTGAACGAACTCACTATTTAAACATGTTTTTCCGAAGCTCTTTCTATTCTTACTATTTTCGTTCGTTCACCTCTTAAGAGCTTTTCGCTAATATAGGTACATTATGCTATTTTATCACGTATTTCATATAGCAATAGGTACCAGAATCGCATTCATAACACAGTCAAAAATTATTAACTGACGTAAAGATAAGTTTTTCACTGCCCTCTTCGAATTCATTTTTTTTGGCTATACAAAATCAAACATGCATGCTTCAATTTCGAGGCATGTATTGAACCCACTGTCCATTATGTGGCGACGGGCTCACCCCCCGTCACACTGGACAGAGTTTCGGTACTACTGGTGAAACATGGATGTTCTGAGGTTTCAGAATATCTCTGACTACCCCCTCGGGGAATATAGTAGTGAGCATATGCTATGCTAACTCAAAAACCGACCCGGTCGATTTGTATGAAGCATTAAAAATATGGGTTATACCTTGTATTAAAACAACGTTGTCTTCTTTGCATTTTTGATAAAATAATTTAGGTATTTTACAAATACTACTTTCCGCAGATTAGGAGTTGTTTTTTTAAAAATCTCGTTAATCGAGCTTGATGTAAGAAAACCGCTCTACCCGCAAAGCGGGGGTTTTATCCCGATATATCTTGGACCCTAAGGCTTCCAGCGAGCGGGTTCTGTGGAGATATGGACACATAACGTTACTGTCAATGCTCGTTATCCCTTCCTACTGTGGTTTCCAAACTTTTTCACTCAGCGCCCATAAAAGTTTCCACGGGACTCTAGTAGTCACTTTATAAATTATTATATTTAACGTGTCCCACGAAAAACGTCCTGAGCCAAAACGTGTTTTTCCACCGTTTTTTTCGCACTTGGCAGGTTTTCATACGGTTCACGCCTATTTTCACTTCACGTTTTGAATACGCTGTTAGCATTTAAAAAGAAGACGATAAAAGGAACCTCATGACGTTCCAAAGCTCCCTCCATAAAGCCGCAATTCGCTGCCACGCTCACTTTGAGAACCCCTGCCTTACTATATTTGCTGACTTAGAAAAAGAGTAGCCACTTTATGTCGCCTTTCACCAGTTTTCAAACTAAAATTTATAGAAATATTGTTTGAAACTGTTGTCGTTTTAAAACTATTTTCTAGAAACAATTTTCTTATTTTCAAAGTTTAATGACTGGATACACTTTGTTTTATAAAAAAGATACAGCATGTGGAAAAGTAAGCGCGTTTTGTACAAAAAGTTGTATACCTTTTATGGTATTTAATGGAAGAAGTACCTACTCATGTCAGGTTAAATGTAGGTAACACTTTAACAAAAATGTGCACTTTAAAGCTTAATATTTCGCTAACGGATCCCTGAATCGAAAAATAGTTTTCCCACACCCACAATATTTTTAAAAGACCTATCCAACGATACCCCACACCATGGGATAGACGAGAAATTGCATCCTCACTTTTCGTACAAGTTCTTCGATGGGACACAGATCTACCTCACTTTTTAGGGTTCCGTAGTCAACGAGGAACCCTTATAGTTGCGCCATGCCCGTCCGTCTGTCCATCTGTCCGTCTGTCCGCGGCTTAGCGCTTAGTACTAGAAAGCTGTAATTTGACATGGGTATACATATCACACCGATAAAGTGGTAAAATAAAACCTTGAACATTTTTTTTAAGGGCAGGTATACGAAAAGAGAGGATGCAATTTTTTTGTCGCTGGATAGGTCTTTTAAAAATATTGTGGGTGTGGGAAAGCCATTTTTCGAGATCCGTTAGCGAACAGAGACAAGTGCAGACCCCCCCCCCCCCCCCCCCCCCCCAACAAATCCTACTAATATTATAAACGCCAAAGTTTGTAAGTATGGATGGATGTTTGTTAAAGTGTCCACTTTTTTTGATGTTTAGGTTTGAGTGTGTAGTGTCAAGTAGTATGGACAAAAGGCACCAAGTGACATATGGCCTTATGTTTACGGTTACTTTTCACACACACTACAAAAAAAGTGGACAGCCGCATAAACAAATATCTATAGCTCCATCTCCTTGTACTATTAAAGGTACATCATAAGACAAAAGAGACTAACTACAATCGTAAATTTATGCGGACTCTATGAAGATCCTTCCTCTGAGGGAAAAACGCACAAAGTGACATAATCACTAGGTGTCCCCCGTGGGAATCCACGACCTCCGTGTCAAGAGCCCAATGCTCTACACCATTAAACCACGAGGCAGTTAACATTCATATGTATCTAAATGAATAAATTCGTTACGTACCTCTTCCTTACAGGCATATCAAATGCGTTTATTACTTCCCCTTGTGGTGATAAAAACTAGGTTCGCCGTTTAGGTCTGCGGTTGGGTCTAGAATTCTAGATAAAGACATTTTATTTTTTGTGCTTCACCGCTGGAGATCTGGATTTTTTCTTTCTTTGCGAGTTCCTTTTCTTCGGTTGTTGGAAACGTAATCGGGAACATTTTTACTTCATTCGTATTGTATCTTTTTAATATTTAATTACAAATTACGTACATGAAAAGTAGGTGTTGTAGGTAGTCTTAGAATAATTAATAAACAGTTGTCATCCGGTATTCGTGTGTTTCACTTCATAACATGGTGGCAGCGGTGTTATCTTAAAGAATCCTTGATATTTACGGGCGTAAATACTAAAAAAGTGATTAAATCAACGGTACGAGACCCATATTACTGGAGTACATTGTGATTTTTGTGAAATAAGTTAGCGATGGAGCACGCGAGACCCCCGCCAGAGTTGGCTATGGATGGCAGCCCCGTCAGCCGGGCTGACGCATGGAAACGGTGGAAGACACAATTCCAACTGTTCCTTAAGGCATCGGGGGTGAATAAGGAAGAAGCGGGTGTACAAGCGAGTTTACTGATAAATCTGATAGGGCCAGATGGTTTTGATGTGTATCAAACGTTTTCATACCAGACTGATGAGTCATCAGATGATGTAAAAATTGTAATGAAAAAATTTGATGAGTACTTTGGAACCAAACCGAATATAACCCTATCAAGATACAATTTTTTCACTCGTAACCAGGAGCCGGGAGAATCAGTAAATCAGTATGTTACAGCGCTAAAGCTACTGAGTAAGAATTGTGAATTTTCTACGCTAGTAGATGGCTTGATTAGAGATCGAGTCGTATGTGGGATAAGAAATGCGGTCGTGAGGGACCGCATGCTCAGAACAGATGACTTAACACTGGAGAAGGCGATTAGAATATGTACCGCCGACGAGGTGTCTTCAGATGGAAGTCGTCAACTGGAGCGAGGAGCGGGCCAGGGGTCAACTCACGTCGATGCTATAGCAGCCAGGGGTGGGCGCGGCGCGACGTCGACGTCGCGGCGCCCATGGCACGGCCGAGGACGCGGCCGACCTGCCGATAGCCAGGCGCGCGGCGCCTATGGCGGTCCAAGTTCGGGGAACTTTGATCATTCGGTGCAGGGGTTAAAAGTGTGCGTGAAGTGTGGTTCGTCACAGTGTCAGCCGGGGGCATGTGCGGCTTCCGCAGTGAAATGTTTTGAATGTCAAAAAACGGGACATTTCGCAAGAATGTGTAAGTTGAATAGTGTGACAAGAAAAATATATGATGTGGAATATCACGAAGGTGAGGTCAAGGACACGGACAGTGAGGACGAAAACAGTGAGTTATTTTATATTTCTACTATATTGTCGCAATCGCAATGCAAACAGAAATCAGAAGAATGGTTTGAAACCTTGTATTGTAAAGGTGGCTTGGAAAAATTTAAACTCGATACTGGGGCAGATATCAATGTGTTGTCTTATGAGAAATTTCTAATTTTGGGTTTCAACCCTGCTCAGATTAACAAGGCAAATATTAAATTAGAATCGTACAGTGGTGACTTTATACCTATCAAAGGAATCTGCTCACTTAATTGGAATTATAAAAACCAATTATACTCATTGAACTTTGCTATTGCGAATATGAAATGTCAAAGTATATTAGGTCGAAAGTCATGTCAAGAATTAGGTGTAATAAAGCGAGTAAATACCGTTAATCTGATAGAATATAATGATTTGTTTCAAGGTCTAGGTTGTTTACCTGGCATTTATCACATTGATGTTGACCCAACTGTCAAACCGATAGTATGCGCACCGCGTAAGGTTCCGTTTTCTTTGCGAGATCGCCTGCACGCAGAATTGAATAAAATGATTGACTTAGGAGTCATACGTAAAGTGAGTCATCCTACCTCTTGGGTTAATGCGTTGGTTATTGCAGCTAAAAAAGATAATGGTATTAGAATTTGTTTAGATCCGCGTCCACTGAATCAAGCGATACGACGTGCTCACTTTCAATTACCAACGATCACCGACTTAGCTACACGTCTACAAGGATGCTGTTTTTTTAGTGTCTTAGATGCCCATGCAGGTTTTTGGATGCAAAGAATTGATGATGATAGTGCCGACTTATGCACGTTCGCCACCCCGTTTGGCAGATATCAATTTTTAAGATTACCATATGGAATTAATTGCGCCTCGGAGGTGTTTCATGGTAGAATGCGTCAGTTATTAGAAGATTTAGAGGGAGTAGACTCGTTCGTAGACGATATAATCGTTTTTGGCAAGACCAGGGAGGAGCACGATAACAGATTACTCGCACTGTTAAATCGCGCTAGACAGATTAATTTAAAATTTAATAAAGAGAAATGTAAGCTAGGTGTTAAGGAAGTTACCTACCTAGGTCATGTCTTCGATAAGAACGGAATGCGTGCCGATAACAATAAAATAAGAGCAATCACAGAAATGAAGCCTCCCACTGATAAAAAAGCCTTGCAGAGATTTTTGGGAGCGGTAAATTTTTTGGCAAAGTTTATTCAAAATTATTCGAACCATGCGATTCCATTGAATAATTTATTAAAGAAAGACGTATCGTGGTGTTGGGAGGACGAGCATCAGCGTAGTTTTGATGTACTTCGCACGCTGGTAAGCCGCGCGCCGGTGCTGGCCCTGTACGACCCGACGCTGCCGGTGGTGGTGTCGGTGGACGCGAGCGCCGCGGCGCTGGGCGCCGTACTGCTGCAGGACGGCCGCGTGCTAGAGTACGCCTCCCGTACTCTTACCGATACACAAACGAGGTACGCTCAGATTGAAAAAGAATTGCTTGCGATTGTATTTGCCTGTGAAAAGTTTCACCAATATTTATTTGGAAAATCAAAGGTTTTGGTTGAAAGTGATCATAAACCGCTTGAAAGTATTTTCAAAAAACCATTGATGTCTGTCCCGGTACGATTACAAAGGATGATGTTGAAAGTGCAAGGTTACGATTTAATTGTATCGTACAAACCCGGCAGACTAATGTACGTACCGGACACACTATCTCGAGCCGCCCTACCAGAATTATATAACAGTGATATTAATGAAAATGTATTGATGCAAGTCCATTTATTAGTGAACAACTTAAATATATCAACAAACAAACTAACTTTAATAAAAACGGAAAGTAGAAAAGATCAAACATTATGTACTTTAATAAATGTTATAAAAAACGGTTGGCCAAAGTATAAATGTGACTTACCTGGTAATGTGTACGACTACTGGTCTTATAAAGAGGAATTGTTTGTTATAGATGACGTAGTGTTTAAAGGAGATTTGGTAGTTATTCCAATGTCCATGAGGAAAGATATGCTTAAATGTATCCATGAGGGTCACTTAGGCATTGATAGATGTAAAAGGCGGGCTCGAGATGTAATATTTTGGCCGGGGATATCAAATGATGTAGAAAATTTTGTACAAAGATGCAGAGTTTGTCAGGAGAATGCAAATGCACCTTGTCGTGAAACGCTACTACCTATAGAGGTTCCGTCACTACCGTGGTACAAATTAGGTTCAGATATTTTTGAATATGGAAAAAAATATTATTTAATCTTGGTTGATTATTATTCAAACTATATAGAAGTGAGTGCCCTAAACAACATATGCTCTCAAACTATTATTAATAGCATGAAGGAGATGTTCGCTCGCCATGGGATACCGGAAATTTTAATAACTGATAATGGGACACAGTATAGTAGCTATGAATTTAAAAAATTTACGGACGAGTGGGGATTTAAACACCTCACTTCATCCCCACATTATCCCCAGGCAAATGGAAAGAGCGAAAGGGCCGTCCAGACTGTAAAAAGACTATTGATAAAATCTCTTCAAAGTAACACTGACTTTCAATTAAGTTTGCTTAATTTTAGAAATACACCACGCGATGGTTTGGATTCTCCTGGCCAATTACTTATGAGTCGAAGACTCAATTGTAAACTACCGGTCAAACCGGAATTATTAAAACCAAAAGTAAGTGATACAGAAAAACAATACAAAACAATGTTACAAAAACAAAATAAGTGTAAACAAAATTATGATGCTAAAAGTAAAAATCAGCATCCCTTGAACGTGGGTGACGACGTTGTGTTAATTCAGGGACAAACTAGAAGTCGCGGAACAGTAATAGCTCATTCCAACATGCCAAGATCTTATATTGTGCAAAACAAAATGGGAGCACAATATCGGCGTAATAGACGCCATCTCATTAAATGTATACCGCCAGGGCCCGAGCCAGATAAACACAACGACGACGCCTACTGCTGGCGCGACGCCGAGGACAGTGCCTCGCCGGCGCCGGCGCCACGCGCGCGCGAGCCCGCTGACGAGCCAGCTAGCGGCCAGGGGACATGTCCAGCTTCTACCTCACTAACTGGGTATTCGCCACCGCTAACTCGCTCTAAAGCGAAGAAACTAGGCAATAATTAGACATATAGTGTATTTTTAATTTTGCATACTTAACAATAATAACGCAAGAAACAGTACTTTATTTATTTTTTCATGAAAAAGAGATATAAGTATATAGCAGTTTATTATTATTATGTATAATACTATACAGTAGTTTACCTAATACCTATTATAGCCTACCAATGTTACTTATTTACAATAACTTAGGCTTAAGTAATTTTTCAAATTGTTAAGTTACTATAAGTTAAACCTTTTGTAAATTAACGGGGAAGATGTTGTAGGTAGTCTTAGAATAATTAATAAACAGTTGTCATCCGGTATTCGTGTGTTTCACTTCATAACAGTAGGTATGCAGTATACCTAATTATTTCTTCATTTAAGTAAATTGTATTTCAAAAGAACTGTTTTTTGAATTATAAACAAAAATCAAACGTCATTTCTACTTATTTATACGTTACGTTCTTTATACGTCACGTCATTTCTATTTCTTTATAGGAAACTAGCATTTCGTCTGCTTGGAATTAGAATATCCAAATCCTCCTAAGAATATATATTCCAAATTTCACGTTTCTATCTTCAACAGTTTAGGTAGTGCGTTGCCTGTCCTGTCAATCAGTCAGTTAGTCAGTTACGGAACTGTTTTATAAGTCTATAGGTGATGATAGATGATTTGAAAACATGAAATGAAGCCACTATTTAGGTACCTACTTTATTTCTGCAGGTTCACAGACAAATTAATAGAAAATCGATGGAAAAAAATAATATTTTAACGATTTTTTAAGTATGTACTTAATAAAACCTATACATATACATAGTTGACTACATAAAACATATTTTTGTTTTAACTGTTCAGTAAATAAACCGTTTGAAAATAACGCTAAACTCACATTTTCAGTAATGCTGTTGTTTGAATACTATTTTTAATAACTGGATAAACTATAAAAAGTATCAAAACGACGACGAAAAACAATGACGTCACTATTTAATGTTTTAGTACAATATTTCATACAAAGCACGCGTTTTGACGTTTGATAAAGTGTTGTTAATTTGACTAGTTGGAAACTCCCGGATTGTAGCAAGGTAAATTCTTAGCATTATATACACAGTGCTTCGGTAATAAAATCCTGACATAAGCCTGACTGATCTTTGGACAAACAAACCCTTACCACAAATTACTAACCATATCCATTTCAGAAAAGAACAAAATATTATCGAATTAAGTGAACATCGAGTTGACTAATAACACGAATGAAAAAGTACGCGACGCAATCTTGAGTTACATTCGACATGAAAATAAAAAATCTATCGGCCGCCCATTCAAAAAGTCGCCCATTATACGAGACATGGAATGGATTCGGGCCATTCCCGAAAAAAGTGACAAAAATTACAATAGTCTCGGTTAGCTACGACGTGTTACGGTAATATAGCGCTTTAGGCGCTTTAGTAATTGTTGGGTTACCTTTTTGGAATGAGGTGTCTTCTGTAGGGTTCCGTAGTCAACAAGGAACCCTTAAAGTTTCGCCATGTCCGTCCGTCTGTCCGTCTGTCCGCGGCTTAGCTCAGAGAAGCTTAGTACTAGTAAGCTGTAATTTGACATGGGTATACATATTTACAACGCCGACAAAGTGGTAAAATAAAATCTTGTCAAATAGTTTTTCTAGGGTGTGGCTCCAAAAAGTGGGGATGCAATTTTTTTTTCTCTTCTATCCTATGGTGGAATCATTCCCTTTACGTCTATCGTTTACCCTTTTAAAAATATTGTGGGTGTGGAAAAACCATTTTTCGATTTAGGGATCCATTAGCGAAATATTAAGCTTTAAAGTGGAAACTATTGTTAGAGTTAGAGGAGTATCTATTCCATCTATCCCAATCTCAATGATTGGTTTTTGAGCAGAAACATTGATGGATAGGCGACCCTCGATATTATACCGATTTTCTATCAATAGCTGACGATACTAAGACTATCGATAGTTTCGATACTATAGATGGTATCAATATTATCCATGGTATCGATATACAAGGTGAAAAACTGTCAGCATATTAAGTTGGACCCTGTATAGATATAGTATAGTATAGATAGTATTGCGCTCCGTGATAGTATTGTCACAGAAATAAATCATGATAGAACGGTGAAGTTTTCGGGCCACACGTGCTTATATCAGGCAATAAATTACTTAATTTTTCATACGTTAGTCATTACGAGCTGAATCGCGCTACGGTAAACATCGGTGACAAATCAGAGATAATGCCTTATTGCTTGGTTTCTGACTGCAGAAACAAAAGTTCTGAGGTAACTCTGATGATTTGAGTACTTAATTTTAAATAAAAAAGTTATTTAATGACAATTAAAACAAAATTTCAAAAATGCCCGGGTGGTCCGAAACAGGCACGCGCGGAACAAGTAAAACAAAAATTATAACTGCTCTATCTTGATTATTTCTGTGATTGTCACTGTAATAGTAGGGGGGTCTAAATCAAACAACGGGTGACGTGCGACTGCTTTATTAATCTAATTGTCATACCCACATGAGTATTTATGAATCTACCTACGACATCTCCCTTCTCAATACAATCCAAGAAGTAAATAAATACATAGGTACCATTTAAAGAACAATGCAAAATCAATCTCTTTTTTTTTTAGAACATGCACTAGGAATTAGGACCAACAATTATTTATTTGAAATGCAGTTAGGATCTAAGTTACATTTACTTTAAATCATACATCCTTCTTTCCTCTTTACCTATATTTTATACATTTTTTCTGTTTGTAGTTAAGGAGATTCTTGAGAGTCTATTATTTAGTTATGTTATCTAACTCGTACATTAGATAGGTAACTGATTGTTATTAATTTATTATTGTTTCTACTCTTCTAAGATCATGAATTCAAAAGGAAAGGAATTTTTTTTTTTTTTTTTTTTTTTTTTTTTTTTAACATTCCATCATTACTTATTATTTAAAAACTTAATGTATTGTCTCATGCTGTTATTGCTAGTAATGTTGAGGAGTTCGGACGACCCTGCCACTTCGAGTGACGTAATTATTGCCTGATACAGAGGGCTCTGTGAGAGTTTTAGCTGGTTGCACACCGGTAGTAGGCGTATGGCTCCTACCATGAAACTGCTCCCAGTCTAAATATCCATGGGCGGGGGCTTTGGGGCTTAAGGATTGCTCCTTATTGTCATTGGGCCTTATTTTTTGAGTAGGTACCTTTAGTATGTGTTGGCGGTTTCTTCTGTAAAGCCCACCATTATCCGTTCGCAGCCAATAGGACCTACCGTCTTGAGCACGCCCAACTAATTCTGACCTTACCCACACGTCATTCTGCTTAAGTCGTACTGTGTCATTCGGTTTTAATTTTGACAACATTTTAGTTCCGCGATCGTAGTAAGTTTTAAATTTTTCTGTCCTTGCTGATCTCTCGTTTTTAACCTTACGAGCGTCCATAGCCTGCGGTTTCAAAATTTTATCTGATGTGGGTAGCCGTGTTTTAAGGCTTCGACTCATTAGTAGCTGGGCAGGCGAGTAGTTTTCTCCTGTCAGAGGTGAATTCCTGAAATTCAGTAATGCCAGAAACCAATCTTCTCCATTTTCATAAGATTTAATCATCATATTTTTTATAGTGCGAACATTCCGCTCAGCGAGACCGTTTGACCGTGGATATAGCGGTGAACTTGTTATATGAGTAAATTCCCATGATTTACTAAACTCCGTAAATTCCCGGGATGTAAACTGTGTACCATTGTCGGTAACTATACTTTTTGGTATACCGAAACGACTAAATATCTCTTTGAACACTTTTATCACTGTATTGCTTTGTAGATTGTTTAAATGACTAACTTCTACAAACTTCGAATAATAATCAATGACTAGCACGAATTGCTTACCCTTAAATTCGAATATGTCAGCTGCAAGGACTTCCCAAGGCAGCTGTGGCATCACATGCGGCTGAAGTGGCTCGCGGGGCTGCGCAGCGCGGTGCCTCTGGCACGTTTCGCACGCTAGAACTGCGCGCTGGATGTCGGCAGACATGCCTGGCCACCACATCACACCGCGTGCCCGACGCTGACACTTATCCACCCCTAAATGGCCCTCATGGGCACGCCGCACCATCTCCTTACGCAGGGACACCGGTATCACTACCCGCTCATTACGAAATAGTACCCCATTCACCTCGTGAAGTTCGTCGTGTACGTCCCAGTATGGTTTTACAATATTATTTACATCTTTTTTGTTATCTGGCCATCCTTTATTATAATATTCACACGCCATAGCTAACACGGGGTCCTTCCTAGTGTCCTCTTTAATCTTACCAAGCATTTCCGGAGTCGCCTCTGTGTTTTCATACATCATGTTAACATGCACCACCACATCATTGGATATATCCTTATCCTCGCCTGCCTCACTCGGCGCTCGCGACAGAGTGTCAGCTATAAACATCTCTTTTCCCGGTTTATATGTTAAATCAATATTGTAATGCTGTAACTTTAACAGCATGCGCTGGAGACGTGCTGGAGTCTCGTTTAGCGGCTTCTTCATAATGTATTCCAGTGGCTTATGGTCGCTTTCCACAGTGACCTTACTATGGCCATATATATATTGATGGAAGCGAGTGCACCCAAATACCACTGCTAAAAGCTCCTTTTCAATTTGAGCCCAGCGTGTCTCCGCGGGCGTGAGCGTGCGAGCCGCGTACGCGACTGGCCGGCCGTCCTGCAGGAGGCACGCACCCAAGCCGTGCCCACTTGCATCCACTGTTACACACACTGGCTCCCTTGGTGAGTAGTACTTTAAAACCGGAGTACTACTTATTATTGATTTTAACCTATTAAACGACTTATCGTGCTCGTTATGCCATTCAAACTGGTTATTTTTTCCTAGCAACTTTCTCAAAGGTGCTGACAATTCTGAATACCTGGGTATGAACCTCGATAAATAGTTGGTAACCCCCAAAAACCTTTCAAGCTCTTTCTTTTCGGATGGTTTAGGCAGGTTCACTATTGCTTTTACTCGACTTGTGTCTGGTTTTATACCACTTGCATTAAAAGTATGGCCGAGAAATGTGATTTCAGTTGCCCCAAACACACACTTATTTTTATTAAACTTAACACCATTTGACACGGCCCTTCGCATGACTTCATTAAGTCTGTCATCGTGTTCTGTTTTAGATTTTCCCCAAATTAATAGATCATCGCAGTATACCTCAACACCTTTCATTTTAAAAATTTTATGCATCTCATTGTGAAAAATCTCGGGCGCGCAATTAATCCCAAACGGCATACGCAAAAATCTAAACCTTCCTTCGGGGGTTGAAAACGTACATAGCTTTGAACTTTCCTCATCTAAGCGTACCATCCAAAACCCATGTTTTGCATCACATTTAGAGAAGAATTTCGCTCCTGATAAATTGCTTGTAATCTCATCCAGGGTAGGCAGTAAGAAATGACTGCGTTTCACCGCTTTATTTAAATGTCTCGGGTCCAAACATATGCGTAGTTTCTTGTCAGCTTTTTCTACAACTACGATGTTTGAAACCCAATCAGTGGGACCGTCCTCCCTTTTTATAATTTCTAGCTTTACCATATTATCTAGTTCATCCTTTAAACGAGGACGCAGTTTCATGGGTATTTTGCGTGAACTGTTAACTACCGGCGGCACCGACTTATCTACTTGTATTTTACACACCATGGGTAGGCATCCAATCCCCTCGAACACCGATTCTTCAATTACAATATTATTGATTGATGGATTATTTTTAATATTAGTTCGAGCTATAAGTCTCAAACTTACACAAGCTTTTAAGCCTAGCAAATTATTACAATTAACTTGTAAAACATAAATTTTTTGTACAGTTTTGACATTATTGAAAATCATCTGCGCATTAAAATAACCTACAACCGGTAGCTGTTTCTTACTTATTTCCCTCAACACAGTGTTACATTTAATTAGTCTTTTCCTGTCAAATCCAGATTTTTCAAACGAACACAGTGACATTATTGTGGCGTCCGCACCGCTGTCCAATTTAAACATAATTTTTACTCCGTCTACAATGATATTTTCAGTCCACGACTCTGCACCCTCGGATGCGTCTATATTAATATTGTACAAGATAAGCTCACCGAACTCGTCGCAGTCCACCTCACCTTCGTCGCCGTCACCGTCCTCACCGGCACCATTCTCACCCAGTACTTCATGGGCCTGCGCCTGCGAAAATCGCGCGCGGCAGCATTTTGCAAAATGACCTACTCTTTCACACCGATAACACGTAGCTCCCGTTGCCGGGCAGCGTTCACTCACACTATGTCTCAAATAACATTTATTACACGCGTTATTAGGATAATATTGTCGCGTTACTGCATGCGGAGGCGCGCGACGAGCCCTAGCACCGCGGCCGCGACCCCGCACCGACGCTGGCGCCGACCGGGCGCCGCCGTCGCGCCACAGCCGCTCAACCGCACCGCCACCACCATGCTGCGCATGAGCACTGCATCCGGCCGCTTGCCTTGTCGCCCGCTCTGCCGCTCGACACCACGCTACCGCTTCATCTAGACTTAGCGATGATTTTGCCAATAACCTTTCTCTCATTTGCACATCTTTTAAACCACGAATTAGCTGAGTTAAGATAAGACTTTTTTTTAGATCACCAAATTCACAACTTTTGCTGTTAATTTTTAAAGCACCCAGGAATTTGTCGAATGAGTAGTCATTCTGATATGTTTCAAAAAACATGTGTCTTTCGTAATTAATATTTCTTTGAGGATCACAGTATTCACTAAACTTTCGGCAAAGTATAGTATAATTCAATTTTTCCGACTCGGTAAGATCCAATTCCTCATAAATTTCCCTTCCATGTTTTCCTATAACGTGCATAAACAGCGCACACTTTTCATTACTCGAAATGCTATCTTTAGCTGAGGCAGACAGAAAATATTCAAAGGCCATTTTCCATTCTCGCCAGTTAGACGCCATATTGCCTTCCTGTTGCAAAGGTGCCGGCTGCTGTATGGCGGCGTACACGCCACCACTACCACTAGACATAACATCTTTTTCCGCCATGATTCACTTTTAGCCCACTACGCACACTATAAACACAAAATGAAACGTTTAATCGACTGATTTCGCGATACAACCCCACACCTGACACCATGTAATAGTAGGGGGGTCTAAATCAAACAACGGGTGACGTGCGACTGCTTTATTAATCTAATTGTCATACCCACATGAGTATTTATGAATCTACCTACGACAGTCACGATATCCGAGCAATCGATCCCATCCGGTCGATACTATCCATAGGCATATCAAAGTATCGATTCGATAGTTCGGCAACTCTACACAAAAATCTTAAACAAAAAATTGTGAGCTGAAAATTTACTTAGTATTTGTCATTTCGTTTTACATCTTCATACCGTACAAGTTTCTGCAAGGTTACTTCTAACAAATGCATTTTATTCACCGACACGTTCAATAACCTCAAGTTATCACAAAAATCGATTCAACAAGCGATATAATAAAGCGCTTTTTTGCTCGAAGCACAATGATGGCAAACCGAACAGATTTATTGAGTTGTTCCCAGCCAAGGTGCTTGTTATAAGAGAGGGATTTTCCACTCGGACGGTTATTGTGAAAAACGTGAAAGAACATGAAAGTTAAGGGTCCAGTATTCTGGTGTTCTTTTTAGGAAAAGTTTTTTTTTCGTTACTGCGTAGCTTTTTTGGTGATTCGTAATTGAATAAAACGGTTAGTCCGTTTGATTCTTAAAGAAATGTTATTGAATGTGTTCTTTTTATCGAAAAATTACAAAGTGGGATTTCGTATTGAGGACTTTTTAACAACATCATTGGTAACTTATCAAAATGTTAAGAATCTGGGCCGTGTGGTTTCTGACGAAAGGTAATTTTTCCACCGAATAATTAAAGGAGAATGGCAAAACTGGACCCAGTCTTTCTTGCAAAAACTACAAGGTACCTTTTTAAAGACGATAAGTACCTTCTCTAAGGAATTTTCTAAATTAAATTCTCATTTGAAAATCTTTAATCTTCTTCTTCTTTTCTAAATGCAGAAGTAAACATTAATTAAAAAACATAACTATGACCGAATATTTCTATCTACACTGACCTGCAATACTAAGTACTACACTTTTAATATTTTTTTTTTCTAAACTATAGAAATTAGAGATTTAAAATAAAAAAACATTTAATAGCAAATTTTCGTTTTTTTTGTAACTATAGTAAACTATACATACTCTTTTTCGAGTCCTTTTTATTTCGAAGATATACTATCTTGTGTACTTAAAAAGTAATTGCAATTTTAAAAGCGTGTTACTTAGTTTTGCAGGCCAGTGTAATATCTTTTGTGGTATCAGATAATCTTCTGTTCTATTGATTTATATACAAACTTAAATTACTAAAACGCAATAATATTCTTTAGAGTTTAGGTAAGGTAGGCTTCAGTCAATCAATCATATCAGCCAACATAAACCCTGAACGGCATAGGCCTCCCTTTTATTGCGCCATTCCTCAGGGTCCCGTGCTAATCTGATTCAATGCGAACCCATCACCATGTATGTTGACAGGTTACTAAAATCACAGAATAATTACTAGTACCTACCGGTACAGAAGAATCACTTCGAAAACAGATTTGAATAAATAGCGATTCTCTCTATAGTTATTCGGTCCCGTCGTATCGTACAATCCGCGAATAACCTACCGACCGTCACAACGGCGTGCATGCAAACAAAAATGAACCGAGTCACTAGATACGAAAGCTTCATTTACATAGTCTCCTCTTTCATTCTTTCGCGACTTCGCTAGGGTTTACATGTCTCACATTAACTACTCACAAAATGGCGGCAAGTCTAATGAGATTTGACCAAGAAGTTTACACTGTATACCTAATCTATTGCCATTCGAAACTCGGTGGGGATCGCCGTGAAGAGTACCTGAGCTGTGGAGTGAGACATGCCTGCAAAAATACCCGAATCCTCCAAAGGTAAAAACCTAAAAGCATTTTTTCAGCCAGCTTCCACGAGGTATTTAGCTAACCTATCGACGGCTACTGCAAATTTGAGCATCAATTTCAAACATAAAATCCATGAAAATAGACCATGGCATGTAGGGAGCTTTTCACGGTTGCATTTCAAAGCCGACTTTGATAAATCGTGGTATTTGCTGCCTGCATGTCAATACTTATACATGTAGGCATAGAGAGCCTCGGCGGCGCGTTGCGGAGAGGTATGGACAGTAAATCTATGGACAATGAATCTGCACGGACGACATGCCTGTACTAATGTACGTAATACCGACTAGTCTCAAACGGTGAAGAAAAACATTGTGAGGAAACCTACATACGCTGAAGAAGATATTCCAATGCGTATGTGAAGTCTACCAATTGTGCACGCGTAGTGGACTGACGCCCATACAGCCACCCTGAGGGTGGGCCTATGCACTGCAGTGGGACGTATATATGCTGATACATATATAAATTCACGACCGTATTCCTTTATGGGGGTCATCAAAAAATGCTCTACAAACTTTGCTACAACTACCAATCAGTTGTCAAGGTTGCAATTGTTACAAGGTCTTTCAGCATTAATAAGTGGTGATAAGTGGCAATAAGCTAGTTTTTACTCTAAAACCACTTATCCCTTAGTCGATTCGTACGGCTCAACCAACGCTAATAATACGCAACAAAATAACCGCTAATAGGATGAATGGAAAAAGAAGACATGATATTGTACCGACCCAACATAATGTGATACGGGTAAGAAGATGATGATGATGATTTAAATTCAAAACAATATTTAATGTTCCCACTGGTGGCTGGGCCGATGAAAGCTGAAACCACAAGCATCCTTCGTAAGAAGCACTCGCGGTTTCAGAACTGATATAATTTATTCACTAGTTTATATTGTGCTTACTATCTCAGAAACTTGGAAATTCGTTTCAACACGTTCTCCGCAGAAGCGATTTTAGTGAATTTTCACCTGATACGATAGGAGGTTGGTAACACCTCTTGCTAGTTTTCGATTCTGGCTACTAAGCATTTATGATATTAAATGCAGAAAAGATTTATCCGTAGAAAATTTCAAAGCCTTATGTCTTCGTAATTATATTATAAATTGCAAATCTTATTTGATACACGGCATCTAAATATTCTAAACTTTTTTTCCATATATAAATATTACTTTTAATTGTACCGTCTACACGTATTATGCGTCAAACTTTTGTATGAAATTGACTCTGCAACCACCTTAACGTCATGCCGCGGGTGCTGGTACTATGTTATATTATATTGATAATAATAAAACTTCTGTCATGTCTCTTACTTCCAGTTGCACGTACGCTCATTAAAGTTAATCCTCCATTAAATCTCTTGCCAGCTTTAACTACGTCAACAAGACAAAAAGTGACAGCAAGAGATTTAATAGAGGATTAAATTTAATGAACGTACGTGCAACTGGCAGTTAGACATGTTAATGAAGATAAAAATCTTTGTCAATTTTGGCAAGAACAACCGGTACATAGAGTACTGTCACTGTACTTTACTACATAGTTACGTCGCCAATTATGTATGGCAGAATTAGTTCTCAACGTGATCACTAGGAGCGCTGTTCGAAATTCAATACACAAATGGGAGTAAAACTACAATGTGAACTCATGGTAGATCTCCAGAATCTGAACAAAAATGTTTTTCTTTCAGGTATCAACTGAACAACTTTCTCTAGGAGACCAATATCGAAATTGTAGGAGAAAGTCGGCGGGTTCGAAGCGACTGGTCCTTCTCCTGCAGTGTTTGTGAATAGGTGGCGAATGAAAACTCCTGAATATCTTGAAAACTGATATATTAGGTTCCTTTTAACCACATAATGATTTTCTGAGATGAATTTATCTGATTTCGACCGTCCCGTGAGAATGGCGACGAAAGAGAGAGAGAATGTTGCCAGTAACAGCTAGTGAATACTTGATATAATACAATGCAATTAAAGTTAACTGACTAGCAACATTAATTATCGTTGATTACAGAGGTAGTTCTGTTGCATCTCAACAGATGACGCTAGTAGTATTTTCTGAGCTATTGAAATAATGAAAACATGTTAATTTTTGTTAATTTTTAACAGAAATAGAGTTACAAAAATCGGCTTTTCCATCCAAAATGGGACAGGTTTTTTTGCAGAAAGTTGCTCAGTTTGATGGACTGATCATCCCCTTTAAAATCATAAGCATACTAAGAAGGACTCTATAATTGTAGGAGGCAGACATAAATATATCCGATCAGGCTCCCGATATCACTGAAAGTTAGATCAGAGGCATTTTAAGCCTCTTACCGCAGTGAAAGTGTTAAACATACAAAGCACGTTTACTTGTTCAATTATTTATTTATCTTTGGTGTGAAATTGCGTTCTCTACATTTTCGTTCATTACATTTCTCCTTGCGGTAGGTAACAGCCCAACAGAAAACCTGCTTTAGGCATAATAATAATGTTCAGCGCGATGGTTCGGAACGCGCTCCATACAAATGAAGTCGAACTATGGAGGGAAAGTTTTATATGCGTGCAATAGAAAAATATAATTTCAAATAAAGACTAAAAAGATACCTAAAAGAGCATGCTTTAAGGTATATTACCATT
The DNA here is from genome assembly GCA_963924505.1 of Agonopterix alstromeriana. NCBI lineage: Eukaryota > Metazoa > Arthropoda > Insecta > Lepidoptera > Depressariidae > Agonopterix > Agonopterix alstromeriana. The sequence goes on from OZ004680.1 coordinate 2,414,431, forward strand.
GGTGATATTTTCAATACCAACCAATTAAGAGAAGTTTATTCCGAATGTGTAAATGCGCGCTGCATACAAACGAAGTCTGGTGATATTTTCAATACTAACCAATTAAACTCAATGAAATTTTGCAGAAACAATCTAGGAACAGATCTCTATGCTTGTATCGTGTCCGATTTTCGTTAAAATATACAGTTTCAATGCTAGGATTAATTAAAGATTTGTATGGAAATCTTTGAGGCACTGTAACTTTAAAATTGTACATTTTAAGAAAAATCTGACACGATACAAGCATAGAGATTTGTTTCTAGATTGTTTCTGCAAAATTTCATTGAGTTTAATTGGTTAGTATTGAAAAAATCACTAGACTTCGTTTGTATGGAGCGCGCCAACAGTAATATACCCTTAAAGTCAATTAATTTTTTCAAAAACAATCTAGAAACTAATCTCTGTTTGTTTGAAGTCAGATTTTCGTTAAAATATAACAGCTGAAAGCTGCTCTGATGCTCCCAGGTGAAAATTTTTAAAAAGATATTAATTCTTACTCGACCACATCTAGTCGCCTACATTTTTTCATTCATTTTTTATCGCTGGCAAAAGAATGCTTTGCTCAATTCGAGATTAAATAATTTGTAACCTATGCCAGTAAGAATCAACCTTAATGAGACTGTAATAAAGTAGTAGAATAGCATATGCTCACGACCATATTCCCCGAAGGGGTAGTCAGAGATATTCTGAAACCTCAGAACATCCACGTTTCACCAGTAGTACCGAAACCCTGTCCAGTGTGACGGGGGGTGAGCCCGTCGCCACTTATAATGGACAGTGGGGACATACATGCCTCGAAATTGAAGCATGCAGGTTTCCTCACGATGTTTTTCTTCACCGAAAAGCCAGTGGTGTTACAAATCGCATATAAATTCCGAAAAACTCATTGGTACGAGTCGGCCTGGACGGGAATCGAACCATCGCCTCCTGCACGGCAGGCAAGGTTACTCGCCACTAGACCACCACGGCTTAATAAATAAAGTAGTAACTCAATAAATAGAAATATGACCCACCGGTTTTAATCAATTAATTATCCATCGAAATTAGATGACATGATTGATGAAAATTGGTATTCTCTAATAGGTAATATCGGGACATTAATGGAGAAAATATAAACCAATCTATTTCAAACACATTAAAGGTACGTTATTATGTTAGTGGAAAGCCATCGATTGAATAATGACGTCCTGCTATTATAGCGACAGCTATTATCGTAAACAGAAATCACTTGGTTTAGTACGAGACACGAGTTACGAGTTATTTGTAAAGTAACAGTTTGAATTTTGGTCATAATTACTTGATCATCATCATTAATCCATATTTGGAATCCATTCATTGCTGGGTAGTGCAAAGGACACTGGGCAAAAATGTATGGCCACTGGTCCAAGAGCCCGGCTTTGGGAAAGGTAGGGACAGATAGAGGATACCCAAACGTACATGGTGTACAAAGGGCATTACAATTTTTTGGAGGGAAAAAAAGATACAGGGTGTTTTATTTTTACGCGGTCTGTTTAGGAAGAAATAATTTTTACATTATGGCCTATTAAGGTGTAATGTCTTTCAGGGTGATCAGACAATTAGCTGCAACTACTAAAAGTTATTATTAAGCGTTCAACAGTAAGAAGGCTCACGTGTACTATAATGGAAATTTCAGGATGGAATAACGATATTCTCGTTTTGAGTTTACGAGATGCTAAGGGCAAGCTATTATTTTGCATTAATTATTATAAAAAACCATACGCTATCCATATGAAACAAGAAATTCAAGCAGCAGATAAAATAGCGGTGAAATGCGAACATTAGTATGAAAATCCGCTAAACAAAACACCCTGTATCTTTTTTTCTCTCGAAAAGATATTCATTATTAAACCTTTCAAACGTAGTATACCAATTATGGGGAGGCTCTTGGACCACTCCTGCCCACTGTCATTTATGATAAAACTAGTATTTTTTTCTCAATTTCGACGTTAGACACATACAGAATGATCGTTTGATGGTATTATTATACCCTTAAAAGTGCGTCATATTAAGACCTTTTATAAAATTATTCTAAATATTCATGTTTTCAGCGTCTTATATCGTAGCCAAAGATGTGCAACTCCCTAATAAAACATGGTTGTATGAAATATGTGCTAATCCTTTGATTGCTAGCGCACGTTCATATATATTCTGTATATCGATCATGACCGGGTCGAACTCGCGTAAACTCCCGACTCTACGATGGCATATCATCGAGTTGGGCTTGCCAAATACAATCAATCAATAAATCAAATAGCATAGCATATGCTCACGACTATATTCCCCGAGGGTTAGTCAGAGATATTCTGAAACCTCAGAACATCCACGTTTCACCAGTAGTATCGAAACTCTGTCCAGTGTGACGGGGGTTAGCTCGTCGCCACATAATGGACAGTGGGTACAATACATGCCTCGAAATTGAAGCATGCAGTTTTCCACACGATGTTTTCCTTCACCGAAAAGCCACTGGTGTTACAAATCGTACATAAATTCCGAAAAACTCATCGTTACGAGTTGGTCTGGACGGGGATCGAACCATCGCCTCCTGCACGGAAGGCAAGGTTAATCGCCACGGCTTTTTTACCACCACGGCTTTTTTTCAACCAATCAAATATACCTACTTTATACTCGTGTTTCTTAGTATTACTATTGTAATTCAGAGAGCCATGGAGCGTACCATGCTAGGCATATCACTAGTGGGCCGAGTACCTAACGCCGAAGAACCAAGGTTGAAGACGGGGTTAACCAGATCACAAAGTTGAACTGGAGATGGGCAAAGTCAAAGTCAAAATAATTTATTCAATATAGGAGCTTGAAGTACACTTATTAAATCACCGCGTCGGAACGTGTTGTCGCTGTAGAGAAGATGCGGCCAGAAACTCTACAACATAATACGACTTAATAACTATTACAATATAAATTCTTAAGCTAGGGTTATGTGTACAGTAATACATAGTGTATTTAATTAAATAAATGATACTATACAGTAAACTATAAGTTAGTGACACTCAGATCCAAGCATTTTGATCGTTTAAATAATCATCCAGTTTATAATATGCTGTTTTACACAGGACTTTTTTGATCTGAGTTTTAAACATGTTTTCGGAAGATTCAAAATGGTCTCGGGAATTTTATTATACCAGCGTATACAGTGACCCATGAAAGACGCGTTGACCCTACTAAGCCGAAAGTATGGAAATATCAGTTTATTTTTATTTCGTGTGTTCGCAGGACACTTGGCTAGACGGGAAGACGTACAGTGGACCAAGGTAATATCAGAGTGTTGGCCAAGAGAGGGACGGAGGTAGACCACCAGCACGTTGGTCTGATGACATTGTGAGGGTGAGGGGTTCGCATTGGATCAGATTAGCACAGGACCGTGAAGAATGGCGCAATAAACGGGAGGCCTATTGCCCAGCATTGGGTTGATGTGGGCTGATTTGATTGATTGATTGAATATTGTAAGGTACTTAGAGGCGCCTCTTGTAATTACTGTTATGCAGAGATTACGTGGTATCGCATTGCTTTCCCTAACCGCACCATGCTAGAGATATTACTATTCTCATGTAGCCAACAGCTTACAGCTTAAACCTTATATTGATGTGTTTCACGTTGTATAATCTATAACTGCTCCATCGAGAATTATTGATATTGTGTTCTGTATTAATGTGTTTCCATGACCTTTGAATTTTAATTACAATATCAATCCACTTTATAGCCAGTGCTTTAATCACGCGTAGGTTTATCTAAATTGTGTACATAACTCTCATCATTTCCATCTCAGGTAGAAGAAAAGGCCTGGTTAATGACTTATCAGGCCTTTTTGTCTAATCTTTAGACAAAAGCTCGGGGAATTAAACTCAATTTTACATCGAACACGTCAACTCCCTCTAGTACGAGATCCGACCGTAAAATTATGCATCTATTTGTTTGGTGAACGAAATGGGATTTAAGTAACAACGGTATGCCTAGCAAAATCTTGCCGCAAGTGACTTTATCATGATGATTCATGGTACCATTTTTTTCACCGATCTGTTTGGAAAGTAAATGAGATGCCATATGAAGGAGAACAATCTAAAGAGATGGAAAAACTAGGGTTGCCATCTCTACGTCTGCCACAATTTCGCAACTCTAAGGGTTAAAAATGACTTCTTTGAACCTGGCAACCCTAGAGTTGCGGCAGACTAAGAGGTGGCATCCCTAGTTTTACCAGTTCTTTACATCGGTCTCCTTCAGATGGCACCTCAATTACTGCTCAAACAGATAGGTGGAAAAAATGGTACCATAAATCACCATGATAAAGGTACTTGCGGCAAGATTTTGCTAGGTAACCCGGCGGCATTGTACGAACCCCTGTATAAACTCTCACTTAAATCACATTTCGTTTACCAAACAAATTGGTGCATACCTAATTTTGCGGTAGGATCTTGTTGTACTCGCTGGCCGCTAGATCAGCCGGATCGATCGGTCGGTCGGATGTGGACACCCTGCTACTGCTCTGGCATAGTCAAAGCATCGAGGTCAATCAATCTATTTGCTAGAACTACCTTATTAGTCTAGGAAAAATAAAGTTTGAGATTGCATTAAAGACACTTTAGTAAATTTTGTTTGAAATAATATTACTGTTAGTTTATAACACTTTTGTCGAGATTTCGTGGTTATATAGGCTCAGGAACCTGAGAAATACCTTAAAATCGATATTAATGTACAAATGGCAAGCTTATTTCTAAAAATATTTCGACCAGCATACCAGCATTAGAGACAGTTAATTATCAAAAGGCAAATTTAATGTGTAAAAACAAACAGTAAATAATTTAGTTTTGAAGTTATAATTTTTGAAGACTTACAAAATATTAAATATCTACCCAAATTAACGATATTAACCGTGGATTATTATTGTTATAAGTAAAACGTATTGAACGAAGCCATCCTGTACAAAATCACCAGTTTTCAATTTTTTGTTCATACCTAAATTTAATGTTTTGTAAATATCTTAATTATTAAATAACACAACATGAAAAATCGGGGATTATTGAGAATTTATGTTTTTCAGGTATGTATCTACTATATTCCAAATTTTCACCAAAAGTATAATTAATGCAACCTACTCCATACAAAAATCCGTAGATTTCCCCGACTATATAGGCTCGTGCATATAGTTAAGCCAAGCAATGACAGAAGTGGAGTCTGAATAATATACAAATTATTAAACTGAAACTCTCAGGGTACTGGTGAATACATTTTAATAGACTTTTCCTCTTTAATTATATAAAACTATCGGAGCGGTTCACATGCGCACAGGTTCACATGCGGAGCGTATGCGCGTCGCGCGGCGGGGAGCGGTGGAGGAAGTGACGCTGTCCGTATTGACAGTCTTCGAGAGCAGCCAAAAGGGGCGATCCATATAGCTCGCAGAGGGGTCCGCCAAGAACCACATTTCCGCTAATAATATCGAACTGGTGTAAAAACCTGTTCAATTAAAACTCTTTTGGCTAACCTAGCGCCCAAAACGGCAGCCTGGAGTTCTTAGCCACGGTACAGTATAAGAAGGAGTATCTAGTACTAAATACAGTTAGTATCTAGTACCCTTAAGGGTATATTACCGTTGGCGCGCTCTATACAAACGACGTCTGGTTATATTTTCAATACTAACCAATTAAAGTCAGTGAAATTTTTCAGAAACAATCTAGAAAGTAATGTATTTGCTTGTATACTGTCGGATTTTCGTTAAAATGTATAGTTTTAAAGTTGTAGTGTTATAAGTGGCGACGGGCTCACCCCCCGTCACACTGGACAGAGTTTCGGTAGGTACTACTGGTGAAACGTGGATGTTCTGAAGTTTCAGAATATCTCTGACTACCCCCTCGGGGAATCGTGAGCATATGCTTATGTTTAAAGTTGCAGTGCCTAAAAGATTTTCATACAAATCTTTAATTAATCCTAGCATTAAAACTGTATATTTGAACGAAAATCGGACAAGATACAAGCATAGAGATGTGTTTCTAGATTGTTTCTGCAAAATTTCATTGACTTTAATTAGTTAGTATTTAAAATATCACCAGACTTCGTTTGTATGCAGCGCGCATTTACACATTCGAAATAAACTTCTCTTAAGTTACATAAACTCATCGGTACAGCGGATGTCGGTGTATGGATTCAAACGCGGAACCTCATGATTGAAAGTGAACCTCTCAAAAACGCACTATCGACGCTCAATCTTGTTAGTTAGACATAATTCCGGATAATGATATGATGCTTCCTGTTCGGATCAATTTCATGGATGAAGCTTTCATTAGACTGCAATCACAGCGGGGTATTGGTATCAATATGCTACAAATTGACTTAGGGATTCTCTATAGTCGATACGCACTAGCGTCGCTCTGTCTCTATTTAGTTATTATAAGATATACCAGAATCTCATGGCATACCGGTCAAGTGCGAGTCGGGCTACTCGCGCACCGAGGGTTCGAACGCCATCAACACAAACGTTTTGTTTTCTCCGGGACCTTTAGCGCGACACAAACACACTTGGTCGGTTTTTATTATTTGATGTTATACTATTGATTTTGCTCTGTAATCACACCAAGTTGAATGAATGAATGAGGCGGTCATTCTTCCAGACAACCTTAGGGTAGAGGAAATTTAAATAAAGAAAAACAGGCCGGTGCTATACAACATGTTAATGAATTAACGCAAAACTAGAAAGTAGTTTGTTTAGAATCGAGAGCAGAATCGAATTATCATGGTTTCAAAATAGGTAATTTTTTTCAAAATATTAAATAAATTGTTTTTTCTATTTAAAATTTACTGAAATCGATCTCAAATCACCGCACAGGTACACTCACCCTACTTACTACCAAAGCAAGATTCTTAAAATGTATCAGCACGTTAGCGCTTTCATTCATTGCCGAAATGATAACAAATCATTTTTGCCTGAAAACTTAAAATGCGAATAACTTTAAATTATAATTATCAAAATAATGAAATTATTGTTTCAATCGAATTATTTTGTTATAAATCAGTTGGGGTGTATGAGGTTTTGCGCTTATTCATTAACACGTTGTATAAAATAAAGTAAGCAAGTTTGACGCTTGTATTACCGTTTTTGCGTTAGAGCGAGAAGAATGATGCATGCATGAGATGCATTCACGCGTTTGACAAACGTGCGTTTTTATCTGCACAAAGTCACAGTTTGTAAATGGCCTACTTTGACTAGATAGATGACAGTTTGACACTACCATGTGAAAATCTATATTTTTTTACTTTTTTTATGTCATGAGATTCTGGTAGACCTATACGACACATCAAACTTTTCCTTTACTTGTGCTAAATAACTCTGTCTAGAAATCCAATCAAAGTCAAAGTCAATATAATTTATTCAATATAGGAGCTTGCAGCACACTTATCAAACGTCAAATCTTTTTTAAAGCTACCACCGCGTCGGAACGTGTTGTCGCTGTAGAGAAGATGGCCAGAAACTCTACAACATAACACGACTTAATAACTATTACAATATAAATTCTTAAGCTAAAGTTATGTATACAATAATACATAGTCTAATATAATAATGTATTATTATTTATTACATAATTGCAGGGTGAAATTAATATCATTAGCATCCTTTTTAAACTAAGAGTCTACCCATTAAACTGAACAACTTTTATTATGGGAGCAAACCGATAGTAGCAAAAAAATCAGCTTTTCCATACTAAACTACAATGCCTACTCGACTCAAAAGCATACAACAGCAGATTTTTTTTCTCTCATCGATTTGCTCCCATAGTAAAAGTTGTTCAGTTTGATGGGTAAGGTCTTAGTTTAAAAGGATGCTAATAATATCAATTTCTCGGAATCGATCTCGGATGAAGTCGTATCAAACTTCTTGATCGCTCTTAAGTTGTCGTTACCACTGCATACAGTACTGTTCATTAAAATTCTACCTTCAGAACCATTCTGGTTTGGCACGACATTTAAACTGATTTGTCGACCATGCGTACTAGACCGGTCCGCATGAGGGATATAGTTTGCAAAATATGCGTACTGCGGTTTGACTTCTGCATTGTATTCTTTAGGTCACAGAGATGTACGAGTTTAATTTTGATGTATTGCCTTGTCATAAAACATAGCCAGCAAAATCAAAACTGTACAGGGTCCTTCTTAATATGCTGACACTTTTTTAAGAGGATGATCTGACCGTCAAACTGAACAACGTTCTCTATGGGACCAACATCGAAATCGCAAAAAAAAATATCAGCCGTCCTATACATTTGGCTCGGTAAGGTTTGCAGTTTTGTATGATTTTTTTTCGCGATTTCAATATTGGTCCCATAGAGAAAGTTGTTCAGTTTGATGGTCAGATCATCCTCTTAAAAAAGTGTCAGCATATTAAGGACCCTGTATAGTTTTGATTTTGGTGGCTATGTTTTATAACGAGGCAGTACATCAAACTAAACTCGTACATCTCTGTGACCTAAAGGATACAATAAATGTCAGCTTATTAAGGGTATATTACTGTTGGCGCGCTCCATACAAATGAAGTCTGGTGATATTTTCAACACTAACCAATTAAAGTCGATGAAATTTTGCAGAAACAATCTTGAAACAAATATCTATGCTTGTATGGTTTCAGTTTTTCGTTAAAATGTATAGTTTTAAAGTTACAGTGCCTCAAAGATATCCATACAAACCTTAAATTAATTCTGGCATTGAAACTATATATTTTAACGAAAATCGGACACGATACGAGCATAGAGATTTGTTTCTAGATTGTTTCTGCAAAATGTCATTGACTTTAATTGGTTAGTATTGAAAATGTAACCAGACTTCGTTTGTATGCAGCGCGCATTTACGCATTCGGAATAAACTTCTCTTAAGTTGGACCCTGGGGTCATAAGGATGTGTCTAAGAATACATTACAGAAGTCAAACCACGGTACGCATATTTTACAAATTGAAATCCCTCGTCCAACCTGCTCTATCAGTCCAGTCCAGATATCTACCAACAAAATATAAAAATATACAGCTAGGTTACAAACAAAACACAAAAAAAACTAACAGTAACGTTACACGATACAAAATAGTAAAAAAAAACACACGACAAAATAGCATTATTCAACGCAATCTAGTGACGATTAAGTTCTTATAATAAATTTGCATGGGGTGTTTTGTTTTTCCACGCAATACATTGTTCATTTCGGCTAACCGGCCAACAGTATCGGCTGTACGATCGTGAACAAATAGCGCAATTTGTCTTGTTTTTTGTACGCTTGCGAGTGCGGACACAGTACTCGGTAGTTTGACGAGCATTGAGTGTGATGAAACACCTACTCAATTTACGCGTCTACTAAAAAAGTAATTAAAAAAACAAAAATGCGTTTGAATAAAAAATTAATTAAAAAAAAATACTGAAAAGAAAAAAAAGCAAGTCTACTAGTCTCTTTGACTATTTATATGTGGACTGGTCACGCGTGTAATTCTACTAACAAACATTTCTGCCACTTTTTGCGGGGGGCGAGGTAACATGAAATCCGCAACTTTGGACTTTATTCCTCAAAACTTTAGATTCTAATTTTGAATGTTAAAAATCATGAAAAGTAGTCTCGTGTGAACCCCAAACGTTCTAAGTTCGAAGTTATTATTTCGCAATTATAGGCTGTCTCGTTTAGTCATAAGGTGTAAAATTGAATGTAAATGCACAAGATCAATTGTGCTTATACAGTAGCAGAGGGGAAATGCTACCGCAAGGCTAGTCCTTATAATAATTAGTCAAATACTAGTCTAGATTTCTGTTAAGTAATATTAAAGAGATTTTAAAAGTCCAGTCCAGTCAGGGAGTTATGGGGATTGTTGGGAAAATTTGATCCGGTCTAGAATTTTTAATGGGTTAACTGTTAAAAATCGCAATATTACTTAACAGAATTCTAGAGTACTGGACTGTTTTTATTTAAAGTTCACTATCGACGCAGACGGGTCTTTTAATTTTTTAAATAAATTTTTTATTTTATACTTTTTGTATTTTTTCATTTTTAAATCGTTATAGATCCTAAATTGACATTCGAAATGAAAAATGGTAAGAGAAACCTAAAAATGATTTTCTAATCCCAATTCAATGATACCCTACTCAATATAGTTCATCTTTCATTTTTTTTTCTTTTTCACAAAATGGCGTCTGGTTGGCGCCATATTGAATTTTGATTACTGTCATGTCTTTAGTGACACTTGCAAGATTAAAACAAATCGATTTATGTAAGAATTATCAAAATCGACCCACGCGTTTGGTCTCTAGAGTGCCACAAAGGAACAAACTTACATACATACATACATCCTTTGCGTCGCGCAATCGGGTAAAAACAGCAGATATATTATTTTATTTCAATTCTATGTTGGTAAGCATAAGCATTATGCTCACGACTATGTTCCCCGAGGGGATAATCAGAGATATTCTGAAACCACAGAACATCCACGTTTCACTAGTACCGAAACTCTGTCCAGTGTGACGGGGAGTGAGCCCGTCGCCACTTGTAAAGGGCAGTAGGTACAATACATGCCTCGAAATTTAAGCATGCAGGTTTTTAGCTTCACGATATTTTCCTTCACTCAAAAACCAGTGGTGTTAAAAATCGTACATAAATTCCGAAAAACTCATTGGTACGAGTCGGCCTGGACGGGGATCGAACCATCGCCTTCTGCGCGGTACGCAAGGTTACTCGCCACTGGACCACCACGGCCTTTTTTCTAGAATCAATCTTAAAAGGGAAGAAGTTGGGCGTTAAAGTTTGGAATTCACGGGTTCGAAATCGCTGGTAAAAGGTTATCGTGTCGTAAAAGCCTTTCGTTTTGTACAAATATAATAAAGTCGTTCTTAAAACATGTACTAAACTTTGTCGATATAATATGCTCTCAGGGACCATTAAATTCTACAAGACATTAAGACAAAACAGTTTTATTAAATTTAGGAGCCAGCAGGCCTAGTTTTTCCCGTGAGAACTATGAATAAAGTTTAATCAGATAGATCGAGTATCTAAAACTAGGATCACAGCGCGTACGTGTTTTGAAAAGGGTTTAAGTGTCTCCTAGGTAATATTAATGATTATATTGGACTGGGTTACCTTTGGAAAGGGTGACAGGTTTATTGGCATTTCAAAATGAGCGTCTAAATAGTCTCGAATGTAACCATGGCGACAGATCAACCTAACCATAGTTGAACTCTATTTTCATGGACATAAGGTCCAACTATGGGTAGGTTGATCTGTCACCGTGCGTACTTTAAGAGCCGAACCACACGGCGCGGTGCGGCGCCTGAGCGGTGCCGTACCACAAAGTTTTCGCCGCACAGGCGTTCACACGGGCGGCGGTGCGCCACCACAGCGGTGTGCGTCGCCGTCGCGGCACCACAATGGCGACGATGGGAGTGTGACGTACAGTCTGTTAATCAAAATCTGCCGCGCAAACAACTGAGCGGTACCGCTCCAGCGCCGCACCGCTTTCACTCCTCCCCGCCTTGTCTTGCACGTTGCGAGTCCGGCGTGCGGCATACCATAGATTATTATAATTATGCAGGAGACCGCAGCGGCACCGCTGCCGCACCGCGCCGTATGGATCGACTCTATGGGTATATTACTGTTGGCGCGCTCGATACAAACAAAGTCTGGTAATATTTTCTATACCAACCAATTAAAGTCAATGACGTTTTTCAGAAATAATCTAGAAACTAATTTCTATGCTTGTATGTTGTCAGATTTTCGTTAAAATGTATAGTTTCAAAGTGACAGTGCCTCAAAGATATCCATACAAATCTTAAATTAATCCTGTATAAATTGTATATTTTAACGAAAATCGTACAATTTACAAACAGAGATTTGTTTTTAGATTGTTTCTGCAAAATTTCATTGACTTTAATAGGTTAGTATTGAAAATATAACCAGACTTCGTTTGACTGGAGCGCGCCAAAGGTAATATCCCCTTAAGCAGTTGATCTCCAAATGTACTTTGGTATTAATAAAGTCGTTAAGAGATCTGAGGAAACATACCACGGAGCAGAGAAAGAAATACATACAGAGCTTGCAAACAACCAAAACTTTTGCCTTCGCCATAGTTGGGTAAAGAAGTCCTATCAAACTTCATTGACAGGTACAGTCGTTTTAACGTGAATCCGAAACAATCATCCATTTAAATATAAAAAAAATCGAACATGTCCTATAGTGGGACATATCTAAACCAGTACATGGCTTGAAAAAATTCGGACAGCAGGATGACCAATAACTTCTCTCCGTCAATCTACACTAGGCCCGCATGCTTGAGAATGTACGACTTTTGTAAGAGACAGATGATAATAAACCAGTAACTATAGCAAACACAAGCATGGAATGTTAACGTTGACCAAACTAAACCGCAATGAGTATTAACCCCCAAACGATAGCGCAGGCTACAACGGAAAAAAGGGTTTTTGATTGTCGCCGCGTCATGAATATGCATCGATATGGATCAAAGGTTTCGCACGTTAGCTGTTTTGTGGGTACATTGTAGGTGTCTAGTGTTAACAGAGTCCTGGACGTCTATAGGGTGAAATTGATATCATTAGCATCCTTTTAAACTAAGAGCTATACGCATCAAACAACTTTTACTATGGGAGCAAACCGGTCAGAGCTAAAAACAAACTGGCCATGAGCGTGTCGGACTCGCTCATGATAGGGTTCCGTAGCCATTGTATAATTTTTACGGATAGAAGACATCATTTTCAAATTTTTTTTTTTTTAATTCTTCACGGTACACCTAATTATGTACACATTATGAATTGTCTAGTATTACCACGGTCGTGCACGTCTGTTCCTAGGTGTCTTACAATACCTTTCACAATAGCGAATCCTCACGGAATACTTAATTAAATATACAACTTACATTTTTAGTGCATCGATATGGATTAAAAGTTTCACACGTTAGTTGTTTTGTGGGTACATTGTAGGTGTCTGTTCCTAGGTTCTAGCTCCTAGCGAATCCTCACGGAATACCTTATTAAATACACATTAAATACGTATTTAAGTTTACACCCTGTATACATTTTACTCAGTGCGAAATCTATAACCATGCATTCTACTCGTCAAAGTGAACAACTTTCACTACGAATCCAACATTAAAATCGTGAAAAATAAAACAGCCGTTCCATACCAAATTACAGTACATAGCTAGCAAGTATAAACATATTCATATATGGCAAGTACTGCAGATTTACTTATAATGTGTTTTTATTCGTTTAAAAATAATCGGCATTTCTACTGAGTCAAGTAGGTAATTAGTTCCATAGTTAATGTTGTTCAGTTTGACAAGTAGAATGTATATTAAATGGTGCAGTAGAAATTACGGTACTCTACAATGAGAAAAAAATGTTACGTATACGTAGCCCGTCGCAGCTTATACGTAGCTCGTCGCAGCTTACGTACCACGTAGCCTACGACGCGATACTGATTACAAGTGTTGCATCAGTACGAGACAACTTAAATACTGATGCAACACCCGTAATCAGTATCACGTCGTAAGCTACGTGGTACGTAATGGAATGTGCCCGAAATGGGGCTCATAGGCGTGAACCATTCTATAATAATGATTGTTTATGGGATGTAGGTGGATGTAACAGTGCTTTGGCCTTTCCTCTGTCGGATCTGGCAAAAGCACTATACAAACTAGTTAAAAACGGAATTAGTCGTAGATAGTAGTAGTAGATGTACAATTATTGTTTTACTTACAGAGCGGCATCATTTAGTGACTAAGCTCTTTAAATAAAGATTTAAAAAAAAAGCTACGTGGTACGTAAGCTGCGACGGGCTACGTATACGTAGCTTTTTTTTCTCAGTGTCCGACTAATTATTCTTTATATTTAAGGGGATATAATTCGGAGCGCGCTCCATACTAACGTACTATGGTGATATTTTCGATACTAACCAATTAAACTAAATGAAATTTTTCAGAATCAATCTAAAAACAAATTTCTATGCTTGTATAAAGTCAGATTTTCGTTAAAATGTATAGTTATAAAGTTACAGTGCCTCAAAGATTTCCATACAAATCTTAAATTAATTCTAGCATTGAAACTGTATATTTTAACGAAAATCGGACTCCATACAAGCATAGATATTTGTTTCAAGATTGTTTCAGCAAAATTATATTGACTTTAATTGGTTAGTATTGAAAATATCACCATAGTACGTTTGTATGGAGCGCGCTCCGAATTATATCCTCTTAATTAGGTATTTCACATTGAATACAGTCGCTATGTATCACATGTGATTATTATCCACTGCAAGCGGCACAAATCTGTTACACACCATTAGATATGACCGAGATTTGAACGTTTGTTATTTATGATACTGGAATATTGCAGTATGGCCTTCGAATTTCAATTATGAGTTATAGCTCATGCAATTCTTTGAAATTGAATGTATATTTCTCATAATGTATTTATAAATAAATATTACAAACTAGCCTGTAAAATCCCACTGCAGGACTAACTACTCCTCTCAATATAAAGGAGAGAGTGGACGTGACTACGCTACCTGGGTTGGTAGTGACAAGTTCTTTTTTTTAGGGTTCCGTACCCAAAGGGTGATAACGGGACCCTATTACTAAACCTGCGTTGTCCGTCCGTCCTACCTATTTAGGGCTGTAACTTTTGAACCGTAATAGCTAGACAGTTGAAATTTTACAGAATATGCGTTATTATGGCGGATTTGTTAACAAACAATAAAAATTTTAAAAGTTAAAATTTAAGGGGGTCCTTATACAAGAAACTCGTTTTTATCAACGTTTTTTCTTCTCGTTCTATCGTAAAAACAGTAATACATAAAAGCGTCAATCTTGGTATGATTATAGAGCAAACTCTACAGTAAAACAACAAATAATAAAAACCGGCCAAGTGTGAGTCAGTCTCGTGTTAATGGCCCAAGACAAACAATTTTTTTTAGTTATTATTTTATCTGGTGGTATGGTACGGAACCCTCGATGCACGAGTAACCCGACTCGCACTTGACCGGTTTTATTATTTATTAATGTGGCGGTCCTTTGGGGAGGTTCAGCAGTGAACTTTTCATAATTGTGTTGTAAATTATCCGATGAAAAGACGAAAAGATTTTCCGATTCCTATACATACAGGGTCCAACTTAAAATGCTGACAGTTTTTAAGAGGATGATCAGACCATCAAACTAAACAACTTTCTCTATGGGACCAACATCGAAATCCCAAAAAAAACCGCGGTTTGCAGTTTTGTATGCAACAGCTGATTTTATTTCGCGGTGCTATAGTAAAAGTTGTTCAGTTTGACGGTCTGATCATCCCCTTAAAAAAGTGTCAGCATATTAAGAAGGACCCTATATAGCTTTCTGGTTAATTCTGATTTGCAAACATAATTCATTTATCAGAAAGATATACTATCCGTCATATCTTGGACGTTACTAAAGCTGTTCTAAGAATAATCGAGAGGTTAGCCTTAAAATTCGTTGTTATTTGAAATGCAGTATAGTTTTATGTAATGAAAGTAAATACATACATACACATACATAAGCTCAAGCCATTGTCCCATGGGGGTAGGCAGAGACCACGGACCGCCACACGCTACGACTCTGGCGCACACCTCTTTAGCCTCATTCACATTCATACATCTTTTCATGCACTTCCGTCGATTGAGGGTGCTACGCACTTGTCCTTTTCGGAAAAGATCATTGATTTGATGATGGTATGTTTTCCTCGGACGGCCTCTCCCAACACTTCCGCTCACCTTTGCTTGGTATATTTCATTCATAAGTCTTCTTTCATTCATTCTCTCTACGTGACCGAACCATCTAAGCATACCCCTCTCAATCCTTGTTACTATATCATGAAAGTAAATAACTATCAATAACAAGTTTCAAAATCTTGATTTTATTTTTGTAAAATCCATCCGTCTTATCTAAATCTTTCATACTCAGATCAACTCGTTCAATCTGGCAATAGCACAAGAAAACTTATTTCAAAAATAGCTCCAACTGTCTTGTTTTAGAACAAAAAAGTTTAAAGATAACTTTACTAGCAGCATGTCAAGATAGGAAGTGAACAAGTCTGGTCTAGTCTAACTTGCTATCTTCACTATTGTTCTTTCCCGTTCCTTTAGAAGCTGCTAATGGCTTTCTTCAGTTCATGTTACGCAGCTGCTAAAGATGAAATTTTAGTTTTTAAACTTATTCTTGTACTTACTTTTTCGTTTTTGGGTTCCGTACTAAAAACGAATAGACGCCTTATTAAGGGGAGGAGGAGAATAGGTCACTTTTTTGACTGTATACATATTTGTCCGATCCGCCCCACCCATACAATCCACCCCACCGACTAGAGTGCGAAAGAGACAACTGCAGCTCGGACCAATTTTATCTAAATAAAAATGACGAAAACAGCATTTCGTATTTCCCTGTTTCCTCCTCTAAAACTAAACCGATTTTAATAATTCTTTCAAGAATAATATGAGAAAGACTTTGGCTATGTCTATATGTTTTGCTATTTTTGTTTTTATTCGTTAATTTTTTTTGCTGGATGTCAGAAAACAGGCGGTATAATTGGTCATTTTCGAAGGTCCCTAGTTCATACAGTAATTAATTAAAGTAAAAAAATAAAACATAGGGACATATCAGAGGTAACCATACAATCTATGTATGGTTAAAAATGTTTTGCTCTAGTGTCATTATCCAGGGAAAAAACAGGGGAATACGTTTGTATGGAAAAAACGGTACTCGCCTATCCTCCTTAATAACTGGCCATTTTTTTGGGATTGCTTATAAAAGAGCGTCGGTGGCGCATTGCGGAGAGGTATAATATGAACACTCAATCATATGGTCCCAGGTTTAAACACGCACGGATGACATGCCATATACCAAAGAGTCTTTTTAACTTATGTACGTTATGCCGAATGCTCTCAAACGAAGAAGGAAAACATCGTGAGGACACCTTAAGAGAAGTTTATTCCAAATGCGTAAATGCGCGCTGCATACCAACGAATTCTGGAGATATTTTCAATACTAACCAATTAAACTCAATGAAATATTGCAGAAACAATCTAGGAACAAATCTCCAAGCATGTATCGTGTCAGATTTTCGTTAAAATATACAGTTACAATGCTAGGATTAATTTAAGATTTGTATAAAAATCTTTGAGGCACTGTAACTTTAAATACATATATTTAAGGAAAATCTGACACGATACAAGCGTAGGGATTTGTTTCTAGATTGTTTCTGCAAAATTTCATTGAGTTTAATCGGCTAGTATTGAAAATATCTCCAGACTTCGTTTGTATGGAGCGCGCCAAGAGTAATATACCCTTAGTATGCTGAAGACGAAATTCTGATGCGTATGAGAAGTCTACTAATGAATTAACCTGACATGAGGGGTGTGAATTTCTACACGCCCCCCTACGATTATCAGCGGGAAAATTTGAGGAAGAAATTGTATACCTACTTCATTACCGGTACAGCTGACATGTGCTTTTTAACAACTTCATTTCAACTCTATATTGGCATTATCATTGACTCTACGCAAAAGAGCCATTATTTTAATACTAGAATAGGATCAATAAGTGAAAGAATGAAGAATGCAAATAGGAATGTTTTAATGGTGGATGGAATAAACGACATTAAATTAAAAACATTTTCTTCACGATGTTTTCCTTGACTGATCATTGGCACAGTATAAGAAAGAGTATATAGGGTCCTTCTTAATATACTGACACTTTTTTAAGGGGATGATCAGACCATCAAACTGAACAACTTTCTCTATGGGACCAACATCGAAATCGCAAACCTACTTTAGCCAAATGTACGGACGGGACATCGGATTTTTTTTTCGCGATTTCAATGTTGATCCCATAGTGAAAGTTGTTCAGTTTGATGGTCTGATCATCCCCTTAAAAAAGTGTCAGCATTTTAAGAAGGACCCTGTATAGTACAATAATTATTTATTGATTGACACTACTTGTAGAAATTATATTTATGGAAATAAAAAAGTACTACGAACCATCATACTCTAGGTATACAGGGTCCTTCTTAATATGCTGACACTTTTTTAAGATGATCAGATCATTAAACTAAACAACTTTCTCTATGAGACCAACATCGAAATCGCGAAATAAAAATAAGCTGTCCCATACATTTGGCTAAAGTAGGTTTGCAGTTTTGTATTGAGCAGTAGATTTTTTTTTGCGATTTCGATGTTGGTCCAATAGAGAAAGTTGTTCAATACTCAATACTCAATATATTTATTGCACTCATGTTGTTACAAAAGATATAGGCTAGTTACATGATCAACATGAACCCTGCAAGGGCACTACAATATTTAGGTAGTAAGGTAATTCATATTTATGAAGGTAAAAAACATTAACATAGGCATTTAAATAAGTCAATAAATCTATGAAATCCAAAAAACAATAAACAATAAAAACAGTTGAGTTCAGTTTGATGGTCTGATCATCCCCTTAAAAAAATGTCAGTTAATTAAGAAAGACCCTATATAGAAAATGAGAGAATTTATAAAACGAAAACCCAATAAAGACTAGTTTTCAAAATACGATTAATACCAAGTTGCGTCTGAAAATAACGGCTGCTGCATAAAAACTGAAATAAACGGAGTGTACAGTTTCATTTCAAATTGCTTTCTTTATTTCCAGACTTTTGTTTGGTTAGTTGGGTAAAGATTGGTTTGCAGTCGCAAGAGCTCTAAACAACATGCACTGAGAGTGATACAAACATTATGGAAACTGACTGATTCAGCATTATTTTTATTTCATTCAGGAGGTATACATACAGATTACAATAATTGAGCAGGCGTGGATCCAGCCCGCCGAAAACGGCCAAGTGCGAGTCGGACTTCGGACTCGCTCACGAACGACACATTGCATTTCTACAAAGGAGACGATTATAAAATGTATGACGCCTGACGTTTATAAATGGATAGGTAGGCGTAGCAATGATTTTTTCCCAGGGGGGGCCCAGGTTAGATCGCTGCAATAAAGCCTAAAACCTGGAGCGAGCGAAGCGAGTTCAAGTTTTTACGACCTAAAATCTGGAACGAGCAAAGCAAGTTAGAGATTTTACTTCACAATAAAAACACATACGATTCATAATCTAGAGCGAGCGAAGCGTGCTCGATATTTCACTGAATTCTCATGCCGAAATTGAGGCGATTCACGTATTAAGAGGATATAATTCGGAGCGCGCTTCATACAAACTATGGTGATATTTTCAATACTAACCAATTAAAGTCAATGAAATTTTGCTGAAACAATCTTGAAACAAATATCTATGCTTGTATGAAGTCCGATTTTCGTTAAAATATACAGTTTAAATGCTAGGATTAATTTAAGATTTGTATGAAAATCTTTGAAGCACTGTAACTTTAAAACTATACATTTAATTATACTCTATACAAGCATAGAAATTTGTTTTTAGATTGATTCTGAAAAATTTCATTGAGTTTAATTGGTTACTATTGAAAATATCACCATAGTACGTTTGCATGGAGCGCGCTCCGAATTATATCCTCTTAAACAAATAGCTGAATGACGTCACAAGTCGATTAGGGTTGTGTGCATGACCATAGTGCCCATATGGGTGGATCCGCGCCTGTAATTGAGAAGCAGCTTTTATTGGACTTAAAAATTAAGTTTACTTTTACCGTACCGTAGAGAAAAGTAAAAAGTAAAATTTTAGATTTCTCAATCAAGAAACGTAAAATTTAAAAAGGTTTAACACTATAAAAATGTAAACGCCTAAAACTACATTTATTTTGAAAGGTTTTTTTACAGGATTATAGAAGAGTGAAGAAAAACAGAAAATTAGCAGTATCACTATTTATACAACGTGTTAATTAATTAGGCTACTTAGGCTTTTGTAGTAAGTTTGTGCTGGATTTTTGTATTTTAGGATTACTTTTGATTGATAAATCTAAAACTTTGTGATGAGGAAGCCACTGAACGATTAAAAGACTTACGTACTAGACTATAATACTTTACATAATTATGTACACAGCATGATTAAATTTAATATGGTAGAGAACAGGAGAATTTTGATGTTACGAACAGTAACAAGCTTGTCATCTGATAGCAAATCTACTCGATAAACTCAAATTAAATCGATACTATTAAGTTTATACAAGGTGTTACATAAAAACAAATAAACAATTAAGGAGGTGGTTTAGACCATCAAACTGAACAACTTTTACTATGAGACCAATATAGAAATCGCGAAAAAAAATCATACAAAACTGCAAACCTTACCGAGCCAAATGTATAGGACGGCTGATATTTTTTTTGCGATTTCGATGTTGGTCCCATAGAGAACGTGGTCCCATAGCAAAAGTTGTTCAGTTTGATGGTCTAAACAATCCCCTTAAAAGGTTTAAATGCTATTTTTACTTTTGTAGCACTCTGTATAGGTAAATCTAGTATATCCTGGTATTTCCGCCATCAACACCAAGTTTGGGGTAGCCAACCCTAGCTAGCAATGTGGATTCCAATAAAAATATTTAACTTTTATAAAAAACATAATTCGAAAAGAAATGTCACTTAAAATGAGCTACAATATTATTTATTTTTGTTAGCTATATTTCCAGTTAGTTCAAAAACTTCTTGCATTGCCTTTGTAAGTTTCTCTCAGCTTTGAATCTTGGAAAGTTTTTCAGTAGAAAATTATGCAATATTTCCCATGCAACGCGAAAAGGCAAGACTAAACCCGTCACTGCAGTTGACTTTGCCTCGAAAATATTTTAGAAGCAGTGAAGGCACGTCATGTCGGCTCGTAGGGTTAAAGTGAAATTTAAAATTCCGTATCGAACTGTTTTG